>CM052704.1:33171369-33192189 GCA_028551405.1 Uromys caudimaculatus
GGCTTTGCCTCCTTATGCTCATCGCTAATGTGTGTAACCATCTCCTAAGAAACATACATGTCCTTCAAACATCAGGCTATTAGGACGTAGTGAGGTCAAGAACACAGTGAAGTTAGTCAAACAGAAGCTGAACTGTTGTCCTCAAAAAGCTTTCTTTGTTTTTGTGACATGAAGATATAAAAATAATGATAAATCTATACATTCAGATTAGTTTCTTTGCCTGGAACAAGTAGCTGACAAAAACTGCTATTTTGTTCACTTCAAAACGTTTTCTAGTTTAATGCTTCCAAAATCCCATCGTGTCTTACAATGGCCATCAGGATAAACTGAGGTTAGGCTCTACCAGATACGGGGTTCTGGGCCTCGTGTCTAGAGAATGTTCTACCCCTTCTGAGACCAACGGCATGAAGGAACCGTGGGCATCTTCTTGCTTATACTTTGGGGCGATGGATTTCTTTTCATTTACCTGCATCTTAAAGGTGAGAATAGCTCCTTTTGTCTCACCTAGATAAAGTTTTGCATCTTTCCTGGCCTTGCATAGGGTGGAAGTCATTGTAGACTTCCTCAGCAGGGACACACAAGGGATGCAAAAGACAGTTTGTAGCAAGAGCCCCCAATGGCGCATGCGCATGCCACTCGATGAGCACGTAATGACAGCTGCTGCTACTTACTATCAATATCCAGTTCTCACTAAACAGCAGTATGCTAATTATGTACTTCACTTCATCTATGTAAAAAAATGCAAGCCTGGAAGTTAAGTTTGAAAGCCATTCGAAAAAGTCTAATGGAAGTTTTGCCCTGTGAAATGTGAGGGGACCCCTGGCCTGTGGCTAGTAGTGACCTCAGTAAAGCAGGGCTAGAGTCTGAGGCTGTTTTCCAGAAATGGTCCTGCCATTCAGATCCCCTCTGATGGCTAAGAATGGCTTTAGAGAAAGCGTTTCCTTCTCTGTGAATAGAAAGTAGTTAAAACCAAGGAGTTCCTTCTCAACACACTCAAAGTGGGCTCCCCGGGGCTCTGCAGATGCTGCATCAGCAGGGTGGGTGGCTGGCAGGCAAAGACACAGCCTCTTGCATCCCAGAGACTCATTGGAAGGTCATGCTACATTGCTAGTTCAGTAAAACATAACCACACTGCAAAAACCGGTTCCTTTTTGTTCCATTTACACAAAACTCTTGGAATTTAAATTGCTCCAGTGTCAGGATGCTCCAATGTTAGAATGTATTCAGGGACTGAACATCTGACTTCTCAAAGGGCTCTGAACTGAGGCTTCAGACTGAAGAAGGAACCTATCAACACAGGAAACCTACAGCCCAAAGCAGTCCTGTCTAACCCGTTCCTGACCGGCCCATTTTAGGGCCAGCGCAGGAATCAGAAGCATGATAGCAGAGATTTCATTGCTTTCAGAGCAGCCTAGAGTGCTTCCAAAGAGCGCTCTTCTCCTCCTGGTGGTGGGAACAGTGCATGGTATTATCTTGTTAGGCCATAAATTGCTGCCTCGTCCTAGACACAGGTCTCCCCGGCACATATGTAACAGAGGACTGCCTTGTCTAGCCTCAGTTGGAGAGGATGAACCTAATCCTGTAGAGACTTGATGCTCCAGGGAAGAGGATGCCCGGGAGGGTGTAGAGAGGAGTACTCTCTTAAAGGCAAAGGGGAGGGGGAATGGGATGAAGAACTGTTGGAGGGGGGACCACAAAGGGGGACAATGTAAATAAATAAAATAATTAATAATAAAAAAAGACACAGGTTTCAGCCATTCCTTATACCCCATGTGTTCATTTTGACTACTTGATAGCATTAGGGCTAATTTTAAAAGAATACTTTAGTAACAAATGAGCAAATAAATGCCTCAGAAATACAGCAGCTGTGACTTCATAATGATTATCTCTAACTACACTTGTAACTTATTCATGCATCATATAATCTAGAGAAAAATAAATACAAGATTCTGGTGCTGATTTTTATGGCTTCGTGTTTTCCGGTTTCATTGGTAAGATAGGTTTTTGAAGCACGTTCTCCCTATGTAGCCCAGGCTGGCCTCAAACTTTCAGACCTCCTGCCTCTAAGTCCAGAGTTCTGGGATTATAGAAATGTTCCATCTCTATGCAAGCCCTCCTTCTCATCTCACCTCAGCTCCAGCTGGTAAAATACAATGGCTTTTTGGTTTAATCAAGGACCAAGTAAGGTCTTATGGGGCACAAATCAGCAGCAGATTCATTAGGCCTCCACCCTGCCCCCTAAGCGCTCCTTTCTAAATAAGGTCTGTGACTTTTAGAGTCATGTATCCAGTCTAATAAGTTACACTGCTTAATAAGTATAAGGAGTCACATTTTTCCTGTTTTATATATTTTTTTAATCCATCCTTTTTTAACCACTGAAGACATTTTGTGAAGTTGAATCCATGTGGGAGGAGAGGAAGCTTCTTATTAGCATGAGGTGAATCATACTTTCAAATTGCAAAGTCCTCCTTAATGAAATCTGACACAAGTACATTTCCTGTCCCTAATGACAAGGTATGCGCTATAGCACTAACCCAGGTGCCACCACTTCAGAGCTACAGTATATGGAAAACTTTACTCAAGTACAATGAAAGTCTGTGTATTCACATAGATTACACAAAGCTATACACTATTTTGTATGGTCTTCCTCCGGGTTATGTGATATTCTATAATTCACCTTTTATTATTGAACAATCCTGGCTTCAATCCTTCACACCTGCTTTGGAGGTAGGACGCTCCACTTAGTTTTACTGCTTTAGTATTGAGCTGTAGGCATGTGAACAGTAAGCACTTTGCTTTGGGGGCAAAGAAGTAGACACTCATGTGAGAGTCTGAAAAAGGGCCTCAAAGTCTGTTCAAGGAGAGGAGAGTCATATACTAATAGTAAAAACATGCCCATCCTCCAGATCTGCACTCAAGAATATTGTCTTCCTCTACCGAGAATGAGGACATTTTAAAGAGCTGTCTGAATCCAGAACTGGGGCAGCATTTTTGATGAGGTCACATAGCCTGTATCACTAGAAAACGTCAAACAAACCAGACATAGGACACTTTACAAAACAAACATCCCCCAATCTTTAAAATAGCGCGGTCAAGGAAGCTAAAAAGAAGTTTGAGTAACAATTCAAGAATAAAGGAGATGAAAAATGTATGAGAACTAAGTGTATCATAGAATTCTGAGCTAGCTAGTTGTCTATGAACAGTAGCCTGGGGTCTGATCATGAAGACAGCAGTATAGACGGTAATTTCTGACACTGGTACTCGGGCAGTGTTTATGAAGGAGACAATCTCCTTAGGAAATACATATCATGTGTGTCCTTCTGGGACTGGGTTATCTTACGCATGATGCTATTCTCCAGTTCCATCCGTTTGCCTGTAAAATTCATGATGTCTTTGTTTTTAATAGTTGAATGGTATTCCATTGTGTAGATGTACCACATTTTCTTTAACTATTCTTCAGTTGAAGGACATCTAGGTTGTTTCTAGTTTCTGGTTATTAAGAATAAAGCTGCTATGAACATAGTTGAGCAAGTGTCCTTGTGGGATGGTGGAGCATCTTTTGGGTGTATGCCTAGGAGTGATATAGCTGGGTCTTCGGAAAGAACTATTCTCAGTTTTCTGAGAAACCACCAATTGATTTCCAAAGTGGTTATACAAGTTTGCACTCCCACCAGCAATGAAGAAGTATTTCCTTGTTCCATTTCCTCCCCAGCATGTGCTAACTCTTAAGGTTATTATTTTTTTTTTTAATCTAAGCAATTCTGATGGGTGTAAGATGGGACCTCGGAGTTGTTCTGATTTGCATTTCCCAGTGACTAAGGACTTTGAGCATTTCTTTATAGGCTTCTGGGCCATTTGAAATTCCTCTGCTGAGAATTCTCTGTTTAGTTCTCTACCCCATTTTTTAATCACTTATAAGTAGATATAGCTATAAAACACATGTACCATGTTACACTACACAGACACAAAGAAGCTAAACAAGAAGGAAAGCCCAAGTGAGGAAGCTTGAATCTCACTTAGAAGGGGAATAAAATAATCCTAAGAGGCAGATGGAGGGAGGGAACCAGGAGGGAAGGCGGATGGGGAGGAAAATGGGGAGTTCAAGATCAGGTGTGAGGAAGGACAGGGAGATGGCTAGATGGTCATGAAAATGAAGGGAAATCTACAACTGACAGGGGCGAAGAGGTTGGGGATATCTCCTGAACAAGACAGAGACCTGGGATAAGGGAGGTACCCAAGAATCAATGGGGTGACCTTAGCTGTATCTTACTACTACATTGGGGATATGGAACTTGAAGAGGCCACCTCCTATAGCCAGGCAGGAATCCCAGTGGAATGGCAGAGATACCAACCAACCCACACAACTTTCAACTTAAAATTTATCCTGTCTACAAGGAATGCAGGTACAGGGAAGGGAGCAGAGACTAAGGGAATGGCCAACCAATAACGGACTCAATTTGAGACCCATCCTGTGGGCAAGCACAAATTCCTAACACTATTGATGATACACTGTTAGGCTTGCAGACAGGAGCAAGTTGTCCTCTGAGAGGCTCCACCCAGCAGCTGACTCAGACAGATATAGATACCCACAGCCAAGCAGCGGGTGGAGCTTGGGGACTCTTATGAAAGAAGGGAAGGATGGATTACAGCCCTAAAGGGGATAGGAACTCCACAGGGAAAACAACAGAGTCAACTAACCTGGACCTCTGGGGCTCTCAGAGCCTGAAACACCAACCAAAGAATATACACAGGTTGGACCTAGGCCTCCCCACAGGTATGTAGCAGATGTGCAGCTTGGTCTGCAAGTGGATTCTGAACAACTGGAACAGGGTCTATCCTAAAAGCTGTTGCCTCTATGTGGGATATGTTCTTCTAGCTGGGCTGCCTTGTCTAGGGTTAGTGTGAAAGGAAGCTCCTAGCCTTGCAGAGACTTGAATGCTGAAGGGGGGGGGGGGAATACATACTGGAATCCTGGGGCAGCAACTATCAGATTGCCAGCTTTCCCTCAAGTATTTTAGAAATGAAAGGCATTCTGTATTGGTCTTTTTTCTTCTGCTATATGTTTACTTCCAATTTTTAGACATATTTTTGTGTCTTTGTGTGTTAGTGTGGGGGGGGTACAGTGCACATGCCTGCACGCACAGATGTGTGAAACCCCTTATCTGCCACTGTACATGTGTAGACGTCCCAGGACAGCATGCAGGACTTGGTCCTTCCCTTCCACCATGTGAGTTCTGGGAATGGAATTCAGGTCTTCGGGCTTGGTAGCAAGTGTGTCAACTTTCCTGACCTTAGTTTCATTTTATTAGAAGTACATCAAAGTTCAACTATATTTAAAGAATAATGTTTAGAAAAACCAGAAAAATTTAAAAATTTCATATACTAGATAATGTCATATCAATGCTGGATTTTCTGAATTGGATCTCCCGTTATGATTATAAAGGTGGATCGATCCTTGTGCTAAGGAGACAAGCACTGGTGTGCTTTGAAGTGTAGAACCATGATGGCTATTACTCTCAAATTGCTGCAAATAGTATAAAAATAGCAACTCTTCTTTGAGGAGCACATGGCCCTCTCTGGAGGGCCTTCCTTCTCTGATCATCTCTTTCTCTTAACCTCTATGCTTGAATAACTTTAATAAACCCCATCTCCACTCATAAACATACTATAACCATGCATGCATGCATGCAGAGACACATGAAAAGAGAGAGAGACAAGATGGGGGCCAATGTTTAAAAAATGAGTCTAAATGAAGAATACACAAGAACTCATTTTGTTCTTTTGAAAATTTTATTTTAGAGTTCAGATTTTTCTTTGAAACAAAACCTTTAAAAGTAAAACATCAAATCTAATCAAATAAAGACATGGGTTAATTTACACAGACTCCTAATATACAGTCCAAACTTACAAATCAAACTTGAGTGTGCCACCTACGAAGTTTTCATTTGCTCAGGGATTTGGATGCATCCCAGCCACGGAGCATCAGCCGCAAGCCACTAACCTGTCTCTCTTCCTCTTCTCACAAATATAGAAACCAAGGTCCTCAAGAGGTCAAAGAACAGAGGCCACACGGATAAGTAGTGACAGAGGAAAAGAAAAACAGAATCCAGGCCCTCACTTCCAATCCAGACATCTTTGACCCAAATTCTTAAATAGTTGCCTCTCAGTGGGAATGCTGCTTGTTTTGTTTTATTTAATCTTGGTCTTCAAAGCTTTCTCAGTTTAACATGCTGTTATGTTGGACCCCATCACTTCTGAGGATCTTGGCAATGACCATCTATCAGAGTGAATTTGGAGATCCGGACATAGCAAACACAGACATTGGCTTATAATCATCCCTTTCAAGTTGAAAAGTCTATTATGTTTGCTTCAGTTCGAGTTTCATCTCTAAAGGAAATAAAGCCGTTGGAGAGTATTGGACCGAGCAGGTAAAGAGCCATTGTGGATGGAGGCAATTTCAGACAGAGACTCGTCTCGCTTGACTGCAGAATGCTCTGTCCCCATCTGGAATTCAGAGAGGGATCTGCAGGAATAAGGAAGCCATGTGAGTTTTCACAGAATCATAAATGCCCTGCATTTCCTGAGATGCATCTTCCCTTAAAGAAAAAAGGAGAGAGGACGCTGTACCAGTGTGTTCTGTTGGAGAGAGGAGGCTGTACCAGTGTGTTCTGCTGCTTCTCCTTGCTGTGCCGACTCCTGCTGCCATGAGGAAAAGTCTGATAATCAGATTTGTGCAAGGGTTTCTGTCCAAGCTTGACAAGCTTTGTCAGCAAAAAGAAAAAAAAGAAAGAAAAAAAAATGTTCATGAACTGCTAACACACAGTAGTTTTTCTTTTCCAGTCAATTTCTATGATTTCATTTCATTTTACTTTTCTCTAACTATAGATTAAATATTTCATTCCCAAATAAAAGGAAAATGTACTCACTCTGGAAACCCACCATTTCCCCCCCACAGAAACAGGAAAATCACACGATGCAGTGATCTAAGCCTAAGTATGGAATTCACATCAAGGTCTTCCAGGCCAGCCTGGGTGTGTTGAAGGTAAACCGCTGTGGGGGTTAATATGGACTGTCAACTTGACAGGATGTAGAATTATCTAGGAGACAGATCTCTGGGCGTGTGCTCTAGTTTGCTTTATGTTGCTGTGCTAAAACACTCTTGACAAAAATCAACTTAGGGAGGAAACTGTTGATTTGGCTTCTGCTTCTGGGTCACAGTCCATCTTTGAGAGAAGCCAGGACAAGAGCTCAAAGAGGAACTGAAGCATAAACCCAAAGGGATATTACTAGCTTCCCTCTGGCTGAAGCTGGTCTCTTACACATCCCAGGCCCAATGCCTAGGTATAGGACTACCCACTATGATGTAGGCTCTCCCACAGCAATCATGAATCAAGACAATCTCTCATGAAGATTGATTTGATTTGACCACAATTCATCAATGGTTGCCTCTCAATGGGACAGTTGTTTGTTTTATAATATTGATATTTATTATCTCCAAAGCATTCTCATTTTAGAACTCCAGCCCTTACAAGGAATGTGGCAATGACCACTGGACAATCTGATCTTTGACTCTAGGTTATGTCAAGTTGACAATAAAAACCAACCAACACCGCATGTCTGTAAGAGAGTTCCTATATTAGGTTGAAGTGAGAAGAACCACTTTATATGTAGCGTATTGGATAATAAAAAAGAGAAGGCTAGTAAAACAGTGCCATCCATCCCTCTCGGTTTCCTGACTGTAGGCACCACACCATATGACCAGCTACCTATGCTTCTACCATGCAATTTCCCTCATGATGAACCTTGAACTGTGAGCCAAGATAAACCTTCATTAAATTGCTTTTTTTAAGTTATTTTAACACGGCAACAAGAAAAGTAACAGAGCCACTCAAGATTGCTAAGCATTGTCTTTGGCCCAAAAATTGACCCACTTGGTGACACCATATTGCTGACTTTTTGCGGGACACCAGACACCACTATAAGCTGTGATATTCAGAGCAGAATGAAGCAATTCCATGCCTGTGGGGTAAGTACAAAAAAATCCAACCAGAAGCCCTCCTCATTACCCAGGGCAAAAGCCTGAGAGTCCCATTTAGCTACATTCCTTCTTCTCTCTGAAGTAACCAACCTCCATGAGCTGGGAGTCACGAAAATGTTACAGCTGAAAGGAAAAGCTTCTGCAGTATAAGCGTTACAGCTAAGAGAAGAAGGGTGTCCTGGCAGTCAAGGCCAGGAACACCATAAAATCGCACACCACGCAACAAATCTCATACAAGAGATTTATTGGGAGGGGAAATCCAGAAGGGTAGCTGTCACTGCTCGGGCAAGAAGTAGCAGAGAACTAAGCAGAAGATGGGGACGTTGGCAATAGGGTTTCTTGAGGGATGGAGATTTCCAGGGTGGGGATTGGTGGATTTTCAAGTCTGGAGCTTGGACCTTTTACTCTGTAGGGTGAAGCTTGACCATCTGAGTCTGGATGGCCTGGAGCTGCCAATTGGAGTGGACTGTGGGCAGACCCTGGTGGTTAGAAGTCCTCAAGGGCAGAACCTGGCCACTCGGGATTAGGTACACCTAGAGGGCCTTAGGAGCAGAACCTTTTCTTTTGCATCTCTTTCCCCTTCTGTTTCTTCCAATTTGGTTGATTCTGCAACTATATTTCATTCAGACATTTTAATACCATTCTAATTTTATTATGTCACTGGTCTCTCTGGTTTCTTCTTATTATGTTGCTACTGAGTCAGTCCCCTTAAAATACAAAACTGGTTATGTGTTAAACCTACTCAAAAGTCTCTCTCTGCATCCTGTCTGAGGGCATTCCTATCTACCTATCATCCCAACCACGATAGGCTATATCTCAACCATGATAGGCTGCTGTATCTCAGCCATGCCCTTGTTTGCTCCGCCACTGGGCACAACTGCTTCCGGGAACAGAACTTGGGGAGTTTGACTGCGCTTATCCCACACCACTGCCGGGGTGGGTGCTGGGCTATAAGGAAGCCGCAAGACACCATTCTAAGGTTGGGAAAGCACTGCCTGATCTGTGGGAAAGCCAGAGCTGATTCAGGGGTCCCCAGGCCTGCAACGAGGTCGGGGCCATGGGGTTCTCAGGCTCTTGGACATCCAGGCACTGCTGGGAATTGCAGAAGAGCAGAAAACAGAGTGTGTCTAGCCCAGGCCAGGGGGAGGAGTGATAGATAGTCCTTGAGTCCCAGGGAAGATAGTCCTTGGCTTGCTGGCAGCAGGCTTAGTGGCGGTTATGGCTGGGAGCACAGAGAGGCCTTCTATGAAAAGAGCCAGTCCATGGTTCCAAACAGTTTATTGTCATGGAGGAAAATGGATGCATCAAACCATATGCACTTCTCAGAGTGGGCCTGAGATTAAATACTTTTCTTGCAGGGAGGAATGTCTAGGAAGGGAAGTTTATTGGCTAAGCCCTCCAGGCCTCTAGATACCTCATTAGCATGGAGAACTGTCTTGAGCCTACATGACCAGAGGTCAGATCTCCTTTTATGTGAGAAGCATGAGACATGTTTCAAGGTAGGAGTCTGGCAGGAAGCTGGGAGTCACCTAAGCCTCAGGTGCGTGCCCATCAAGTCTGCTGGGTCTCGACCTGCTCTACCCTACCAAACTTCCTGGCATGGTTTTACGTCTCACACTATCCCAACAATAATAGACTATCTCCACCATGATGAGCTGTAGTCCCACAATGGTGGACCATAATCCAAAATAAATCTTTCTCTTAAATTGCTTAGTGTTGGGTATTTCGTTCATAGCTATGAGAAAAGTAATAGACTATCAAAACCACAAAAGCTTTTTCCCTCAAAAATTTCCATTTCCAGTGGTTATTTGAGTTCTTAATGTGGCTTCCCAATGTAGATCTTTTGCTTCTCTTCTCAGTGATTACCTTTGTCTATTGACTCAGAAAAGACAACACTTTATTTCCATGTGGATGTATTTTTCCATGTAACATCTAGAAGCTACAGTAGCTTAACATCTGCAAGATTTGGTTCTATAATTTAATTCATGAGTTTATCCTGATTCTGCCACTTAACAACTAAATAACTTTGGCCTTAAACTTGAACCTTAAACTCTTTCTCAATGCAAAATGAGAATAATAGCATGGCTTATGAAAAGATCTATGATGGTCCCATAAACTCTCAACCTAGGGCCTGGCTGAGAAAAATATCGGTAAATGTTACTCATTATCATTCATGCTAATTACCTGGAATGCATGCTCCTAATCCTTACAACAACCTTGTAAAATAATACTATAACCTCCATGTTACATAATGGGCAATAGTTCGCAGAGGTTATTAAGTAATTTGCCAAAGGTAACACTTTTATCACGAGGCAGAGCCAAAGCATGAACTATGAAACCTACCTGGCCAACCTCTCCAAGACTCCGCCAGACTTAGAGCCACATAGCTACCACCCCCTATTGAGAATATATGTTGTCTGTTAACTCACCAATGAAGGGCAGCAATGAAGATTCATTTCCTACTTATCTTTATTGAACTTCAAATAGATATCTGAGATTACAAGAAGCTCAGAGAAGACTCACACATGTACTTTGGTGGAGGACATCCTTAAGGACAGCTCTTCCTTGAGCAAGGTTACTGCAGGAGTGCATGAGCTGGGAGAGGGCATTTAAGGTGAAACTTAAAGCTCTGTGAGGAGTACATAGAAAACCTTGTAAAGATGCTGTCTGGTGGAATTGTCTGGTTACTGGACAGGTGAAGTTATCCCAGAGTCATTGGAGAAGGAGAAGAAGCAGGTGAGGGAGGTGAGCAGCACAGAGCAAAAGCCAGGGGTGTTGGTTAAAGGTCAACAGATGGAGTTCAGAGCACATCAAATGTATGGGAAGCCACTGACCCCTCTGAAGCTGGAGAGGCCATGATCTGATGGTGCTTTAAAGTTGTCCTCTGCAAGTCTAACTGGAGAAGAGATTTCACAGCCACCATGCAACCTATGAAGAAAGCAAGCAGAAAACTATGGCAATGTGTTCCTGGGACAGGAAGGCAGCAGAGGGAGATGAGTGGCTCTGGAAGCAGACCATTGCAAGATAATGAAAAGTGCTCCCAAAGATTGCAGAGCTTCTGGTATGAAAGGCTCAACTATTCCAGATCACCTATTCTACATCTAATTCTGATGTTCCATCAGCAGACTTGCTTTCTTTCAGGTGCTGGGTTTGCTCCCAACCAATGAGCCATGAGCATAGATGGCAAGGGGAGCACAATGAAGGATGCAGCCGTAGCTGGTGAAGATGAGAAGACCCTGTGGAAATTGTCGACTTCCTCTGCCCAATGACAGAGCTCCTCCATAGTACAGAGGTTTATATGACCTAATATATGCCCCAACATTAATTAATTAATACTGCCCTTTAGGTACTACAGATTATATAATCTGTATATGTAAGTAACAAATATATTTTCAACTCAATTGAATTACTTAAGATAAAACCATTGTCATCTCAAATTGAAACTCTGTCTCCCTAGTTCTCTGTTCCCACTTTATCGCCATGTTTTCCTGTCTACCATACAACTAGTTGTTTTTTTTTTTTTAAAACTTGCTGTCAGACTTTACCATTCAGCAATGACCGAAACAAAAGGAAAAAACAGGGCAGAGGAAAAATCAGCAGTTCTGTTCAATAATGGCCAATTGTTTCCCTGACAGCATCGAGACAAATCGTCTAAATCACAAATGCATTTGTGACCCTCATTTTGGAAGGGCTTCTCTAATCTCAGGGATTGGAATTGAACTTCAAAAATGGGTCTCAAGGTCTTTGGGGGCCCCTCAATTTGCTGTTCCAACACCCTAGTGGCTGAATGGCTACCATCCTTTTTCATTCGCTTAATAAAAATAACAAGAAAAACTATAATAGCCAAATTTCTTCTCTCAAATGCCAATGTAGAGAGCAATCATTCCCAAACTCCAAGGCAGTAAAAAGGCGACTTTGAACAATACCTTTATTTTTGCCTCATTTATTTCTCAATTTTTATCTCCAGATTAGATATATACCTATAGGAAGAGAGACAATGTGGGAAGTGCAGGGTAGTTTGATGTCACGCGGCAGATTAAGCAAAGAATTATGTATAATCACCACTGCGTCCCCATGTGCATCTGCCCATCTCATGGCTTTGTGTGGGAGAGTCAAAGGTGAGCTGGATTTAAAATGAAAAGAAAAATCACCCTGTAACGAGATAGAGGTCCTACCGCGCTCTCACGCTCCCCCCCTCTCTCTTCCCCTTTCTTTTAGGAAACACCAGAAGATGTAGCTCTCATTGGATAAAATAAAATGTGGGCAAAACATTATGGAGACTGGCATGCATGAAGTTTATACTATAATTACTAAGCATTTTTCTAAAATTCCAATTTCTTTACACTCCACTTGCCTGTAAGCACCCAAGCACTCATGGAAGTGTGGATCTGGGATACGGATGTTTTGTAGAAAAAAAAAAATATATATATATTTTTTTTTTAAAAATATTCCTGGGGAATATTTGCGTTTCGGGGCTTGTACAAATAAACAACTAAGTATCTTCTACTACAAATGTGCATTGATCATCTGAATGATGAAATATTTAATGGATATGCTCTTTAGTTAGTGAACATTTCAATAAATTATGTGTGTTTTAAAGAGAAATCTCACAGACTCATAATATGGCCTTAAATTTATTCCGATTTAATATGTACATTTGAAAATTAAATGTAAATAAAATGGAGAGTGGTGTGTGTGCCTTCTGTTCATATATAATGTGAAAACACATGCATTTCACATGACCAATAACGTTGGAACTGACTAGCACTCTTCGGTTTAACACAGTGATGCTCTTTAGGTCCAGTTGCCCAGGGTGGGGGAGCTCCTGGGTGTGCCTGTGTTTCACGGCAACACTGAGCTTCTAATAAACCGTAGCACAGTGGTGCGAATAAAGATGAGGTCCATACACTAAATTCAGACCAACTTATAATATATCATTATTTTCTATGATGCAGGATCTTTCAAAGTTTGAAGACCAATATTGAAGCATTCGATATTACATTTGTCCACCATTCTGCAGTATTAGAATGACTGAAAAAAAAAATAGGTATAGTGTCATACACATATACAGTGTGAATAAATATACATGAAATTGAAATGCAGTTCATCGGAAATATTTACCACATTATGTAGATTATAATCCAAGTGAAACATATATTTAAAATCTCTCATATCACCTGCCCCAAGAACACCCACAAGGAGACACAGAATAAACACTGAGTTTTGTGTTTCTTTGTTTGTTTTTATAACCATGATGACCAAGATTTGTTTAGCCCTTCACACATAAACAGGACACTTTAAGGAGTATTTGTGGCTATTTATAACTCCACTCATTTCTTCTCTATTATTAAAAAACAAAGGACAAAAAACTGATTTGGGCTGCTGAGTTAGCTCTAGGGTAATAGTGCTTGCCAGTAGAGCTAGGATTATGAGTCCTAACCCCATAATGCATACGGTCGAAGGAGAGAACGGATTCTGTGAGTGGTACTCCAACCTCCATATGCTTGCCATGGTGACCAAGCTTCTATGTACACGCACACACACACACACACACACAAACACACACACACACACACAAACACACACACATACACACACACTCACACACACTCACACACACATATACACACACACATATACACACACACATACACACACTCACACACACACACACTAAAAATATTGAACTGCAAATCATATGAATTCATAGACAAAAATGCGACTTCATCTACTTCCAAAGTAAAATATTTGTTGGATAAAATACTTAATTTTTAATTTAAAATGAGATGTAATAGATATTAAAATACTAAAAAGTGTAGTTTGTTTCACTGAAGTCACGACAAAATAAGCAAACAAAAGTTAGAGGGAACTAGAGAAAAGATAAATAAGCTAACATTCATTTGGATGTAAACTTCACCTCAGCATCTTTCATTTAAATACCAGAAAAATGTAAAATAATAATAAAATATGTGTTCTGCCATATCCAAATTCTCCGTCCTCTTGAAAAATATATTCAGGTGTGCTCACATTTCAATTTGTCTCTTTAATATAAATTCCCAATACTTTTCCACCCTATACATATTATTAAAAAATCTGTACATAAGCAAATGGATCACTCAGCTCTAAGCAGGCAGACTTTTACAAGCAGATGTCACGTGATGTATGCTCAAATCAAGTGCTTATTTCTCACAACAAAAATGCTTCCATACCTAATTTAGGGAATTAGAAGCAGAGTGTGTGCGTGGGTGGGCTGTTACTGACCAATTCTCACCCTTAAGAATCATCTCCTATAATTAGATTCCATTGAGATGAATCCCCACAACACCTGAGACTACACAGGAGGAGCTGAAGATAGGTTAGATCAAACCCTGGCCCAGTAGCTCACCAGCTGTGTGATCTTGCACCCACCTACCAGCCTACTCTCTATGCCTCTGTTTACTCCTTCATAAAATAAACACCATGAAATTTAATCACACAGCATGAAAGTCTTATAAGAGTTAAATGAGATAATAAGATATAAAATCACCTCAGATGCTGCCTGCCACAAGGTCAGTGCTCAGTTAAAATTATATCATATAAATATTCATGTTTAGTTAAATTCACAATACGCTATACTAATATCTGTTTCATTATCTAGGGAAAGCTCTGAAACAAGATCACATTCTGAAGGGACTGCAGAGGTGGTTTAGCTAAATGCTAAAATGCTTACTAAGCAAGCATGAAAACCTGAGTTCAAGTCCCCAGAAGTTACACAACAATAGGCCTGTTAGTACATATCTGGAATTCCAGTGCACCGGCAGTAAGATGGTAGGCAGAGAGAAGGATATCCCAGGAGCTTGTGAGCCAGTTAGCCTGGTATAAGTGGCAAACTACAAGGAGACCCTCTCTCAAGGAAAAGTGAAAGGCTAGGATGACACTCAAGGTTGTTTAAATCTACATTCACAGTGTCACATGCAAGCACCCACACTCACACACATGAATGAAGAAGTCAGCAATACAACTTACATGTCTCTTCTCTGTATATAAGAATGTCTACTTATTCTTAAAAACAAGAATATCTGGTTAACATTAATATTAGCTTTAACAAAATTTTCTCATGTTAAACCTCTGCTTAAACATTTAAAAACGCAATATCACACTCTATGAAAGTAATGAGCAGCTGGGCAGTGGTGGCACATGCCTTTAATTCCAGCACTTGGGAGGCAGAGGCAGGTGGATTTCTGAGTTCGAGGCCAGCCTGGTCTACAGAGTGAGTTCCAAGACAGCCAGGGCTACACAGAGAAACCCTGTCTCGAAAAACCAAAAAAAAAAAAAAAAAAAAAAAAAAAAAAAAAAAAAAAAAAAAAAAAAAAAGAAAAAGAAAGTAATGAGTAAAGAGCAGTAGTTATTGCTCGTAACTATAATTAGAAGCTAATTCTGGGTAGCATTTTAACCTTTGCTGAGTTACTTGGTCAAGTGTTAACGCCCCCATTGTTGCTTTATTTTTACGGAGCTCAGTGTCTATCATGTGACATACGAAGTGATTATACTACATCATATTGTTTAGCTTGTAAGAAGCCTAAATTATTTAAGTAAGTACATTGATGATCATTTTGTCATCCAACAATTATTAGTGGGGTTTAATATCAGTGTAAGATGCAAAACTGTCAGTTATAAAATTCAAAAACCAACCTTAAACCGGGAGATCAATCACTCTCCCCAGAGTCTCACACATAGACGTGACGAAATCTGAATAAAATCTTTCATCGGTCTGATTCAGATATACATGCGAGTTCCCTCTTGTCTTGAACCTTCCACATATCAGATGACAGCACACTAATCATGGTGGGTGGCTTTAGAAAGATGAAGGCATTCAGTAGACTCTTCTAACAAACTTACCCAAGTCCCTACCTCCCAGGCTCTAGCTGATGAAGTCCTTACAAGAGATGTGAGATGTCACTTCACCTTAGACCTCAGAACATCATTGGATGGCCAAGAAAAAAGTGAGATAAGGCTGCCAAAGCTTAAACAGAGCCTGGTATTGGATAAAATTGTCACGTTGTGACTAACTGTAGGATAGAAGAACTAAAGTCGCTCAATAGGTAGGTGAGAAAAGTTGGAGCCGAACAGCCTTCTTGGAAGTCCCCTGAAGCCCTCACTGACATCTCAAGCATTCTTGTATAGCCAGGTTATCAAGGACATAGGCTCTATAATGAGAGCCAAGCTCTTCTCCAAGAAATCCACACTCAGAACCAAGAAAAGCACACAAGCAAAAAAGAATAGGAGCTACCACACTTCAAGCTTCCTCAGCCTTCATATGAGCAGGAATTACCCAACCTATGTTCCAAGATTTCTAGGGCACTGCAATCAAGATCTACTGCCAGGAGGTCCCAAAGGCCACAGGGAACATCAACATAACTTCTCGTTGTTAAATCCTCTAAGTGCCTCAAAACTCCAGAGGAGAGATCCAACCTGAAAGGCTCTATTTTCTTCTAAGAGTTTATATGTGAAAGGCAGAGTACAAGATCTGTGTTGATAATTATGCCCTGGGTGGAAACTCCTGTCCCCCAGTGGCTGGCCAATCATGTGGATAAAAAGGTAGGGTGGAGTACTTTTCTGTTCAGGGCTATTTTAGTTTCTTTAGCTCTCATACTTTAATAACTTCTCAATTATAGTCTGAATCAGAAGCTTCTTATTTGGGCAGATACATTAATATTCGGTTTATATCCAGCTACTCATACCTGAGGTAGCTATATAGAATGTTTTAATTCAGGCTTGTAAAAAAATGTTTTTAAAGATGCATTCTTTATGATTGGATCATCTATAATTACAGTCCAGAGATTTATGTTTGGACATCAGGTACAGAATGCTCTCTTAATCACTCCATTAGGTTGAGAGCCCATCATTAGCTCTGGTCTGTGCAAAGCACAACCTTGCTCTGTTCCACTCTATAATTCTCTAACCCACTCACATTCCTTTCTGACGCCTTGGCCAAGTATTATAACATGTTTGATGTCTACCTTTCTACTCCAAGGAGCACTTGCAATATGAATGAGGTTTTCCATCTTAGCGTGTATTTATGCATGTGTGTCTGTGCATGCATGCACATGCATGCATGTCTGTGCGTGTGCGAGCGTGTGCGTGTATGTAACAGTACATCTGTGCTTTGGTTATTTTTGAGTGACTACACAATGTGTTTTCAAGGTTAACCTACTTTAAGAACGTCTGGTACTTTGATCTGGAATGCAGGAAGAACTGACTCTGAGTGTATGCCCACTCTATCCGCTCTCATCTGACTTCATGTAGTATGATAGTTAATCTTTAATGTCCACCTAACTGGCATGGGAGACACTTAGGAGACATTCCAGAGAGTTTGGCCTGAGGAAGGAAGTCCCACGGAGTATCACAGCACCATTCCATGGCTGCGATCCTAGACTGGAATAAACGCAGCATTCACCACTCCCTGCTTCCTGATTGTGAGTACAAATCAACTTTTGCTCCCACCACTGTGCCTTCCTATCATGGTGAACCATCTCCCCTCAAACCATGACTCAAGATAAACTCTTCTCTTATTAAGCTGTCGTTGGTTGTTTTAGCACACAACGAAAAAAGTAGCTCTTACATAGGGGTACATGTGGTCCAATCCAGGCTGCTTCTGCAAGACAGTGCTGGTACTATTAGAGAGGTCACATGGTTACCTGATAGCAGACATCTGGAGACTCTGAACAACACATCACTGGTCAGGTCTTTGTATCTAACTACTACCCCAGTTGCCCACTATTACCCAACATTCCTATTGGTCTAACACTCTCCATTCCCAGTCATTTTCACTGTGATATTTAGCTGGGGTAGGTTAAGAATTTTTTTAATATATAAAAGGTTTCTATTAAATATATCTCGAAGAAAACTGTCTGGAATATACAAAAATCATTAAACACATTAAGAAATGAAACTGTCTCAGATACAGCCAGAAGCTAAATGGGAGATTCTTAGATGTGAACCTTTCCCAAAATCATTTCTTAATGAAGACACAATTGACGACACATATATTTGGAGGTTATAATAATTATTTGTCTACAATCCATAGCTTATACCTACAAACTGCAAAATCACCTCTTCATTGACCCATCCTAAAAGTATGACAAAATACTGTCATTGATAATTCCTGTTACTTATTTAATTTACAAAAATATAATGCAAATAAGTCATCTGAAATGCTTCCAAATTCTGGGGTTACTCTTTTAGGGGCCCAAACTTGATTTTAATTTGAATCATTTGATTGAAAAGCATAGGCAAGCATAGAAAAAAACTCAGTCAAACACTGTCCCACCTGCTCTACCGTTCTGTTTTGTATAGATCCCTGAATAACTGTTTTCGTTGTCAATTGCGTAAAATCAAAACATTATTACTGATACTTAATAAGAAAAAGACTTTAGGATATTTTTACTTCCTGGTATACCTCACAGAGGTCAATAAAACAAATATGTCAATAAAATGAGCATCGCAATAAAGCAAGCCACATGGATTTTTTTTTTTTTTTTTTTAGTCTCTGAATATATATGGAAGTCATATTTAAACTATACTGTATTCTATTAAGGAAGAAATGGTATCATGTTTCAAATGTACGTACTTCTTTTTAAAGCACTGGATTCCCAGAAGATGTTAAAGGTCATCCTGACCTTGAGCAAGTCCTAGCTTCTAGACTGGTGGAGGGTCTTGCCTTGATGTTGATGACTACTGACAGACCAGAGTAGTGATTGCTAAAAGCTGGAGTGGCTGTGGCAATTTCTTAAAATAAGACATCAGCGGAGTTCACCACATCAATTGACTCTCTTCCTTCATGAGAGGTTTGCCGATAACGCGTGACACCACTTGCTATCATTTACCCACAGTAGAACTTCTTTCACAATTTGTGCCGGTCCTTTCAAACCCTGTTTCTGATTTAGCAACTGAGTTTATACCATAATATTCTAAATCCTTTGTTGCCATGTCAATAATGTTCAGCCATTTTAAGAAACAATATTATTTGCTTATCTGGAAGAATTAACTATTCATCTAATCCAATTTTATCAAGAAATTCCAACACATAATTCACATATTCGAGCTCCATTTCTAAGTGTGTTTTAAGGACGTTTGAAGTGATTTCCTCTACCAGAGTCCCAGGCTCCTTAAAGATCTCTAAATGGGCTGTGGCAGGCTTTTCCCTAACTCATATTCCTACTGACATTCTGATCTCCTCCCATGACTTGCAAGTGTGGGATCTAGACTCTTCGTGGAATCTAAAATCCAAATGCTTTTCACATTTTCAGTGGATATCACTCAGATCTATCAGAAGGATAATTATGGCAGCCCTCACCTTATAAAACATATTTCTTAAGTGATAAGAGGTGGAAATTCAAATGACCCCTTGATCCACTTATTGTAAAATGGGTTCAATGTTATCCGACATGGAAGGTTTTATTCTACATCCATCAGTGCTCTTGGGACAAGGTACATCATTAATGAGAAGTAATATTTTAAAAGGAGTCTTTTTGTCTTTCTGCTGAAAACAAGCAGTTTGGAATACTCAGTAACCCATGTCATAAACAGATGTACTATTATCTAGCATTGAATGTGCCACGTAGAGACCACAGAGTAAATTTAGGATAATTCTTAAAGATTTTCAGAATGGTATGTTATCAAAACACAGACCAAGAATGGAGTCACACAAAGTGAATTCTGGATACCTGTGAGAAAGCTCCAAGCAAACCAGACAAGAGTCTTGTGACCTCAGTTCCTTCAAAAACACTGGATTGTTCTTGGAACCTGTGTTCATAATCCTCCCAGGTGTATCAAGTAGGAGTGTGTTTACTTCAGCTGTTGTTGTTCATGTGCCTCTATGGAGAAATGTGTTTGCCACATGTCCTTGTGATTGAACACCTTACTCATTTGACTCTTCTTAACCTCAGAGTATAAATTGTCTGATGTTCTTGGTAAAGTTGACTACTGCATGAGACTTTAGTCTGCCTCAATTGTAAGCCCTGATCTCCTAGGTTCACACCACCAACTAGAACTGTAAACAGTAGGTGATCATGTATTGTGTGTATGGGAAGCATCATGACCGGAATATGTTCCCCTAAAACACATAATTTAAAATTCTAGCCTCCAATGCAACTGTATTTGAAGATCGCATCTTTTTTCTTTTTTTTTTTTTTTAATTTTTTGATACTTTATTTACATTTCAAATGTTTCCCCCTTTCCAGGTCTCCCTTTTGGAAACTCCCTAGCCCCTTGCCCCTACCCCTGCCTCTATGAGGGTATTCCCCCACCCACCCACCTGCTCACCCACTCCCATCTTCCCCCCTTGACATTCTCCTATACTGGGGCCTCTAACACCCTCAGGCCCAAGGGCCTCTCCTCCCCCTAATGGCCAATAAGGCCCTCCTCTGCCATATATGTGGTCCAAACCATGGGTCCCTCCATGTGTATTCTTTGGTTGGTGGTCCAGTCTCCAGGAGCACCGGGGGATCAGGCCAGTTGACACTGTTGCCCCCTCCATGGGGCTGCAAACTCCCTCAGCTCCTTCAGTCCCTTCTCAAACTCCTCCATCTGGGACCTCACACTCAGTCCAAAGGTTACTGTGAAGTGAAACTTGGGTATTCCAAACTTTTGGGCTAATATCCACTTATCAGTGAGTACATACCATGTTCGTTCTTTTGTGACTGAGTTACCTCGCTCAGGGTGATATTTTCAAGTTCCATCCATTTGTCTTCAAATTTCATGAAGTCATTGTTTTTAATAGCTGAGTAGTACTCCATTGTGTA
>CM052704.1:33192689-33213625 GCA_028551405.1 Uromys caudimaculatus
GGGGCCTCTCCTCCCCCTGATGGCCAACAAGGCCCTCCTCTGCCACATATGTGGTCCGAACCATGGGTCCCTCCATGTGTATTCTTTGGTTGGTGGTCCAGCCTCCAGGAGGACCGGGGTGGTCAGGCCAGTTGACACTGTTGCTCCCTGAATTTAAAGCATTGTTTAATGTTTAAATCTGATTAAATGTGTCCATCTCTTCAAATATTATCCTCTCTTTATTATGAGAACGTTCATAAATCATTTCTCCTAGCTTTATAAAATATACAGCACATACCTTTTATCTGTGGCTTGAAATGACTCCATGAGAAGAAGCACAATCTAAAAGTACTTTTAAAAGACCAGAAATTAATGAAGAGAATCCCTGGGAAGTGAGGCATCTTGGGTGGACCTAGCAAGACCCCCTATGTCTGATGAATGCCCACCATGCTCCAAGAGCAGCAAAGTGGGAAAGTTTGAGATGAAGAAGAACCACTGAGAACAGAGAAGACAGCCTAAAGTCTTATAGCCACTGAAGTCTTTGACATTGACTGAGTGAAATGGGGAGCTACTGTAGAGATCGGAGTGATGAGTCACATCCAATTAAGTTTAAAATAATTACTGCTATGTAGACAGTCAGTGGAAGAGGGGAATGGTTGAACTATTTAAACTTTACAGAATAATCCAGATGAGAAATGAGGGTGATAACACAGGAAAGAGTTTGCTAGCAGGACCCACGCTTAGCAAGCACAAGGAACTGGGTTCAGTCTTCGGGGGAAAAGCTATAATAGAACAGCTGACACTACAGGAGGTCACGGAGAGCAGTCAGATTTTAAACATGTGGTGCAAATAGAGGAGTTGATTAAGATTTGAAACCACAAATGCTTTCAAAGAACGAAATTAGAGAAGAGTATAACTATTAAGCTAGACCTGGGTGGACAGAGGAGGGTATGATCCCAGTAACTGATACTATGTTAATATCCTGTTTAATGTGTTTGTACCATGAAAGACTGACATGTGGATGAAGAATAGGTCAGGAGAGAAAGATCAGAGCCTAATTTTTACAGATGTTTGAGGTATCACACATCCAAGTCAGTGTGGCATAGAGCTTCATCCAGACAGTGGAGTAGAGGCTTGTTTTGAAGATACAGGGTTACTGGATTATAGATGGCACTGAGTGATCTGAGACAGTCTGGAATGATCAAGGATCTAGAACTAATGTTGGGAGAAACACACCCAAAGTCTAAGTACTAGAGAACCAGCATTCAAGGATCATGAAGAAGCTCGCCCACCAGGGAGATAAAATACAGCAAGGAGTAGATTCACAGCATCTTTGGAGGAATAGAATTAGATGCATAGATATCCATTCAAGAAGTGTCCCTTGAAAATGGAGGAAAGAAATGGGGCGGAAACTGACTAAAATGTGAGAGAAGGCGTGCAAAGGCAGAAGACACTAGAAATAACAGCATGTTGGAAGGTTGGATAGAATAAATCAATAAAAGATGGGAAATTGATGGTGTAAGAGATAGGAAAAATTGCTGTAACCAGACTGTAGGGTATCTGAGAAAACATAAAATCTACTCCACAAATGAAATTAGAAAAGAGTATAACTATTTAGTTAAGATTGTGTGGAGAAAGGTATGGGTCCAGTCACCAATACAATATTAATATGGCATTGTAGTGTTTGTCTTGGAAATATAATGAGCCCAAGAGACTGGTGGGTTTCAATACTTGATTCCCTGTCAGTGGCATTCTTTCAGGAGGTTGTGAGAACTTTAGCCTGAAGGACCTGCCTGTAGGAAGCAGATTGCTGGAGATTACAGCTCATCTATGTTTCCCGCTTTCTCTTTGTTTCCTGATAGCTCAAGTGCAAGAAGTCTCAGCCACATACTCGTGTAAGTATGTGTCTCCACTATGTCTTCCCCAACAAAATGAACTATACTTTCTAAAACTGTGAGTCAAAGTAACATCACCTTCTCTTGACTTTCATCAGATTTCTATTATAGAAATGAGAGATGTTACTACTACAGGATTCGTGGGTGGTTTCTTCTAACTCTTCTATTTCCTCTGTAAAGCCATAGACAAAGTAGTATTCAGCAGCATTTGCTAAGAGTCTGGGTTGGGACCCAGAGAAAAAGAGAGGTATGAAAACAGACTCAGTTTATCAGTAAGAATAATGTAAAACATTGCATTACAATCTACTATAGGTGTCCTGACTGACTCTTCTAAGCCAATTGCTACAGGTGTAGGAATTCTCGCACCCACTTGTTAAATGCAGCTGCTAAGTCATTTGAAATCCAAACAAATAATGTATTTTCAAAACAAAAGTAATAAATGCTCACCACTGATTAGTCCATTACATTTGACAGTGTCTGTCTGTTTATTGTCTTGGAATTCTCCACACAGGCTGCATCTATCTAATGGCACCTCACCGTGAATCTCTTCCCAATTGTACATTCGGTGACATGATATTATGTGTTTGAAATTAACCATCATAATAGTCTTCACACCACAAAAATCAATGCTTCACCTCTTGTTTGCTTGCTTGCCTAGACAGAAGCGATAGAGAAAATATTAGGAGTATGGACAAAATGGTAACCTGTGTGGTCATGACTGTTACACTGTACAAACACAAAGTTAAACAACTATTCACCCCATATTCAAAACTATCCTCGGGTTCAGCAAGGAAGCTACTATGACGTTGACATCTGGGTAAAGCTCCCATATGCATCTCCATTGTTTTACCTTTATCCTATTGTTAAGGTAAATAAAAGTAGCAACTGACATCAATGTTGGGACTGTATATACTTGTTCATTAGCTCAACCATAATAGTTGACAAACACAAGAATTTTGTCAAGAATTACTAAAAATCATTCTTTGAGGAGCTATTGTCTCTCAGTGCAACGTATAGTAAAGTAAGTGTGTATATGTGTGTGTGTGTATGTGTGCAGAAGAGACAAAAGGGCATTGGTCAGTCCTTTCTAAGTTCCCCTTGTGACCACACAATATTCATAATTTCTAATCTCCCAGAAGTTCACTGAATACCCAGACTCCAAGTATTAGGGTTGGAATGTGGCATGTCCCCATAGGCTCCTATGCATGGATGCTTCCTGGTCTGCCCAGAATGTGAAGAGCTTCAACTTGATGCCATGAAGCCTGTCCACCATCCAGCATGGACTAGAATGAGAGAAAATCAATCCTTCCATTAAGTAGCTTCTCTAGGGTATTTTTCTTCACAAAGACTAGAAACCAGCGCAGAAAGTTGGTAGCAAGAATGGAGTCATTGTGTTGAATCTGACCAGGTGTTTCATAGGGTTTTTTTTTTTTTTTAACTGTTTGGTGGGAAGTATGTGGAAGAGCTTGGAGCTGTAAACCAGAGAAGCTTTCAAATGCCATGAGCAGAGCATAATGGGTGTTCTGGTGGGAGTTTGGAAGACTGAATGGATCTGACATTATGAGACAGACATGAGCATATGGGAATCAGATGCAAATGCTATGGCTCAAATGTGAAATGTCCCCAAGGGCTTATGTACTTGGGCTTTTGCTCCCTACCTGGTGGCTCTGCTTTATAAGGTTGTGGAACTAATACACCAAAGGTAAAGATGGCTTGCAGGAAAATTTGCTGTCTATAGCTAAGTCTATCCTGGAGTTAGTTAGCTTTCAGTGTTAGGCTTTTTGAGAGGGATGTACGTTGATTGGGCTTCTGAATTTATCCTCCTGCATTACCCATTGGCAAGACTATGTGGAAAGTGAAAGTATTGTCTGACTTAAAGGCCACAGACTACTCTTCTGGTGCCCTCAAAGATGTCAAATGAAGCATTAATGAATTTGGACCAAATAAACACTACATCCTTTATAAGTCTAAATTTCTACCCAAATTTACTCATAGTGGTCAAAGAGCACATGAGATGGCAAGTTACTACCAACAACTATGAGCAATGTTCTAAGGCTGGATTTTGTTTTGAAAACCCAGTGATACCATCTATTACCTCAATAAGATTCAAGTTATAAGAAAAATATCTGTTAGTGGTAAAATGGAAATGTGTGACCACAGTTGACAATAAATGAAATGGACAGAAGAGCATTTAAGTTCCTCAGTGTGACATGCATTCGTTCAAGAGTACACAGGACAAAATGATCTCATTGTCACCTTGTCCCTACTAAAATGTCTTTTTGTGTGTGTGACAAAGACAATTATGACTCACAAAATATTCACATGCCCTTTTTCATTCCCCAGATGCTCTTGAAATTATCTTACCATGTGGCAGGTTTAGGACTGATAACATGTTAGTAGAGATGAGGAAAGCTAATTCTAAATCTATCCCCTCGGGAGCTATCTCTACAATGGTAAGTCACTGAGAGATCATAAGTGTGCCTGCTGCAAACCCTTTATATTCAACATTAAATACAGCACCTATTAACTCGTTATATTACCAAGGAATCTCAAGGAATGACCAAGATCTACAATGAAACTTGCTGCCACTGCTTTTCCCTTTCTCCCAAAGGACAAAGACACAAAATGCAGCATTACTTCATGAAACCATGCATATCCCAAAAGTATAATGAATCTCTATGGTCAATCTTGTTTGATCAAATTAAACCATTATAAGTAATCTTGTGTCAGGATTTCAGCTATGTAGAGGGAATACTATTGTTTATAATTTTCTTCAGTAATTACTAGTATGAAGAATTGTATCTGCAATATATTCTACAAATGTCAATGATATTCCAAGTAATTCATTACTTAGTACTCATTTTTTAAACTTTTTACCTAAAATAAACCTAGATCCATGGGAAGTCATATAAGAGATGGAACACAGACAGAGCATTCAGAGTTCCTTGAAATCTTTACCCAAGGATGGCAATTTCATGTAACCTAGCACACACACACACGCACGCACGCACACACACACACACACACACACACACACACACAAAGAAAAAAGAAAAAAAATACAAGAAATTTACATCAGAAAATAGCTGATATAGACCTTACTCAGTAAAGCACTGCTGTGCAGGTAGGGGTGTGTGTGTGTGTGTGTGTGTGTGTGTGTGTGTGTGTGTGTGTGTGTGTGTAGGTACAAAGTTTTATACAATCTGTTGCTTCATAGACTTCCTGTAATCACCACAAAACACACATACACCTTTTTATGTTTGCCCAAAGACCTCCATGTCTCATAGCTATTACTATTCTCCATTTCTGTAACATTATATAAACACAATCCTACATCATGTAAACGTTTTAAGATTAACTCCCCTCCCCGCCGCCTCACTAGCAATGATGCTCTTCAGATCCGTTACTGCAGGTCTTAATTATTTGGGTTTTTGTTTTATCGTGTATTTCTTTTTATTGTTCAGTAGAATTACATCATCTAGATGTACAAGAGTTTGTCTGAGTGTAGACTTATTGAAGGACACTTGGATTCGGTCCAGAGAAAGTTGTAGCTAACTACAAATGACACTGCTGAGAACATTAATGATCAGGGATTTGCATAAGCATAGGGCACAAGACAAGTGCATAGTGTATTTTCAAACAAATTGCCAGGTGACTTTTCTCAATAGTCATCCTTCATCTTTCCACCAGTAATGATACTGGATCTATATGGTCATCTTTAGCATCCAGTCTTGCCCTATTTTTATTTTTAGCCATTGTGTAGGTATATAGTAGAGTCTCTTTGTGGTCCTTATGTGCACTTCTCTAATGGCTAATGAACAACGTTCCACATAAATGCTTATATTCTTTTCCTATATTCTCTTTGGTGAAATATGCCTTCATGAATCTTACCCATCATCTGATTTGATTGTTTGCTTATTCTTGTTAAGCTTCATTACCTTTTCTTGATACATGTTATTTGTTTCATATGTTTTTAACAAACATTTTTACCCAATACTCTTATTATTAATTCCTAAAATACAATTTAAACCTAAGGTTTTCACAAACTCAAATGAATGTGGATGAAGCAATTAAAAATTGGGATACAATAAGAGACTATATATAACAGCCATTTTCTAACTTTTTCTGAAACAAAGAGAAATTATCACTACATTTTAGGTAGAAGATGCATGAAGGTTATTGAGACCCAGTGGGAAAGTGTTACATTTCAGTCAGTGTACCTGCAACTGATTGATTAACTTTCAACACCCTAAATTGAAGACAGGGGAAAACACATTGAAGTGATTTACTTAGAAGTTCATCAAGCATGTGCCAATATAATAATTTTTTTTAATCCAACAAGAAAATAGGTGTCAATAAATAAGTCATTAATAAGCTAAAGAGTCTTATTTTCTGTGCATTGAAGCTTATTTAAAGATTAAGAAAGACATCAAGGGACGCATTTCTCAAAGACTAAAGGGTAATGTTAATGTGCTATAGTGTGCTAAGTGTTTACTCTCAATGACAAAAAGGTCTAATGCAACAAAAACTAGTAAAAGAAAAGCATTTTATCAGCTAACAGACATCCAGACCTTGTGTAATCTACTAAGTATCAAGAACTATCATCACTGTTACTAAATTAAAAGCTGATAGGAAAAAGCAAATTACTTTATAAGATTGGTAAAATGGATATTTGCTTATTACCTGAGAAAACAAAATAACCCTCTAGAGTACTTTCAAGAACAAAATACTTTAGTAATTAAAACAAAATTATATTTAATGGATCAGATTGTGTACATATGCAGATAAAGCAGAAAATAATGAAGTGTAATGATGAAAATGGAATACGGTGTTATTGCTGAGACCTCGTTTCATATTATCAAACTCTAGACAAACACTAATAATAAAGATAATGGCTGTAACAGATGTGCTCACCTTGCATCAATGAGAAAGTTAATATCATTTTAAGTTGTTCTAAGGTCACCTGTTAACTTATCTACATAGCTCTAAGAACTATACACTTCTTTGAATACTATCAGAATGAGAATGTGCTCTTTCCTCCTGCTGGGGATGGACCACACATCTGCCTTCATCCCTCTCTAACTCAACAAGAATCTTCAATAAGTCTTAGAAGAATGTCTCCTTATTGAAGGAAACCTGTTATAGAAATGTCTGGATGCCTGACCTCCATAGCCTAATAACAAAAGCTATTCTATTATTTTCCAAATTCCCTGATCTGTTCCAGGTGCTACGGCTCTGGGTGGGATAGGAGACACATGAGAAGTGGCCTCGTGTCTTCCCACACAGTCCAACGGGCAGATGGGGGCTATGGGAAGCCTTTGCGGGGCTCTGTCCGTGGATGGAGGAGGGGCCATTCTCAGGGAACAAGTGGCACCTGTCTCCAGGGTTCTCTAGCCCAGGGCACCAAGTCACTGGAGGGTGCGCAGATGGGCTAGCCAGAGCACAGCTGGTTCCCGCCAAGACTGGGTTTCGGGGCTTGGGGCGCCAAGCTAGCTGCTTAGGTTTGGGTGAATGGGTACTGTCTGGGAGTGCTGATGAAGAGACAGTCCATAATTCTAAGACGTTTATTTTCATCATGTGGAGTGGCGTGGCGTGGATGGAATTGTACCTTGTACCTTGTGGCCTCTGGGAGATGCGAGGCAGATATAGTAACTGGGAAGGGGCGTGGCTAAGCCTCTAGGTGTCTCATTAACATGGGGATGGCTTGGAGCTGTGTGGCCACACCTCTACCTGAGGAGGGGACCATGACTGGAGCCAAAAGCCTCCCGGGAGCATGGGTTGCCCAGATTTTATGCCTGTGCTCAACCGAGTGCCAGATTGCCTGTTACAGATCACTGCCCCACACCTGAATAGTGAATACCTTGTGTTTACTCCTAGATTTAGTAACAAACAAACTGGACATCTACTCACATTTACACATGAAGTTGGAGTCATCAACAACAACAAGAGCTGTCAATCAACCACGTTTCTATCATACCATCCAAAGCCATTGTTCAGAGTTCTTGGCACTCCATACCTATGAAGAGCACACTATCCTGTCATTTACCCGTATTTCAAAGACACAAGCTTTGATGATCTCATCAATTAGCCAGTATTCTGCTGGGACTGCACAGAAGGATTCATGTCACCACTGAAGCCAGGAAAACAAGGATTTCAACATTTTAATGAGCAGGAGTCAGGGAGAAGAAGTCATTTTAAAGGTCCCAGTATTTTTTTATTGATTTATTTATTTTATAACTGACTCTTCAATATCTCTTTTTTAAGCCTTGTGAGAGGTAGATACAGAAATTCCACCATGAAACACGGTATTTTTAAGGTGAAATCAACAAAACAGTCTCTTAATTGCACAAATGGAGAAGGTTCATTGATCTTGAGGGAAACTTTGAAGTCACCAGAAGGCAATGAATGTTTGAGAAAAGATAATTCAGACACTTGTACTGGGGTGTAGAAATACAAGCCATCCCTGAGCAGAGAAAGGAAAGAATAGTGTGGGGTGCAGAGAGGCAGAGAGAGTATCCATTCAGGTTCTGCAGACTGGATGCAGTTCACTCCTTCTTTGGGGGTGGGGGTGGGGAGAATTTCAGCTTTGTTGGTTGGTTTGCTTTAGTCTGATTTTTAATTTGTTTTGCTGACATTTTCAGTCACTGAAGGTATGACATAAAAAAAAAATTGCCAGCAATACCTTCAATTCATTTTGGAGGAGGACCTGGGCTAGATTGTTAATGGTTCCTATAGTGTGGTTCTCAAAGACAATTAAGTCAGAGTGCACTGATGTGGGCCTGCAAGGTTCCATACCAAACATTCCCGTATGGTTTCCCCCTCAAGAAAGAAGCATTCCAGTGAAGAGACCTTGGGTCTTTCATAAAGCAGGCTCAGTGGCAATGGTAACTTCTCTCAGTGGCAATGGTAACTGAGCTCAGGTCCCATAGTCCTGGTGGGGGATGTCAGGCTGGAGGGGGTCTGGGCCAGAGGTCAAATCAGAACTGTGAAATGCAGAGCAGTCTAGTCTCAAAGTTCATTGTTAATTAACTCTCATGGTCTTTCCCTTCATCTATGTGAACTTATGGTGTAGCCCTGATAAAAATGCACGCTTGATCTCAACTCTGTGTAAAAGCTCTGACCTAAACCAAGAACAAAAGATAAAAGGCAAGGCAGCCACCCATGTGAACAAGGACATCTGGTCTTAGAAGACAAAAGTCTTCTAAGGTCACTAGGATGGAGGAGGAGAGGGTGATTAGGAGTTGCTTGGCCAGTGCCTTGGTGTAGAAGTGTCAAGTAGAAGTACCAGGCAGTATACAGACCTCCCAGGAGGGAAATGGCAAAGAGAGGACTGTGAAAGGGTCCAATAGCCTAAAAGAATCTGAGAAGCCAAAAATCTACAAACTCATAGTCAGTGGAAATGTTTTATTTACTAGGAACTGTAGGCTGACAGCCTTGGAACTAGGTGTTTTGGTTTGTTTTGCTTTAGTTTCAATTAATTTGGGGGGGGGGGTTGGCATATAAAGTAATAGTCTGATTATTAGCATACTGTGTGTATGTGTGTATGTGTCTGTGTATATGTGTCTGTGTTGTATGCATGTGTGTGTTCATGTTCAATCTGTGTGTGGTAAGGGACACGTGTGTGTGAATGCCTTTATACTTGTGGACAGGTGCATGTAGAGCCCAAAGATGGCATCAGATATCTTCGTCAGTCTCTCCCCACTCTACTTATTCAGGCAAGGTTTCTTGACAGTCCCAGTGCTCACCAATTCCTGCTAGTCTGTCTACCCAGCTTGCCCCTGGATCGCTATGTCTGCCCATGAGTACTGGGATCATGAGCAGCTGTCACAGCTGCCTGACTTTTACATACGTGCTGCAGACCCTAACTTAGTCCTCACACTTATGCACCAATTGTCCACGGAGCCACTCCCGTGGGGCCTCATTTTGGTTTCTATTATGACACTTGCATGCATGCGACACTATGTTGTCTTCACCATTACCCTTCCCTACTGCCTTCTCTTTAGCTGATCCCTCACTCACCATTCCACAGTCTCTTTCCCTGCTCCCTGAAGGTCTCTCCCTCCCCTCTACTTCCATCACAGGTGCACACACGTGGGCACATGCAGTCACACATAATTAATTCATTTTGCATATAAAAGATGTAGTATTTATCTAAGTCTGCTTCCTTTCCCTTGAAATAATGGTCTCCACTTCCATCCATTTTCCTGCAAGTATAGTGATTTCATTTTTCTTTATGGCTGCATTAAATTCCATGTGTGTAACCTTGGTGGCATGGGCCGAGGTCCCAGAAATGTGGTTTCACTGTCATGGAGTTGAGGTTGGCTGGGCTGTGTTCCCTCCAGACACTCCCAGGAATTCTGTGCCTTTCCTCTTGCAGCTCCTGGTGGCTGTCAGAACTCATTGTTTTGCTCCCTCATCCCTTCTTCAATGCCTTCTCTCTTTTTTTTTTTTTTTTTTTTTTTTTTACATGGAATCTTTTGGGTGAAGTCTCCCTATGCCTCTCCCATAAAGTGGGCATGTGATGACATTAGGATCTACCCAGATGAGCCAAGATAATCTCCCCTACTCCAATACACTAAACTTAATCACTGTATGGAAACCCTTTCCTTCTTTCTTCAATACAAAGGAACTTTTGAGACAGGATATCTAGTGGAAGACCACTTTCAATTGAATAGACAGAAGAGTACATTCTAGACAGAGTATGAGGCATGCATAAACATTCAGTAACATAAGAGAGGTTGAAGGACTTTAGGGAGAGCAGAGTTTAATGTGGCTGGGTGCTGTTTACAAGATGAGACTTGGAGAAGAGAAAGATGTTCCTTCTGTATAACAGAGATTTGTCAGGGTTGGGAATGGATGGAGCCCATCATCAGAGTGCTTCCTACTGTGCATGGAGCCAATACTCAGCACCATACAAAACAGGCATGGGGCTTTGTGCCCTAACTCCAGCATTTGAGAAGTGATTGACAGTAGCAGAATAAGAAACACAAGGTCATGCCGGGCAGTGGTGGCACATGCCTTTAATCCCAGTACTTAGGAGGCAGAGGCAGGTGGATTTCTGAGTTCGAGGCCAGCCTGGTCTACAGAGTGAGTTCCAGGATAGCCAGGGCTACACAGAGAAACCCTGTCTTGAAAAACCAAAAGAGAGAGAGAGAGAGAGAGAGAGAGAGAGAGAGAGAGAGAGAAAGAAAAGAAAAGAAAGAAAGAAAGAAAGAAAGAAAGAAAGAAAGAAAGAAAGAAAGAAAGAAAGAAAGAAAGAAAGAAAGGAAGGAAGAAAGGAAGAAAGAAAGAAAAAAGAAGAGAAACACAAGGTCATTCTTAGCTCCATAATGAATTCTAGCCTAGCCTGGGTTACAGGAGACCAGGTCTGGGGGCTGGGGAATGCATATATTCACTTGCAATTCAGAGGAGAACAGCAAAGGGCCCAGGTAACACCTGTGTTCTGAGCACTGGGGCTTCTCAAAAGATAGGGACTGAGCTTTCAGCTACCAGAGTTGGCACACTCTAATGATCTTGCAGGTCTCTGTGCAGGGACCATGAGCCCTAGAGGCTGGTCCTTTTAGAAGAATATAGAGATAAGAAGTATCTGCTCAGCTGCAGATTCTTGGCTGAGACACTTAGACATTCCCCTCGGAAATAGGGTGAGATTTGTGCTTGAAATAAGCTAACACACGTAAGCATCCTCTGGAGCTCCCTACTCACAAATGAGCAGGTAAGTTGCAGAGAAGCACCTATTCTACTCAGCCACAGCAATCACCACCCCTTTTTTCCAAATCAAAGAACATTGGCTGAAGGGTCTAAATATCAACATTGGTTTTTTTCCCTTAATGGCTTGGAGTTCCTTGGGTGAGAGAGAAATTAAGAGGAGAATACTCTGAAAGGAGGGCAGAGGGTCACAGGAGCAAGTTCATTCTACTTCATATGTGCCAGGAACCGTGCACACTGTACACAAAGCAGCAGTGAGCAAGACACAGAAACATACATTCTAGAAGCTCGGTGTTGACATTCTTGTATCCTGATTTAAGTTTTTCCCTGTGCCAGGCTCTTACTTAGATTCTCTTTAGGCCCCACAGGAGGGGCCATGAAACATGAATTGCATGCAGAGAAAGTTAAGCACCCCTGAAGCAGAAATGCATGTCTGTCGAAAACATCTCTAGATGTGCCTTGCCCACGAAACCCTGTTCCCTACAGCTACTCACTTCAGACGCCAGTCTGCAGTCAGATGTTCTCCTGAAACTCTCTCCAAGCAAAACAAAAGAGTCCCAAGGATAAACAGAGGGACGATTCCTGAGTGTGACCCGCACTTTTGGCCATGCTAAGCGCTACGGACTTGGCTGGATAGTCTTGGTTATTTATAGAGCAAGTGAAGACTAAAGCAAGCTGCGACTGCAGATGGCTGGGCCAGATGATCTGTCATGGTCCCTTCCAACTCCATTTATTTTGTGATATTTTATTTTTAAGTTTTGTCCTAGTATCTGTCACAAGGACTAACAAGTGAACCATTATTAAGAATAAGAAAAAGAGGACGAAATATTTCATGCAGTAAAGTCAACGGGATAGTAAGAAGGGACAAATGTATCCTTTAAAAGAAGAAGTGATTACATTCCTGATTTGAGAATTTCTAATCAGCTGAGGACATCTTCTAATCATTTGTGCTTTCTATTATTATTATTATTATTATTATTATTATTATTATTATTATTTTATTCTCTCATGTATTACACCTGATCTCAGTTTCCCCTCCCATCTCTCCTCTCAGTCCCTCCCTGCCTCCCCTTTCCCCATCCACTCCTCCTTTCCCCTTCAGAAAACGACAAGCCTCCCAGGGATGTCAACAAAACATGCAATATCGAGATACAGTAAGACTAGGTACTGTACTCCCCTCATATTAAGGTTCGACAAGGCAGGCCAGTAGAAGAACAAGGGTTTCAAAAGCAAGCAAAAGTGTCAGAAACAGCCCCCGTTCCTTCTGTTAGGAGTACCACAAAAACACCAAGCTACACAACCATAACATATATGCAGTGGGCCTAGGTCAAACCCATTCAGAATCCCTGGTTGTTGGTTCAGTCTCTTTGAGGCCCTATGCACCAAGGTTTGCTGATTTTGCAGGTTTTCATGTGATATCCTGGACCCCTCTGGCTTCTACAATCCTTCCTCCCCTTCTTCACTGAACTCACCTAATGTTTGGCTGTGGGTCTCTCCATCTGTTTCCATCACCTGGATGGAGCCTCTCTGATGGTGATTATGGTAGGCTTCAGTCTATGAGTACAGCAGAATACCTTTAGGAAACATTTCTCTACTCTTTTTTTCAGGTGAGTTTGGTATTATCCTAGGGCAACCCTGCCTTTGCTTTCTGGTCCTCCAGACAGTGTCAGCCGTGGGCTCCTTCTCCTGGCATGTGTAATTTTGACAGCTATAAAACCACAAAGAGCCTGGAGACATGAGAATAATCCCCTTGCTTTATAGAAAAAGGAACTGTCCCAAAGAGGCAATATGGAATGCCATGTCAACTGCCCAACGGCTACTTACCAAAAAAACAGTGCAAATTATTATAATACAGATTGTAGTCTTCGTTAAGCAACTCCTAGAAAATTCTAGGCCCAATAAAAACTTAAAATAGATGCATGTGATGTACTAAAATGCATATGATTTGTGATCAGGGTAGAATTTTTATATAAATTCACATAAAAATTAATGATTATCTATTGAGACAAGTTCTCCTAAGTCATAAGCTAGACCCAGGAGCTATTTAACTCTTTTACAACAAGAATATAATACTGAAGTGAATTATGGTCTCCATGGTATATTATATTATGTCTTATTTAAATAATTTCTGAGGAAATGCATCTTAAAGCTGGAGCTTGGCTCATATTTGAGTTTCTCTTGGGATTCGAAGAAAACTCTGGCAATGAAATAGCCCAGCTAGAAATTTCATTCATCTGCATAAACATAAGGAAAATATTTTATTTGAGGTATAAAAGGATTAAGTTTTTTTCTGGGTACTGTTGCTTTGAGGAGGAATATGAGATTTTTCAGTTAAGAGTCTTCATCAATTTGAAGAATAAGAACTTACCAAGTTGTTGCTTGGCTAATATGTTTAGAGTGGAAAGAAAGCATTGAGTGTACCAAACTCAGCATTCAGTGAGACAGCGGGTATCTCTGCTCCATAAACATCATCGAGGCACTCCAAAGACCGCGTGCCGTAAAAGAGTTCCAGTGAACGAGGTCCTCGGAAACCACCAAGAGACTAGATGAGTAGATGCAGAGTTCTCACAGCAGGTGCACTAACTGTGTAAGGCAGCACATACTGTAACTCGTTGGATACAGCCATTTCACAATTATTTCATACTTCAGAATGTCATGGTGTATACAATAAATGTGGCAAATATAACTGTACACGCCATTTAAGATAAATAAATAGAGGTGACATGACGCGATAGCCCAACAGTTAGAGGTGTTTGCATGCAGGCCTAATGACAGTTCAATCCCTCAGTTCCACAAGGTGACAGAAGAGAAGCAACTCCCAAAAGTTGTCCTTCGACACCTGTGTGTGCGCGTGCGTGTGCGTGCGCATGCTCACACACACACACACACACACTCACACACACACACCTTAATAAATAAATAAAATAAACAAGTATCTTTGTGAAAGGGCTTCAGGCTCACCTCTCCCTACGAAACAAAACAATATGCCAATCATTCCATAAATCATATCAAACAACTTACAAACCTAACTAGAAAGACGATATTTTTCCATCAATCCAGCAGCCTCTTGCTCAATAATCTTTATTTAGCTATGGTCTCTCTTCAATCCAATGCAAAAAGCAGAAGGGACAGCCAGGCATCGGCCTTGCAGAAAATCTATTATTACCTCCCCAGGAAGCATCAGTCTTTATTTATGAAAAAAATCAATGTCCACAAAAGCCTCTTAGCAATAGCTCGGGGAGAGAAAGATACATTATTACTGTGATAAAATAACTTTGGGTTGAAAAGAACAGTAAAGAAATATTAACATTTATTGAGTTCCTACAATTAGCTGATGCTTGACATACTCATTTAATCCTCACTAAAATGCCTTCATGTGCCTATTTGGGAAAAATGGGAAGAAACTTTACAATAGATAATAGTCTGGGCCATAAATAACAAAAACTATGGGTAGAAACCAAGGTTTCTGCTCACCATGGTTGTGTCCTGCATCACCTAGAGATTTTTCTCATCAAATAACATGAGCTTCCAGAATACGAGGAGTCACCTTCTCTTTTCATTATGACAAAACACATGGATGAAAAAATGTGAAATTCCTTTAGTTATAATTACAGTTAGTTTCAGAATTATTTACCCAGAGGTTTCAAGGATTCTGTGGTCATGAACCTCCAGCCATCGTTAAAGAAAGTCCCAGATGACTCATTCTACCTCCTACTCGGTGACCCTTGACACATCAGACCTTTTGTTTGTCTTACAAGGAGACCAATATTTGCTGGAAGTTCCCTGGGGGGCATTAGAGTTAGGCAGGGCTATGCATGCTCTCTAAATGAATTTTACTCAACAATAATAGAACGATTCACAAGGCAACAAAGAACTTGTGACTTATAAGAGCTTCTAGCTGATAGGGAGTCTATTGACCTCCAGCCAGGCCCTCGGGTAGCTGAAATTATACAATATCTGTCACGAGTTTAGGCATGGTGCTTTATGTATTTGTTACAAGGAGGATTTTCCCCTAAATGGAATGCACCCAAGAGAGACCTTTTGGAATACTTTTTAAAAATATATTTAGCAGAACATTTATCGTTACTACTGAAAGAGTAACAAAGCCTTAGAAATTATAGGCTGTGTAAAACTTATGGAACTGTTTCAGATGTTATGTGATACACTACAGCAAGCCAATCATAAGTGAGTATGTGTGTGTTTGCATATGTGTATATGCCTGCATGTGTTTGTGTGAATGTATATCTGGGTGTGTGCATATATGTGTGAGCACGTGTATGCCTATGTGTCTCTGTACATGTGTGTGCATGTGTGTATATGTATGCATGTGTCCCTGTGTATGTGTGTATGCACACATGTACTATGCCTGTGTGCGTCTGAGTGCATGTGTGTATCTGTGTGTGTGTACATTTACATATATGTCCCTCTGTGTGTTTGGGTGAATGTGTGTCTGTGTCTGTGCATGTGTGTGGGCACATGTATGACTGTGTGTGTTTGTGTACATGTGTGTATATATGCATACACATGTGTATATATTCATATGTCTATGTGTGTGTGATTCGGTTCTTGTTATTTTACTGGATTGTAAATGTCAATGACTAACGATAAAAAGTGCTTCCCAAAACATTTTGTCTGTGCATTTCCAGACTACAGTTTGCTGAAATAAAGGAGTTTGTGGGCATCTTTGGAATATAGAAGTAAAAAGAAAGCATGGTCACATTTGGTCATGGAGAGGCACAGGGACCAACATGCCCTCTTTCTCCTTCCTGGATGCTTGTGCTATGTGTGACTGTGCAGTGCCCCAGCCTCACAGCCATAGGCAATGAACCAGAGACAGTGGCTGCTCCAAGCCTGTCCTTTAGGTCTGACTAGGCATGGAAGCTCAGGTTTGAACAACCTATGCCAGGACTTCATGGCAAATAGGGCATCTTCCCTGATGCCCAGACTTTCACTTCCCGACCTCCTCTTCTCCAGATGCTTTCATAGTAGATAAGACTAACTCATATATTCTGTATTTTTTCACTGCTGTCAATCAAGCCCTGGACTTTGTACATACTAGGTGGTGCTCTACCACTAAACTACACTTCCAACCCTTTTTAAATTTTTTTGCATTTCATACATATTGCTGTGTCTTTTTCCAAATAAATTTGGCATATATAGTTACAAACATTATATACATATATATATGTATATATACATATATATTAATTCATTATCACTTAAATGATTAAATAATAAATTTGATCAGAATTTAGTTTTTTGAAGTAAGTGTCTATATCTTCAATACCTAGCACTGTCTCAGACACAAAATACTTGCTTACTACTGGTCAAATGGAAAAGGACTGACACACTAACCTTCTGATACCTTAAAGTGTTGCTCCACCCAATAGAGCCAAGCCTCCATAGTTCAGGTAAATGACTAAATATCAAAGACTCTTATGTTAAATATTCAATTTTGTATTGGCAGTTCAGGTCACAAGAACTGAAACTCTTGTCAATGAGGACAACACAGGCTCCTCTCCTGAAAAGGACAGATATGGCTTCCCCTGATTTCTCTAGGTGTCAGCTCACACCACCACACACCTCTATGCATTCCTGATGCCTAGTCCAAACCTCCCAGTGTCTGAGCTCTGTGTCCATTACTAGAAGATGAGTTTAATGGGTATGCTCAGCAGTTTCCTAGGAATATACAGCTTCATGTGCATCACCTCTCCCTGGCCCCACAGTCCCCCCACCTTCCTTGGCAAGATGGAAGAGCAAAAGGCGTCATGCTTAATTTTCCCTACCCTCAAAAGCCTCACCCTCCAATGCCCAAAAGCAAGTTTCTGTCTTAGTAACTTCTATAATAGTGAAATATTTATCTCCATTTACCTAGCAGCACTTAAAAGTAAAGAAGTTTTACATTAAAATCTGGAAGTTCAGGACGCCTTAAAATAGCTTATATTCTAAAATAGCAGTGAGAGGCTGGCAGCCTACTATTTCTTGTTCCCAGCTTCCCTGCCACTTGGCATCATGCTTAGCCCGTGATTTACCTGACTGTGGGATAAAAGAAATGGGAACTATTTCCTAGTCTTGTGGCTGACCCTGTGTTTATTCTCCTGCCCATAAATGTGATGCCGCCTGCTCATTCTAGTGTGTGTATCATGACGCTGATCCGAAGTCTAACCAAAGATGTATCCAGCCTGTGTAAAGGGGGGAAAGGGGACTTGGTGCTTCCTGTGTAGGTTAAAGAGACCATTCTGAGGAAAGGAAAGACAGGGTTCATGGTTTCCCAAAAGAACCCAGAAAAGAGCATTGCCAACATTGCCAGGACAAGCCTTGAATAGTAATCCTAGGGAAGCAATGGAGAACTGGCCTTCCACAAAGTGTCACATGGAGCTAGGAGCGACAGCCAGAGGCATCTTGTCAAGATTGCAGAAGCTGTTTTCTGTGATCTAAAAGAACAAACCCTAAAAGTTCACTAATATTGTGATTTCCCACTCACAATGAACTTGAATGGTATTTCATCATGCCTCTGAGTAAAAGGAATTTGTACCAGAAATCTCAAATGTGTCCCTACAGAGCCACAATCCTCTGACCTTTATACTGACCTCTGTCGTCTTGTGGATGACAGCAGTAGGTACCTCAGTCCTACCTTCCAGCTAGTTTCAGTCACTGGGGAGCTGGGTGCTTCTGTGGAGAAAGGAAAGGGCTTCTTTGATGCAAGGTCATGTCAAGTTCATTGCCTCTCTGCACCCAAAAGTTATTACATTTCCCAAAGAGGCTAAAGCCACAGTGCTCGGTGCTGTTCCCACACTCTGCAGTCAGAGGTTCTAATGGCTTTGCTTCTGGCAGCCCCAGATCCTGACAGCATTCCCTGTGGTTGTCTCATAGCACACCTTTTAAAAAGATCTTTTAAATTAATGGAGAATTCCTTGCTGGCTTAACCTATTTCAATCATACCATCTGCTTCCTGGGAGGATAAAACAGCTCACAGTGGTCCCCTAAGACAAGCAGCATTGTGATGCTAAGTCATCACGAACGCCAAATCTAGGAGTGTGCTTGCACAGAGTGGAGGTTTAAGTCAGATTGGCATTGAACCAGTTAATATTTGAAATCTGGGAATCCATTCAATTAGAAGACTTAAAGAGTGCTTGTAAACTAAGACTTAAAAATAAGTGGACACAGAAAAGGGAATTTGAGAGACAGAGGGGGGGAAGAGAGAGAGAGAATCTAGAACTACAAAGAAAAAAAATGTTATGATACAGGGAAATGTAACACATTGAATCTGAGACTTTTAATAGGTTGGGCCAGGCATGCTCTCGGTTTGGCCAGTAAAAGGCTTCTATGCAGCAGTTGTATGCTTACAATGTAACATGGACTTCAAGGAATTGCCTACTGGTGCACAGACCCTCACACACAACTCACCAGATCCCGCATCCTTCAGAGCCTTTGAGGGATGCATACTGTTTGTGACCCCAGGGCATGATCTAGTTGGATTTATACACATTTTGGAATGGGGACAAAAGAAGAACTAGCTACAAAGCCCAAGCTGACCTTGAACTCAAGATCCTCCTGCCTCAGCTTCGTGAGGGATAGGATTATTATAGGCATGTGTCCTGCCACCTGGCTTAGGGTCTTGATCTGCTTATGTTGTATTACTACTCGGATACTGAAGCTAAGCTAGTTCCTGGATTCTTCTCAAAGATAGCATGTCACTAACATGGACATCTCATGTTAATGACACATAGGGTGTCATTGAAAACCACCCTAGAGGACACTATCTTCTGGTTTTTGTCCTAGTCATTCCTTCTCCAGATTAGCTGATGACCTAATTCTACTGCAGAGGGCAATCTCCTATCCAAATGTCTATTCATGCAAAAACACCAGACACACTCAATAACGATGTTTAATCTGGGCCTCTCAAACTGGCCTAAAATTTAACCCTTACAATGCCTTACCCGTTTCCTCCTTAGTTCATGAATTCAGCAAAATGTTTAGCACATAATGATTCCATGGTGTACAAGAACTATGATTCTGTCTCTGAAGACTAACATGCAACAGGAGTGAGAATTCATCACAGTGGCTAGTTCTGGGGAGCAGGTAAGAAGAGGGCACACCTGAGGGGCTGTGTTGGGGGAATGTTCTACTTCAGATATGGACACTAATCATCCATGAACATTCTGACTACAGACAGGCTCCTTGCAGTTTCTTAAATATATCATCTATTCCAAGAAAACTCTTTCTGTGGTTGTTTTGGGGTTGCTCTTGGTTTTATTATGGTGCCTCGAGAAACAGAACCAAGGGCTCTGTGTGTGCCTTGCAAGCGCTCTACCACTGAGTTAGGCCCTTCACAGTTTGGGTTTTAAATGTCCTCAAAAATATCTATAGTAAAGGCTTGGTACTTGCCCATTGTACCATTGTAGACACAGCTTTCCAGAACTGAGATCAGGAATTCAAGGACCATGCCTAAACATAGTAAAAGCAATATACAGCAAACCAGTGGCCAATATCAAACTAAATGGAGAGAAACTCGAAACAATCCCACTAAAATCAGGGACTAAACAAGGCTGCCCTCTCTCTCCCTATCTACTCAATATAGTAATTGAAGTTCTAGCTAGAGCGATTAGACAACAAAAGGAGGTCAAAGGGATACAAATTGGAAAGGAAGAAATCAAAATATCACCATTTGCAGATGATATGATCATATACTTAAGTGATCCAAAAACCTCCACGAGAGAACTGCTACAGCTGATAAACAACTTCAGCAAAGTGGCCAGATATAAAATTAATTCAAACAAATTAGTAGCCTTCCTATACTCGAAGGATAAACAGGATGAGAAAGAAATTAGGGAAATCACACTCTTCACAATCAACTCAAACAATATAAAGTATCTTGGTGTGACTCTAACCAAACAAGTGAAAGATCTGTATAACAAGAACTTCAAGTCTCTGAAGAAAGAAATCGAAGAAGACCTCAGAAGATGGAAAGATCTCCCATGCTCATGGATTGGCAGGATTAATAAAGTAAAAATGGCCATCCTGCAGAAAGCAATCTACAGATTCAGTGCAATCCCCATCAAAATTCCAACTCAATTTTTCATAGACTTAGAAAGAGCAATTCTCAAATTCATTTGGAATAACAAAAAACCCAGGATGGCAAAAACTATTCTCAACAACAAAAGAACTTCTGGGGGAATCAGCATCCCTGACCTCATGCTGTACTACAGAGCAGTAGTGATAAAAACTGCATGGTATTGGTACAGTGACAGGCAGGTAGATCAATGGAATAGAATTGAAGACCCAGAAATGAACCCACAAACCTAGGGTCACTTGATTTTCGACAAAGGAGCTAAAACTATCCAGTGGAAAAAAGAC
>CM052704.1:33214125-33235644 GCA_028551405.1 Uromys caudimaculatus
ACTCAGAACTCCGAAAAGGAAAAATGGATGAGTCAGAAAAGCCAATTGGAAGGAAAGACAGGGGCTGGGGATGTACCTCAGTCAACAGAGTGCTTCTCTACACAAGTACAACACCGCCCCTGCGTTCAATCTACAGGGCCATATGAACTGAATTTGGTATATTGTGGTTTGCATGAGAATGGTCCCCAAAGGGTCATAGATTTCGATACTTGGTCACCAGAGAATGGCATTATTTGAAAGGATGAAGAGATGTGGCCTTGTTGGAGGAAGTGTATCACTGAGGGTGGTCATAGAGGTTTCAAGAAGTCCATTCCAAGCTCAGAGTCTCTCTTTTCCTGATGCCTTTGGATTCCGATATAGAACTCATGTTCCCCACCATGATGATAATACACTAAACTTCTGAAACTCAAAGATAATCCCGGTTAAATGCTTTCTTTTATAAGAATTGCCATGGTCATGGTGTCTCTTCACAGTAATATAACACCGACTAAGACTGTGGTGCATGCTTATAATCCCAGAGCTTAGGAGGAAGAGACAGAAGCCCAGAAGTTCATGGCTGTCCTTGACTGGGCTACAACACACCCAGAGGGTCTACAAAGATGGTTCAGTGGTTAAGAAAAGGTTGTGTTCTTGCTGAGGACCCAAATCCAGTTCCCAGCATCCACTCCACCAGCTTGCAGTCACCTGGAACTCCACTTCCAGGGCACCTCTGGCCTCAGCAGGTGCCCTTACTCCTGTAAACAAATCATCACACAGGCAGATACAGAAACACACACACGTGCACACACACACACATGCACACAGAGAGAGGAGAGAGAGGGAGAGGAGAGAATTACAAGTAAAATAAATCTTAAAACAATTATTAAGTTAAAAGAAAGGAAAGCTAAAGGAAGGTGGGGTGGAAGAGGACAATTATTCTATACTGTATTTAGCTATCTATGGCTAGGTAAGAAACTAAACACAAAGTTTACTTATTTAAAGTGGCGATTTGCTTGTGCCTTAGTAAAAGACCACTTTCTGTATGACACTCCCTGGCTTCACTCTTAAGTCTAGAACAGCACCTGGGGTATGCTGAACATGGGGGATGACTACAATGTCAGGGTCTTTCTCTACCTGTCTCTCATCCCTCAACAGGCAGGACTCTGAAGGATCAAAGCAAATGCCTCAAAGCTTCTTAAAGCCCTGGCTGAGACCTCATGGTAAAACTTCTACTTCATTGCATCAATCAAAAGAAGGCACAGGCCTGCCTAGAGGCAGACAAGCAGCAAATACATACACCCTTGTCACAAGAGGGCTCACAAATAATTTGTGATCATTTTAACCAACCACAAATACTGTCTATGAGCCTGTACAACACGCAATGTTCACTTCTTTTTAATTAGAAAAGAGACTGCTTCATTATGACTATTGACTTGAATAAGTCTATATGCATATAGGTATGCAATTTCATGTATAAAAATCAATTAAAACATTGGTCCCACAGGAGTTATTTAAAAGGGAGAAGATTTTTAAAACTGTGTTTCAATACATAAAGCGGGTTGTGATAGGAGATAATAAAAATTTTTCAAAAAGTTTTCCATCTGTCTCTGTATCTTAAAGAGGAAGGAACAGAAGCAAGCATGCTTGGAGTTCAACAGACTCAGAGATGTGTGTCTAAACTCTATGCCAGGAGCTTGCTTTGTGATGCTCTAAAGGATAGAGCTTTCTATAAAAGGGGGTAAAGGAGAGTGTGCCAGCTGAATGGAGCAGCCGATTTGGGCTTAGCACGGCATGCACGTGTATAATAAGCACAGATAAACATACGTGAACATGTAAATGTACATTCACAAAGAGAGAAGGAAGACTCAGAAACCCTTATGAATGTTGAGAAAACCATAACTCATTAAAGAATTTACTTGCAGCTGTGTTCTATGGCTTTTATTTCCAAAACTAATTATTCAAGTAAATACTTATAACTCTAAATCTTTTCTTTCATTATAGTGGAACCCTTTAATAGTCCACTTATGCTGAACACAAAGGGCTCCCTTCCAAAGAATTACTCAACAAGAACGCTTAAAAGCAGTAATTCTAAATTTGATTGTCCCACCATGACTATGTCATAAAAACAAAGTTATACAATTCTCAAAATAGAAGAGTCTAAGTCTAGTGTGGTTTTCATGTGTACTGTTGTATCTTGTGCTCATGAAAGTCTGTTTTCAAAGACTGTTAAATCATTGCTTGTTTGGCGTTTATTTGTATTTAGTATCTATTTATGAACACTGAAGGATAAACTTATCATGGAAATTTCCAAAGCTGAGCCATAAATTGATGGGAGACGGGCTGATATGTACTTGTCAATAGACAACAGATTAACAAATGGGAGCCCAGATAATGGAGAAACTTGACCAGAGTCAAAAATGTTCATACAAAAGCAAGAAAAATTTTTCCACTTATAGAAATGCACTGTGCAGGCTGTAATGCTTTAAATCAAACCAAGATAACAGGTCTTTCTTCTCACAGTTATGATAAGGTGTTGGGGAACTGATTTACTCTCTTATTTGAAACAATGGGGTGGCAAAAAAATCCAGAGAACTACATGAAAAACATAAGACGTATCATGAAGTAATGCATGAATCCAGGGATAAGGAAGAAAAAAGAAGCCCTCAATGCCTCACCTAACAGACAAAAGAGTGAATCCAGGAGGCCGGCCATGGAGGAGACTCCAGGAAGAAGTGTGTATTGAGGAACGGCCCTCAGAGGCCAAGGAAAGATGGACTGCTAGAATCTGTGGACCAGGAATATCAGAAGATCACATCGCTTGAATTTTCCAAAGAGAATTGGTCATCAATGGTCAGAAAACTATTTGAGGCTAAAGAAAAAAATAAAATTAAATCCTCAAGGCATCCAAGAAAATGTCCCTTGGTACTCACAGATAAACACTAATGTCTTCAACGCAGCCAACAGAATGTCACTCAAACATGAGCTGTACCAAGGAGGATCTCGAAGGACTGTTTAGGAGGTGGGGGGAGTTTAAACACAGCTCTGGTTCTAACAAGGCTCAGACACATGTGAAAAGAGCAAACTCTGTTCAAATGACTTAACTGCATTCTTTTAAAAACAAGATGCAGAGCATTTATAGCATTTTAAAAATTATCCAGAACCAACAAAGTAAATCATAATATCTCCCATCTATTAAAAAATTTACTAAACACGATCCTCCTTGTGTATACAGCCTGTTACTGGTATAGGGTGCCATAAAAGACCTTAGGAACAGTCCTTTCCAGTAAAAGTTCTGTCTCAGTCTGGTTCTTCAAGCTATGCAGGGTAGTTTTGGAAAGCCCCAGGGCACCCAGGCTCTAGAGTTCACACAATCCAAGCCATCATGTTCATCTGTACCAAGCTATAGGACAAGGAGAATATGATGAAGCATTGACACAAGGCCAAGCCCAAGATCTAGAAGATCCACCTCTCAAACTAATGGGGTTTACTTAGATTCATGCAGATAAATCTGAAAGCATGGTGCTTAGAAATGACCGAACTCAGATGACTGTGTTGTCTTATACATAACCAATCATAATCCCCTGGACACAAGGCAGAAACTTTGCTGGTAGTGCCTCACTGTGCTTAGCCTGCCCTTTAGTCATTACCATTTGTATAAACTAAGAAAATTTACCAGGTACTAAAAGAGAAGATATGATTTGGTGATTTGAATGAGAATGATTCCCATAGGTTCATATATGTTAATATTTAGCTCCAAGTTGGTCGAACTGTTTAGGAAGGATTAGGAGGTAAGGACTTACTGGAAGAAGTTATATCCCTGGGGATAGGCTTTGAGCTTTCAAAAGCCCAGAATAGGCCCTGTCTCAGTCTCTTTCTCTCTCATGCCTTTGGACCAGGAGATAACTTCAAATACTGCTCCACCACCATGTCTACCTGCTCATCATCACAACAGGCATGGACTAACTCTCAGAAACTGTAATAAATATTCCAATTAAATGGTTTCTTTTATAAGTAGCCATAGTCATGCTGTCTCTTCACAGCAATAGAGCAGTAACTAAGTCAATGATCTACAATGAAAGAAAAAAATTTAGAAAAAAAAAACTGACCTAGGAATAATACAGTTTGTAGGTTTGCTGACCAGCATATTAAAATTATTGTTATGAGTCTATCCCATACTTCAGATAGCAAGAGGAAAGCTATACATTTTAATAAACATACAAAAATTTTATTTAAAACACAAAATAAAATCCCAGATATAAAAATATAATGACTAAGATGAAGAATATATCAAATACAATTAACAGCAAGTGAATTAGCAGAAGAAAAAGAATACATGTGAGGATAACTGGGTAGACCACTGACCACAACCCAGAGAGAAAGGGAATTTTATGATGCACAGGAAAACAATAAGCTTTAAAAGGACTCTACTCAATTAGTATCCAACTGAGATGAGAAAGAAAATAGAAAAAATTAAATAATTGTTTAATTTATTCGACACTTGATAAAAATATAAATCTATAAATCCAAGAAGCTACACAAGCCCTGACCCTTAAAGTAAAGATACACAAAGGTGCATTGTATTAAATTATTGAAAACTAGCTCTGAAGAAAAAAACTTAAAATCATGCAGAGTATAGAGAGAAGAAAAATAAGAATGCAAGGTGCTTCCTCTTGTAAGGGAGCTTCCCTTTGACAACATACAGCTAGAAAATAACAGATGAATGGAACGAAATACCAAAAGATGAATAGAAGCCAATCTAGAGTTCCACACTCAAAAGATGAAGATGAAATACAGAATTTTCAAAAGGCTGAAGAGATAGCTCAGCAGTTAACATGCTTGCTGCTCTTTCACAAGAATAGAGGTTAGTTCCCCAAACCTGCCTCATGCCGCTCCCAGCCTCCTGTAACTTCAGCTACAGGAAATCCAATGCTTTCTTCTGGCCTCTGTGAGCACCCACATGTGCATGCACAGATGTTTGCATCCACGCACGCGCGCGCATGCACACACACACACACACACACACACACACACACACACACACACAATTAAGTGAAGTAGTGAATTAATTAACTTAATTAAAATCTTTCTTAAGAATTTTTTTCAGACTCATAAAGACCTGCTCTACAAGAAATATTAAAGAATGCTGCTTAGGCTGAAGGAAAGGAACATTCAATAAAAACACAGATCTATACAAAGGAAGGATTAGTAGTTCCAGAAATCAGATGTGTATAGGGAAGCGCTCATCTTCGTTCTGAATCGGTCTTCAATCTGGTTAAAGTGGAAACGGTAACAACACTTTGCAGTTTGTTACACTGGAGAACCTGACCTGCACAGAGACCAGAAGGCTGGAAACGGAAACATATTGTTTTATTCACATTCATAAACATATACATACATACATACAGTAACGTGGTATTCATAGGTGAGAAGCAAGGTTGGCATGTATATTGTGAACAATGCAGCAAACACTGAAAAACTAAACAAAGAATGAGAGCTGGTAATGCAAACAAGAAGTCAAAGGGAAATCAGGTCATTACAAACAATGTGAAAAAAAGAAAGACAAACAGAAGGAAGAGCTCATGGCACTAAGAGAAAGCACATCCACGGGAGGAGGCGGATCTGAGGACATCTATATCAATACTCACATTAAATGTAAATGGCTCACACATCCCAATCAAAAGGGAGAAGTGATTCGTTAATTTTTAAAAAGCAAGAGCCATGATTGTTCATATTTAGTCATACTTCTATATATGTAAAATGTTAAAAATATGATTTTCATACAAACCCCAATTTAAGAATCAGAACAGAAATAGGTCAAAAGAATGGAGGGTACACAAATGCTAATAGCAGTCCAATAACATGGACAACCTCACATAGTTCCATTAAAGAATCTCTCGCAGGCTGGCAAGAGGGATGGGGGTAAAATTCCTGGGCACTAAGCTTCACAGCCTTGAGATCAATAACTGAGACCCACATGGTGGGGGGCAACCACTTTCATAACTTGTCCTCTGACTTCCACACCCATGGCGTATATGCCTGCACACCCAAACACATCCCCACACATATGCACGATAGATACATTAATTTCTGACACTAGAAGTCCTGGGTACTTCTTTGTTTAAAAATAATGTCTTAGATTCTTTGTCTCTTTTCATTTTAGAGGCTGCCTGTAAGGATGATGGTTACACAGTAGTACCTTTGTGGTTGTACAAGAATGAAATGAAATTAGGAGATAAAAATACCTCTCTTTGTATTTTATTTCTTTTCCTTGAGTTCTTTTTTTCCTGTTGACTGGACAGTAAAAGAAAACAGCAGCATAATCTTGAGGTCTTTTTGCTCAGTACACCAGCCTCATCATCGATCCACTATCACCGAGTTTATAAAGCAATGTTTGCTTCAGTGGCTCTACACTTCCCTCCAAATAAACAGATATAGGGTTGAAAACAGACGCCTACAAAGGTAAATTTAAGGGAAAATACACTTTAAGTTGATTCTATTTCTCCATTCTCTGTCTCTCATAAATAACATGCAGCTGCATTAGATTGTTTCATTATGCAAGATTGCTGAATATTTTGGTTAATTTAAAGTTTTCTGTCAAGTTATCTTTTAAGGGCACTCGTTCCTGTGCAGGGATAGGGTGACATTAAAAGGGCTAAATGCATAAATTTTCAACAGCATGACCTGTGCTTCACTTAACTAGTCTATTTTCTCGTGAACTAAGGCATATGTGTCCTAAAATTGCTAAGTGCGGAGTAAGGCCAAGGTTGTAGGATGAGAAGCAGTGTGAGGAAGCAGATGTGGTCCATCTGGGAGCAAAACTCGCATAAAGTACAAGATCTTCGCATGTCTGAATTTGGATGAAGAGAAACTGACACTGAACAGGGAAAGAATCCCAGCAGCTGGACATCAGGTACAAACAAATACAAGAAAAGGTGAACAGAGAGTGATGTGTCCATTGAGTGAATCCAGGGGGTAATTGACAGTGGCTAGACAAAAAGACAAAGGAAGACACTGAATTTCAGGGGCAGTTTTGGCAATAAAGTGGCAGGAAGTGAAGAAGCTGGGGAGTCAAGGGCAGAGAGCTGCAGCTTCTAAGTGGCCCTCAAGGATACCCCAACCAAGCACAACCCGTCTGGCTTCCAATAGAGACTCAAAAGCTTCCATCTCTTTCTAGAACTTAGAAGTCTGGAGCTAGCAGTTATCCATCCTCATCCCTAGACAAAGAGTGCTGCACATCTCATGAATGATGATGGTGGGCAGAGAAAGAACACCAACAACACAGACCACGAAGGGAAAAGTAGTCAAAGGAAACTGAAAAACCCAGTGGTGTGTGCCTTTTATCTCAGCGTTCCTGAGGCAGGAGGATCTCTATGAGTTTGAGTTCAGCCTGGTCTACTTAGTGAGTTCCAGGACAGCCAAGGCTACAGAGTAAAATTCTGTCTCATTAAAAAAAAAAAAAAAATTAAAGAAAGGAAAAGGAACTGATTCTCGGGCTTATGTGAACCCACAGGCAAGTATTTTAATCTCCATTCTTTTTTTTAAACTTTTTATTGTTAATTTTACATCATGTACCCCAATCCCACTCATCTTCCCTTCCCCTGGCACCCACCCTCCACCCTTGCAACCTCCCCTACAACAGAGAAAAAAAAAATCTCATTGTGGAAGCTATAACGTGTCCCAGTATGTCCCACAGTATGACCTTTTGTCCGCACTTCTTTGCTTGCAAATGTTCACTGCAATGATTTGTTGGTCTGTTACCAGGCCTCTGGCTTCTGCTATTCTATCAATACTAGAACCTCACTGAGACTCCTCTCAATATTCTGGCAAGCAAGCAAGCTAGTAAGAAACATTCCTCCATGACCTCTGCATCAGCTCCTGCTTCCTGCCCTGCTTGAGTTCCAGTCCTGACTTCCTTTGGTGATGAGCAGCAATGTGGAAGAGTAAGCTGAATAAACTCTTTCCTCCCCAACTTGCTTCTTGGTCATGATGTTTGTGCAGGAATAGACACCCTGACTAAGACACCAGTGATGTATAAACAAGAGCTGGTCAAACATCAAAGCCCACCTTGGTTTTACTAAAGCACAGAGTTAGGATCCTCGAAGGTTCCCAAAGAGTGTTTACAGAAACTAGATGGTCAATGGACCTATCCAGAGGGCTCAAACGAGAGCATGGGCTTGGGACTTCATGATTTGGAACCTTCTCCAAGCACAAAGGCAAGAAGGCATTAGTAGAATCCAGGTGAGCTACATGAAAAGCAAGGCCCGTGGAGTAGAAGGGTTGCTGGTACAGAGTCACCAAACCTGGAGGCTCACTGGAGAGAAACAATCTTCACAGATCTCATTCCCACACCGGAGTCCCAAATACATAGACTTCTGCCAGCCTAATGTGAACCTACAAAATCAAGCACATCCTTGAATAATCCCTGACGATAACAACAGCTGTGAAGTGTTTACTTGATATCTTTAACAGACAGTAAATGTATCGCCACAGTCTTTACAGCTAGAAGTATATCTAATCCCAACACATTTAAAGATGGAAAAACTGAGGCTCCAAGTTAAATACTTCATAATAGACGCGCTCTGCCTTCTATCAAATTCTGCACAGTAACTACTGACCTTACCGCCTCTCTTGAGACTGTCCTAAACTAATTCTTTGGAAGCATATTTAAGTCAAGAGCATCAAATTAAAGAATCGTATCGTCAAATCTCAGGAAATTGCTAGTAGAAATATTTTTTCCCATGAACCAAAGAAGAAGAGGAGAAACATAAATGGAAGGGGGGAGGAAGGGGAGGGGACAGGGGTTAGTCGGTTAGTCTTAAATGTCAGCTTGCCACAACTTAGCCTCACCTGAGAAAAGAAGCTCAAGCAATTGTCTGTCTAGTTGGTCTGTGGGTATGTCTGTGAGTGTGAGTCTTGATTATCAATTGATGTAAGGCTCAGCCCATTGTGGGTGGAAAACTCCCCATCCTTTACCTGACAAAGACATCTTGAGAGGGGTAACATTTATTTAGGCTCCTGGTTCTGGAGGGTTTAGTCCATCAGAGAAGTGAGGTTATAGCAGAGCAGAGACTCAGGGGAGATCAGAAAACAGACAAAGGGACCTGCTACAGATTTCCTGCTTTCTCTTCTAAATTCCTTTAACTCTAAATATGCTCCCCAGACCATGTAATGGCAACCTGGGCCCTCCTTATGGTTCACCTTCTGGAAAAGCCCTCAAAGAAACAACCAGGAGTGCACCTAAGTCTCGTGGGTGGTTTTAAAATACAGTCAAGCTAACAATGAAGATGAACACAGGGCAGGCATTACAGATATGACATTACATTTGGTAAGTGCTGGACTAGGCAGCATCTGCTTGAGATGAAGAAATAAGGAATGAGAGAAGACCTCAGGATAAGCATGCCTATGACATTTCCAAGATGTTCATATTTATTTATTAATAACTCTAAACTCAGTCCCCACTTTCCCATAACCTGCCATCATCTGAGAGCAGACCCTCACAGCATTTTATCTGAACAGCTGTCCCATCCATTCCTTGATTACTTGGCTCGCTACATCAAATCAGTTTCTCAAACCCTCTATTAAAATCCCTTCCTTGGCTCTCTGCATCCTCGGGAAGAAGTCAAGTCCCTAGTTTGTTCAATCCTGGCCCCAGTCCACTTATGGCTTCAGCTTGTGTCATTTATTATACAGTCTCTAATAATACTAAAGTATTTTCTGTCCTCAAGTGAGCCAGGATCTTTTATGCCACTATGTTATCCCACATGCATTCTTTCTGCATGAAGACCACTCCCCCTTCCATCTCTACTTGGTTCATTACGACTTCCCAAGAAGTACTTTCCAAAGAGTTGACTCTTTCTGGGTCCACCGTTCCCTCCTACTGCACCTATGCATGCACATACATCACTGTCAGCCTACTTCTGACTCCCTGAGTGGACTCTTCCTGGAGTCACACACACACACAGACAGGAGTCATTATCAGTTTATCTCTAGCATAGTAATTGACACATCTAGGCATGTGCTATGTGGTTGCTGAGACAATGAACTAACAGGCTCTCCTTTACTTGCGGCCCCAGGAAGTTGGTGTAATTCCCATGGGGCATTCTGGTGTTGAGAACTAAACACAACATTATGAAGATAGTGATATTTGCTGACCTTGTGTGGGTCAATATTTAGACATTGCAGCACAAGGCTGACTTTCACTTAACTTAATGTCAAACAAAATGTCATATTTTCTTTGCTTTGTTTTGGGAGGTGTTTCAGTTTATTTGTTTTGGGAGTTTGGGGAAGGGGGGAAATGAAATTATTTATAGCCAGTTTTTCACTCTGTTGTTCATTTGGCTTTTTTCCCTGTTAGAGTACAATATAATATGTTTATCTCATTAGTAAAGCTCATTGATTTAAACCTGTAATTCTATGTCGATAACATTTTGCATTCTGAATCTATCATTCAGGTTACTGAGACTGTTTTAAACATTTGCATATTAGGTGAGCATATATTTTATTTTTACACACACGAGCATATAAAACACATTATACATTTCCAAGCTATTGGGAGAAAAAGGACATTTGAGACAGAAACACAAAGCACACCACTATGTCACTGCCTCCAGCTCAACTCCTGCACTAAACCTCATCTCTCCACTGAGATTCTTCAACTTAGAACTACAGGCCACTCTAGCGTTCTCCATGGATGTCTGGGAAAAGTCAACAACCTGTTTTGCCCATGTCATTGAACTCACATCTTCTAAAGACACTAACAAGTGCCAGTCAAGGTAAGTTTAACATGGCTTGTACTTGATGAATTCCACACACTTCTGCATCTCTATCATCATACCTCATCTCTGAAACCACCAAACAATAGTCATGTTGATGAGCCTCGGCTTCCTGTTTCCTAGAAACTGGCACATTTTGAGCAGCTGCCATTCTAGATTGCAATGGACCTTTAAGAATCACCTTTTAAAAAAAATCTCAGTTCCTCTAGGCCAAGAGCCCTAGATAGCATTTAACAGACAGGTTTTCTTTCTCTCCAATATTCTCTATGGTGCCATTACTAACTTCTCCATCTTGGAACAAATCCCCCTAACAGAAAGGACAGGAGGAAAAGCAGAACATCACAGAAATGCATCGGTTATTAGGTCTTCATGACACCCCTTGCTCCAGGCATTTCAACTGCCCCAACCGGGTTGTCCTTGCTCCAGGCAAAACAGAACCAGCTGACTGTTACCATGTGAGTCCTCAGGCTACTGCAGCTCTCAAATTTGAGCCTGTTCTGTAGACTTTGATTAGAAGGTTCTATGCCTTTCTGAACACCAGCTTTTCTAAGAATGCATTGGCAGTTTATTAACGTTCTTAGCCCCAATCCTGAAAGGGCCCATCTTCTGCTGCAGTTCTGACCATCTGTGTTTCTGGATTTCTAGAATGCTTGTTCATATTTCTTGCTAAGACTAAAGTGCTAAATTATAACACATGTATTGAATACCTTCCTCTACCTATCTCTCCAACTGTCACAAATGTCACTTCCTGCAGCTCAGAGGATGAGCTGTCTCTCACAAGCTATACTGAGTTACTCACCCTGTCAGACAGGTCCTTGACCTGCGACTCTGGAGAAAACCACATTCTAAACATAATTCCAGGTCACTCCCCTTCTTGACTTCACATATCCCCCTGAGCTTCAAGAATCATAACTGCCTCAAAGTCTTATGTACATCTGACCTTCAGGCTGAAAAGTACAACTGATAGCCACAATATAGCAAACGTTGTCTTATTTTCCCAAGGGAATCCATAGCCCGACCTGTGTCCTAGATGTCATTTATTGCCACCTTTACCCACAGTCAAGGATAAAATAGAAGAAACTGAATTCAAGCCTCTATTGTATCAGCAGAAGAAATGCCACTGAACTCGCTGTGACAGCTGCACACTGTCAAGGGGCCATGCATGTCATAGTAACTTCTGGCACCACGTTTTTCTTTTCAATTTATATCTATAAATTGAGCTCCCAATCTGTAGCACATCTAACTTTTCTTGATGTTCACTGAGAACAAAAAATACTCCCAAAAGATATTTCTGTGAGGAACCTGCAGCTTTCTTGCCTGCAGCCCTATGATGAAGCCACCTGAGATGTCATCAAAAGTGATCTGAAGCCTAAAGAACTATCCCTGGGACCTGCCCTGCCTGTGGACACTACAAAATGACAGATTGTGTCTGCTCATGATATAATCCAGTTTATCTCAGCTATGACTATAATCGATGCTCTTCAGCTCCTCTTGAGCTCTGCTACAAGTCCCTCCCCGCATATGATCCCAGGTAGTACGTAAGATAGGCTTACTGTTCTGTGTTGGGTTTAACCTGCCAAACCATCGGAATCTCCTCAGATGTCCAGAAGGAGAACGTGAGGCTAATCTTCAGCTGCCTATTTAGGGACTATGTCTATTCAACTGCTCCCATACATTCTTTACCTACTTTAATTAGTTGTCCTCATTGTCATTACAGGGTTGTCGACACACCACCATGCCACATCCATTCCTTGGGTTAGTCAGATGTTTTTCCCCACTGTAACAAATGCCTAAGATAAATCAATTTATAAACATAGCAGGTTGACTTTGGCTTACAGTTTGAAGGTTTCCATCCAGCACTGGTTGGCCTCATTACTGTGGAACTGTTTTCAAGCAGGAAGGGGAGGCCGGATCAAGTTTTCCTTTCTCATCATGCATACAGAGTCCATAGGTGTATATTATGGTAGGGGTGCATAACAGAGCAACACTGAGATGCAAGAACAAGGAAGGGGTGAAGTCCTGCCTACCCTCCAAGGACACACCCCCAATAACCTAACTTTCTATCACTAAGCTGCATCTTAAACATTCCACATCTCCCAGTAGGACCACTGGCTAGGGACCAGGAGCTGACTATGTAGGCCTTTGGGGTACATTCTGGATCCAAACTATAGCCTTACTTCTCAGAGACTAACTTTTAACTTCAGTCTTGAAGATATCAAACAGTTACCTCCATTTACCACCCACCAGGGGCTGAACTAAGTGTTCCTTATGGTCCTTTCTAGCAGTAAAATTTATGATTCTATATAAGAAGCAGTTTCACTACCTGCCTGAGATTACACATAAACGCTTTTCTTTTATCTGAATTTATGTCAGGTGGGACATTCACTAAATCTAAAAGCAAAGCCATTTTACTTAGGATCCTTTTTAGAACAAACAGAATAGAACAAAACAAGGGGCCTGCATATACGTTTTCTTTTGCTGTAAGAACACGGACATTTTCTTGAATGTATAGTTCTTACTGTTGGGAAAATTATTGGATGCTATTTCTTCCAAGGGGAGAGGGGAACAGAGGCTCATAATGATTCAGAGGTGCACACAAGATGAGTGGCATGAAAAGTGAACTAGGGGCTCGGAGGGATGCTTCACTGGGTAAGAGCAGATGCAGCACAAGCATGAAGCCCTGACTTTAGATCTCAGCACCCACATAACAAGCTAGGCGCAGACCCCCCCCTTCACCTGTTCTTCCAGCACTGCGGTGGGAGGTAGAGACAGAATGATCACCAGGCTTGTGCCCTGCCAGCCTTGCCAAACACACAACTTCCAGCTTCAGGGAGTTACCCTACCCTAAAGGAGTAAGCCGAAGAGCGATAGAGAGGATTCCCAATGTCTCTGGCTTCCTATGCAAATGTGAGTGCAGGTAACACCATGCAAATGTGCACACACACACACACACACACACACACACACACATTAGAGAACAAGTTTCTAATAGCAGAGTGAAATAATGAAATCTTGAGTGAGTGAGCCCTTGTTACACTCATCTCATCCTGAAACCTTGAAATCTCTTATTGGGCTGAAATCCCATGGGTAAAAAGCATCAATAATACAAGGCCTGATCCTGCATAGAAGAAATTTGGAAATGTTCCTTGTTCTACACTGTGAAACATCTTGCAGCTGCCGAAGACAGCAGTAGGCTGTGTGTTCTTTTAAGTATATGACTTTTTCCCCCTTTAGTTAAAGGAGAAGAAAACCCATGGACCATGCGTGTCTCTCTCGTGTATCTAGCTGTCACTAAGGCAGAGGCTGCTGGACCAGTGAGACCAATGCAAGATGACAGGGGCAAGATGACACTGCTCTCAGGATGTGATGATACAATTTCAAGAGAGGGGGCGGGGGACCTCTGCCACTCTCATTATCTGCTGCTGTGCTCTCTGGATGCCGCCTCTGCTCCCTTCAGAATCAGGGGGGATTATTAAATATAATTCTGTTAATTACAGCTTGGTACAAAAGTTGGATGGGTCCCAAATCGGTGCCCCCAAGGAAGAACGACATGAGGTAAAGATTGGAGGGCTTTTATGGTGGTGCTCAAAGATAATTACAGGTATGGAAACCAATTTCAGAGAGAGAAAAAAAAGCCCAGCCAAGCCTAGACTGTTTGCATAATGCAGCGTAACTCTTTTAATGTGAAACACTGACTAGTTTTCCCGGAGGGAGGATAATTCTTGCCATGTCAGTCTCCTGGACAGAAAGTCTCCAGCTTAGGGCACCAAGCAGTCAGCACAAACTCAGGAGCCTCAAGCACATATTGCAAGTTTCCAGCCTCTCACCGAAGCAGCCAGGAGGCTGCATAACTTATTTTGCCACAGGTACTCCAGCAAGAACAATAAACAGAAAAATATAGATGTAGAAATAGCCTTCAGCATAGATTACATAAAGAGGTAAATTGGTCCGCTGTATGACATAGCATCAAAAGTACATATTTGGAATAATGATAATAACTGCTCTTCAGTGGTGCCATCGGTTAATATCAAAGAACACAGCCTTTCTCTTTAAAATATTATGGGCCAGGATAATGACTCTTAATACACAAGCTGAGGGAGAGTCACTGTAATTCCATGCAATGGCTTACAAACAAGCATTTTAGATGGGCTTTCTAATGGAGCAGAAGTGGCCATAAAATCTCCTGGAGGGCATCTGCCTTTGGCTGGCAATGATGAACTCTCGCTTTTTATTCTGATGTCTAAGATTTCTCTAACTTATCTTCTGCTTGCATCCTGATGAAATATGCCCACTCACAGAACTCAGAAACATGTATTCAAGTCTGAGGCAACTTAGAAGAAAATTCCTCAAGCATAATGATGTGTACTGGGGGAAGGCACGACAATCCAGCGTTCTCTAAATTGTGGGACACCAGTTCATGGTAACCTTCTGCCTTAGTCAGGATCACTATTGCTGTGAGGCGACATCATGACAAAGGTGTCTCAAAGAGGAAACGATTTATTTGGCTTATGCATTTATGTCAGCTCCTCATCAAAGAAAGTCAGGATGGGAACTCAAAGAGGGCAAGAACCTGGAGGCAGGACCTGATGCAGAGCCCACAGAGGAGTGTTGTTTATAGACTTCCTCCTCAGCGTTTGCTCAGCCTGATTATTACAGAATCCAGAACCATCAGCTCAAGAATGACCCCACCTACAATGGTCTGGGCCCTCCCATGTAAACCACTAATTTTAAAAAAAAGCCCTATAGGTTTGCCTATAGGTAGATCTTATGGAGATACTTTCTCAATTCAGACTCCCTCCTCTCTGATGACCCTAGCTTGTGTCATACTGCTATAATGCTAGCCAGAATACATCCCCTGGGACAAGAGAGGTTTGAAGTGAAAGCGAGATAGGAACTTCAACACGATGAGTCACTGCACGCTCAAGGTGCTCTTTCAGTCTATCAGACTATCTAACTGAATGACAGCCTCAGTTGGCATTTCTCAACTTTAAAATTTTTGGTTGGAAGCAACAAAGGACCTGTGGCTGTGATGGAAAGAATGGCAAGTGGAAGAGTAAGGGCAGATGTTGGTCTAGAAACTTGGACTGGGTTATATTGCATCAGCACTCTGACCTAGAGGAGTCAGATGTTTGCTGCAGAAACTGCTCTGTGCTCTACAGCATCCCAGGGATCAGCCCACTGGATGCCAAGAACCAGGGACACCAGATTGTGACATCAAAAGGTGTCTCTATACTTTCCCCAGTATCCCCTGGGAAAGGAAGGAACCACTCTGAGTCAAAGCTTACTTAGAGCAATATGATGTCTGCGCACCTGTTTAACTGCAAAGGTTGTAGGGAACAGTGTCAGGCTTCACAGACATGACAAGGTGAAGTATTACAGAGCTGACAGCCATCAATCAAAGGAAGGTGCCAAATGGAGTTAAAGAATGCTATTTGGATGCATTTCAATAAAGGAAATTTCCTTTGAGGGTTTTCCCCTATTCACTGGTTCATTCTAATATATTAAGATCGGCCATATTGCTTCTAATAACAGATTCCAGGCATGAATCCCCAAGACAAGGCTGCTAAGGGTCTTTGCCTTTGCAGTTTGTTTGTCTGTCCAACCAGACGGTAGAACGGTGTTCTGAATCTTCATAGGGAAAAACACATGATCAAACCTGTCAATCTGGTACGCCTCGGTGGGCTGAACTGGCCTGGCTTTTTGATGAGGTGTTTGACAGCCTGAATATTTAATTTCATTCTTTTCATCTTATGTTTGGGGTGCATATGCCCACGAGCCTTTGGACACTTTTCTCTTTTTTAATAAAGCTAATAAATGCCCCTAGGAAATTTACATGTATCTAAGCTGACATAACAAAGCTGATACATCAGAGGGGTCAGGCATGAGAGATTCCAGCAATTTATATAAACGGAGGAAGTTGGAATGGGCTTGCACTGCCTGGAGTTATTACTCAAGCCTTGGCCGCCTTCCAGGCTGCTCATAATTTTAAATAAATTCTGATCTTGGTGATGTATACCTATTGATCAAGTTTTCAGAAAGTCATCACCATGTACTCCTTCACTACATATTGATCTGAAATCTCCACAGTTCCTGAGAGAAGTCTGGCATTACATTAGCTATTATCTGCACCACAATTTATCCTTCTATCTGAATCTAAGCTTGTGGATAAGTGAGCCGTTCTCTTTCACTTACCGTGAAGAAAGACCTGGGAGCTATAAGAAAATGGGGGTCTCGAGCCCTATGCATCTCAATCTATCACTAATTTTCATTGCTTATTTTATTTCTCAAACTCTCAATTCCTTCTTCAAATACGAAAAAAAAAAGTAAACAGTGTTATCCATAGGTTAGACATTCTAGCACATTTTTTTCTTTCCCTTCAAATCATTGTTCCAAAAATACTGTGGTGCCTCGCACCTGCAGTAGGTGGATAGTGGGTCTCACCAGACAATCTTGCTCAATTTCCTTTGTAAATAATAGCCTCTGTTTCTCAACAGCTGGCCTGGGTGGAGAGCTGGGCCACCAGAGAGCTGTCACAACTATAAGTCTGACTTAAAGAGGTACATCTGTATGTTAGTTCAGCAAACGGACCTCGGGTATGAACTTTCTGTTTGGTCCTGTACTGAGATTATAGCCATGTATAATAAAATGTTCCTACTTTCCAATATCTCAAGTATGAGGAGTCTCCACTTGACACCCAAGAGGTTTCTACTTATGGACAAACAATATGCACCGTGACAAATAGCTATCACATTGCATAATTTGGGAGAGGCCCCTCCCACTGCTGCCTTCTGATGAGCTACAACTAAGTACAAAGCATTATAGTGTCATGTTGACATGATTTTGTCTCTTCCCTCTGTCTCCCTGAGAGGAGCAGGAGACACCATGGCAGTTTGGTGTCACAATTCAGAGAAGGAACATACTTACAAAGACCCACAAGGGCACCTCTACCCTACAACTGAGCAATAGTAGCCCACACTTGGCTAGTCAGAGATAAATAGACTGCGAGACCATGTGCTCTGGCAGTATGTCTTCAGGTTCACTGTCTGACGTGATCCAGAGACTCCCAACACATTGTCACCAAGACCTCCCCCTACACTGTTTTTAAAGCTTTCTTGTTGGAGACTCATAACTGTTAAAGTGCAGAGAGTAAATGTCTGTTAAATGCCCAGCCATAAAAAGCAGGGGCAATGCATGTATTAGCCCATCCAAGGCTCAAGAAACATTGAAGAAAACAGAGAGGTTAGAAAATGAGAGGGCTAAAGAGGTGGATCAGGGAAGACAAGCAGTTGCTGCTCTTGCACAGGACCTGGGTTTAGTTCCTTGCACCCATGCTCACAACTATTTCATTTCAAGGCATCCAATACCCACTGGCCTCCACAGATACCTACACACACACACACACACACACACACACACAGAGTCACACACATACATATACTCAGCAGGCACACACGTATACATATAAAATTTAGAGAAATAAACATGAATTGAGAAATACATTTTAAAATAAAGAATGTGGGCTCCTGAGCCATCTATCATCTCGAGCCTCTTCCAGTCAGTCCATGGAGTATATTCTATATTTTAAATATCACTTTAAATAAATCTGTGCTTCCACTACAAATTAAAAACCCTTGCTGCTCTACAGATGATCACGTCCTCTCTGGACACTGCATCAGTAGAGCCATGGTAAAAGTGTTATTGTGAGACAGTCCTGGCATATGGCGAGTGTTTGACGGCTGTGTGTTGAATTAATGACAGGTTTTTTTTCTTTACACGAAGAAGGGAATTGGAGATGGTACCCTCTGTGTGTCACTCTCAGGAGCGGATCTAACAATGGACCGTGCTGGGGTGCAGGAAGGCAGTGAAGAAAGGATGCTCCGAGAAGCTCCTTGCTCCAGTACTTTCCATCCTGCCTGTTTATAACGCCCATCACCAGCTTTCATGTATGTTGGCAGCTGCTCAGGGAATGCACACCCGTTGCTCTTCCAGAGAGTCGGAATCCCATCCTCACACCCTTGTTGGCTGGAGACTGACTGGGACTCCAGATCCAGGAGACCCAAAACCCTCTTCTGGCCTCTACAGGTACCCAGACACAGAGAGAGAGAGAGAAATGAAATCATTTTTAAAAATTAAAGAGTCTACAGTACCATTCATCAGTCTGTTGCAAATTCTACTGAAGGAAGGCAGAATTACACAGCTCTGGTAACACACAAAGGGGGTTTCTGACCTGCTGTCTGTTAGCTGTAACCCTTTGTTCTTTCGTACTATGACCGCAGAGAAGAAGAGGGCTCTGATCGGAAAGAATAGAATTTCCAAAAACAAGACTGATATATAGGAAAAGCCAGGCATTGAATAGGTGAATAAATATGTATGCTATGCCCAGGCCAGCCTCTTCCCGAATGCCTAAGAACTTCATAAGGGAACTCTGACCACTCAATCTTCAAAAAATGTTGGCTTTCCAGTGCGTAGTCTTATAGGATGTGTGATAGTTAGCACTGTGTCCACAAGGACTGCATGCCCAGGATAGTACTTTGTTGCTTTTGATGGATTGAGCTTCATTACATGGAAGCCCATTCAAACTGCACACACCCCATGCTCCTGCTTTCTAATCTTCTCTGTCATAAACGATTACTATTATTTATCCTCCATGGACCACAGCTCTTTCTTTCTGTTTTGTTTTGCATAGTGATTGTGCTGATAGAGTCATTGCTCCCTGAGTATGTCCACACATGAACTCTCAGAATCTGCCTGCCATGTTATATGGTCAAATTAAAATAAACTCACTATCGGCTGACCCTAAGACAGAAGCTTACCCTGATTGACTAGGTGAAACCAATGTAACCACAAAGCATTTAAAAGTGGAAGAAGGCCCAAATGTTCCTTACACAATGTTTCAATGTGAGAAAGACCCAACCAGTTATCACCAGCTTTGTACATGGAAAGTGGACAGTGGCCAAAGGATCAGACAAATTCTGCATGCAGGAAAGGTATGGAAAGAAATGCAGCCCTGACAATACGCACCAAGAATCCAGAAATACCCTGTGCTTCTCTTCAAATGGACAGAATAATAATTTATCAATTTATGTTGTTTTAAGCCACAAAGTTTGTGATAATTTGCCATTAGTGATTGATCAATGCAACTACAGGAAACTAACAAATCAAGGATCCACAAATGAGAATTGAATTGCAGCTGGGAAGAGAGGTGCATACAGATAGATAATAGATAGATAGATAGACAGACAGACAGACAGACAGACAGACAGACAGACAGACAGATAGATAGATAGATAGATAGATAGATAGATAGATAGATAGATAGATAGATAGATAGATGGGTGGGTCAATACATGGATGGATAGATATTTTCCTTTTGCCGAAAAGAGATTTTTTTTATCACATAATATATTCTGATACAGTTTTCCCTCCCTCTACTCCCTCCAGTCTCTCCACACACCTCCCCTCCCAACCAGATCTATTCACTGTTTCTCATTAGGAAACAAAAAGGCTTCTAAGAAAGAATAATAAAGTAAATGCAATAAAATAAAATTTAATAAGATGAAACAAAAACATCAGCATTAGACAAAACAGAAGAAAAAAGCCCCAAGGTAAGGCAGAAGAGACAGAAACCCACTCATTCACACTCTCAAGAATCCCATAAAAGCACTAAGCTGGAAGTCGGGATCTATATGCAGAGGACCAGGAGCAGCCCCGTGCAGACCCTATGCTTGCTGCTTTAGTCTCGGTGTGTTCATATGAACTTTAATTATGTTGATTTAGGGGGCTGTGTTTTCTTGGTATTCTCATCTCCTTTGGCTTTTACACTCTTTCTGTCTCCTCTTCCTTGAGGTTTCCCGAGCCCCAAGGGAAGAGATTGATGAAATCATCCCATTTAAGGTAGAATATTCCATCTCTCTGTATCTCACTCTCTGCATGATGGCTAGCTGTGGGTCTCTGTATTTGTTCCCGTCTACAGCAGAATCATCCCTGGTGATGGCTGAGCAAGGCACTGATCTACGAGTATATATATGAATATAGCATATGGATGCATATAACAGAATGTCATTACGAATCATTTTATGGCTATTTTTTTTAATTTTTTGATACTTTATTTACATTTCCAAAGTTTCCCCCTTTCCAGGTCTCCTCTTTGGAAACCACCTATCCCCACCCCCTACCCCACCTCTATGAGGGAATTCCACCTCCCACCCACCCACCCACCCACTCCCATATTCCCACCTTGACATTCCCCTTTACTGTGGCCTCTCCTCCCCCTGATGGCCAACAAGGCCCTCCTCTGCCGCATATGTGGTCTGAACCATGGGTCCCTCCATGTGTATTCTTTGGTTGGTGGTCCAGCCTCCAGGAGGACGGGGGGGGGGGGGTGTCAGGCCAGTTGACACTGTTGCTCCCTCCATGGGGCTACAGACTCCCTCAGCACCTTCAGTCCCTTCTCCAACTCCTCCATCTGGGACCTTAGTCATCAGGGAAATGCAAATCAAAACAAGTCTGAGATTCCACCTCACACCAGTCAGAATGCCTAAAATCAAAAACTCAGGTGACAGCAGATGCTGGCGAGGATGCGGAGAAAGAGGAACACTCCTCCATTGCTGGTGGGATTGCAAGCTGGTACAACCACTCTGGAAATCAGTTTGGCAGACCCTCAGAAAAATGGACATAATACTACCTGAGGACCCAGCTTTACCACTCCTGGGCATATACCCAGAAGATGCCCCAACATGTAATAAAGACACATGCTCCACTATGTCCA
>CM052704.1:33235744-33243244 GCA_028551405.1 Uromys caudimaculatus
CCAGAAGCTGGAAACAACCCAGATGTCCCTCATCAGAGGAATGGATACAGAAAATGTGGTACATTTACACAATGGAGTACTACTCAGCTATTAAAAACAATGATTTAATGAAATTTGCAGGCAAATGGATGGAACTTGAAAATATCATCCTGAGCGAGGTAACTCAGTCACAAAAGAACGAACATGGTATGTACTCACTTATTGCTACATTTTTAAGACCACATTATTTGCTTTTACCCTAGGTCCCCAGACTGGCTAGACTCAGGTTCTTGGTCACCGAGACAGTGCTAGATATGGGTTGCACCTTGTGGAGTAGGCCAAATCAGACCGTGGTTGGTGACTCCCATAAGCTTTGTTCCACCATTGCCCTGGCATAGCTTGCAGGCAGGACACCACTGTAGACCAAAGTATTTGTGGCTTAGTTGGTGTTCTCTAGGTTTTGATTGCCAGCACTTACATAACAACTCACAACTGGCTGTAACTTCAGTTCCAGAAGATCCAATGCCCTCTTCTGACCTCCTTCAATGTGGTGCACATGCATAAACTCATATAATAATAATAATAATAATAATAATAATAATAATAATAATAATAATCAATGATTTGTTTTTAATTCTAAGCATTAAGGCTGTGTGTCCTGCCTTCGGCACAGACTCATGTAACTTCATTTCATGCTTAATTTCTCATTTTTTATATACCATCCCAAATGGTTCATATTCGTCTTTTAAACTGAGCCACAGATAATTAGAAATTAAAGATAAGAAGACTGCCAAGCAAAAATAGATGGTGTGACTATGGCAGCAAAAGAAGCAGTCAGTCAAAGGCAAGCTGAGAGTGATCGCTCTGCAGACAAGCAACCCGTGCTAACCTAAGCCTAAGACTGTTCCATTCACCTACACACACAACAAGGCTGGTCTCCTTAAAGGCTGTTCAGATTATGTCCTGCAAATTCTATTTATGACAGCAAAGAGGTATATACCACATGGCAGAGGCTTCATTAGGAACTGGTGACATAATTAAAACGTTGAAGTTCCTGGGAGGACCGTATTTCACTATTCTGTGTGCTGAGTGTTGTTAGCCTCAAGACAGCTGAAGAGTTTGGGCAGTGAGCCTTGGCAAAGGGAAAAAGAGGACTCGTGCTTCCACTAAAACACGCTAAATATGTAGAGCGCAGCAGAGGCTCAGCGACACGGCTACCCCAAATATCAGTCTCTGCTATTAGCAAAATCACAGTTCAGAGGAAGAGATTGAAGCAATCATCCCAGGCGGGACACGCATTTGCAAATGTCACATCGGAAGTATAACTTTATTATGGAAAAGCAATTTAAGTTCATCACTAATGCCTGACATTTCAGGATGGTGCTTGCCCTGTTTTTACTAATCACACTCAGGGTAGCTCTGTCTTTCACAGCTCCATTTATGATTAGACTGCTGAACTTTACAGAAAGAGTGGCTGACTGAAGCTCCCGAATTTGATTTTCCGGGTGATCTTTACCAACTCAAGTGGCACTGGTCTGTCTTCAACTCTTCTCCTTTATATCAATTTAAGTCATTATAACAAGCTGCCTCTTATGATAAATAAATGAAGTCATCAACATTATCAACAAACTCTGCAAAGGTAAGTTGCCAAGGAAGCCTATAGTAGAAAATCTATTTCTCTGTGGTTCAAAAAAAATTAAGAATTGTGTGTACTTGGTGCTGTGGCTTCTACCAATGACTGCACAAGCCCCAGTGTCCTAGTTAGGCTTTCTATTGCTGTGATAAATCATCACAAGCAAAAGCAACTTGGATAGGAAAGGTATTGCTTCATCTTAGCTTCCAGTTGGTCATCCAAGGATGTCAGGACAGGAACTTAAGGCAGGAACCTGGAGGCAGAAACTGATGCAGAGGCCATGGAAGAGTGCTGCTTATGACCAGTTCCTTGTGGCTGACTCTGCCTGCTTCCCTATAGCACACAGGACTACTAGGTCTGGGTAGCACTAACCACAGTGAGCTGGGTCCTCTCACACCCATCATTAAATAAGATAATGCTATCACAAGCCAATCTGGTGGGGACATTTTTCAATGGAAGTTCCCTTTTGAAAACAAAACTCTAGCTTTTTATATCAAATTAAAGTCAAACTAGCTAGCACACCAGTATATGTGAAGGAAAATTTCTATATACTCAGATATACCTGAGAATCAAGTCTTAACTGATTAATAAGCATTAAACAAAGAGCATATCTTGCCTCACTGCCCAACTCCATCTTCACATAGAAAGGAATAACAGGAAGCACTTTTCCTTACTGTCTCCATCTTGGTTTAGGAAGAATAACATGAATATGTATGGACCAGTCACCTGTTCCAGGGATGTTATAAAGATCATCTCATTGAAATCTCACAGTTTCTCTGTCCTGGAGATAGAACTGGTCCATGTTGCATGTGGAAAAGCTACACCTCGAAGACGTAAGTAGCTTGCTTAAGGCTGTACAGATAAAAGATGGGGAAACTAGACAGCAAAAGTCAAATGCAAAGCTCCCAACCACCGTGTTACTGGTGAACATTAACATGTTGAGAGTTGAACAAGCGAGTATGATTGTTTACAAACAGACAACTAATAATGATTTAGTACTCAGTTCCATTTTTATACAGAATTCATATACTCCAAGATGCAATCATTTATAGATTAATCACTTTTAAAGATAGCAATTTTGCCTTATGCACATGAGTCCATTGGTAAAGTACTTACGTACCATGAATAGAGTCCTGGGTTTGATACCAAGCTCTAGGGTTTTTAAAAAATGACAGTTTGACCAAGGAAAAGATAAGGGCTGTGGTTGCCAACTTGGCACAACCTAGAATCACCTGGAAATAGAGTCTCAATGAGCAATTGCCCACAATGAGTTGGCCTCAAGGCATGTCTGTATGGGGGGAGGATGTCTAAAGTAAGTTCATTGATGTGGGAAGACTCAGCCCACTGTGGGCAGCACCATTCCCTAAGCAAGGTGTCCTGAAGAGTAGAACTGTACACAAGCAAGCGAGGAAATAAACATACATACATTCATTTCCCTATGTTCTTGAGTATGTGGTAGAATGTGAATTGGTGTTTGAAGTTCCTGCCTTGACTTACTTCCCTACAATAGTGGACTGCGACCTTGAATTGTGAGCTGGAAAACATCTCTACTTCCCCCTAATATGATTTTTGTCTATAACTTAAGCAGGAAATAGAAGGTGGGACATAGGGAGAAGAAAGAATTCTTGGAGAGAAAAAGGCAAGGTGATTCACCAGGAAGATTTGAAGAGCCAGACGTATGATGTCTGAGCACAGGTAACCAGCTATGTGACAGAATATAGCCTAGAATAAATGGGATATTTTAAGTTATATCTAGTCAGAGAAGAGCGTAGTTATATGGCCAAGGTATTTGCAAACTTATTTTGAGTCCAAGTCTTATTATAAGACTATAGGCTTTTTAATTGACAGGTGATGCATCCATACAATACACAAGATGTTCTCTCACCAACATCTACACTGACTCCTGCTGCTACACAACCATGGGCCCAGACATGGCCCTTAGTACTAGCACAGGCATCTATCTGGTTGGTCTTCTCTATCCACAGTGTGGAGTAGGGGCTAGCAGGCCTAGGTGTTTACAGACCTCTAGGTGTATACAGCCTGCTCGGGAAGCATGGCAGCAGGGGGGTCTCTGAACATCTTCCCCTTCCCCACACTGCATTATGTGGTGGTGGGCAGGGATCTGTGTGCCTATGGTCTGCCCTTGCCAAGAAGGGAGGAGGCAGGTCTGTGGGCATCTTTCTTGGCACTTGGCAGGTTTCTGTCTATCTTTCTCCTCTACATTATGCCGCACTGAGTGGTGGTCTTTGTTGGGGTATTTTATTGCAGCATCAAAAATGAAACTAAGATAGTTTGTAATATAACTAAATCAACTCTTCTGTTTCTTTAAGAGTATTTAAGGACATTCTGACTACCAGAGACATTGACTGTTACTAAGACCCAGGTCTTCGTTGTTTGTTTGTTTGTTTGTTTGTTTGTTTGTGGTTACTTCCTATCTAACTCCTTTTTGGAACTGTTAAAGGCCCCTTGATTGATCTTATGAGTGCTTGTCAATAAGCCATCCTGATATTTTTTAATTTAGATTTGATTCTGAAAGCTGGGACCAGGGTTCTACCGCAGTTTGTCAGGCTATGCAGACAGACAGAGGCTTGCACTGTCTTCCAGGTCTGCTTCTCCCAGCTCCACTGCTCAGGTCTAACACCTCCCACATTTGCTGTAAAGATGGAGTTGACATAAATATGACAAACCCTACATAATGTAATAAGACAACAGTGTACTAAAAAATATGCAAAAAGCAAAAAATGAAATTAACATATAGCAAGAGAATCTTAAGTAATTATAATGGGACTTGTCTGGGAAATACGTGTTGTATAACATTTATATTAATGTGTAACTTACCATCTCTCAAAACCCAGTTACTTGGCAAAATATTACATTAATAATTTATTATAGCTTATAGATACATAAGCTACTGCTCTAAGGTCATATCTACTTCTCCCCTTTCGATGTGGTGGCCTTTCATTAATTCAGAAACAGTCTTCATAGTCTGCTAAGTCTTGTCTCACGCTCTAATGTGCCAGGTGTACACAATTGTTCCTTATAGCCTACAAGGAATTTATTTATAATCCTTGTCATTTTATTCTCTCTCTCAGTGCCCCTTCTAAGGGAACACTGTGTTACAGATATCATCAGATTAGCAAAAATATCACTGCCAGCTTTACTCTAGTTAACTCACTACAGAACAATGAAACCTTTCCTAGGAGCTCAGTGTCCCAGGTGTTTGCATCCAACAGGACTCTGGGAGGTTCCTTTGCTAATCCAAATGGATACTTTTATCCTCTGAAATCGTATGTTCTTGAGTTCTACCTATGTTTTCAAATTCGTGAAATCAGTTTAAAGGATGATTCACCTTGTCATATTATCGCTTTCCCGGGTTCTGTCAGCCACCAATGTGATAAGCAAACCTATGTACCTTTATATAATGCAAAGTTTTAAAGAAAACTGTACGAGACAAGCTGAGAAAAGCTTTCAGTACTGGGGGTGCCTTTGAGTTGTCATGTTCCTGTCAGTAACCCCACATCCACACTTCCTTATATAATCCCCCAAAATTCAGTGGTTGAATATGTTGAACTTCAGTGGTCTTGTTGGTCTGTTACAGGCTTCCTATATGTGATGAGTAGACGTCTGTTCACATCTCCCCAGAAATAGCATCATTAAAGAGAGTCTTGTCAGAAAATTTCTAAAGACTGATGAATGAGTGAAGGAGTGAGTCACTCAGACAAAATTCTCTGAGGATGAATCTCAGGTGGCTGTATCAATCTCCCTGCTGTATGGTTATCGACATACTTGTCCCGCTACCCTGTATTATTAACCAAGACATCATTTTCTCCTTTTTGGTCTTTTGGAGTCTTTTCATTTCTCCATGATTTTAAAATAGTTGCCCAAAACATTCACTACCACACACAGCCTAAGACAGCACACTGAACACCACAGAATTACCTTTTGTGTTTCTCAGTTTTCAACTACCTGCTAAATTTTTTTCCGGTTTAATAACTGTTTTCCTCTCAAGAGAAAGCAGAATCCAAACAGTATGACTGGCCTCAGGTCTTCCCTCTCTGTTTGTATTACACCATCTGAAACAAACAGAGGACTTCTCACTTGTTCATTTGATTGCTGTAACATTGACTGTGTCTCTGAGATTCACATTTCTCTGGCCTTCAGAGGTTCTGTGATTCATGTTCATACTTTTCTCTCCCCTACTGTTATGTAGCAATTTCCTCTAAGCCGAAACATGCTTTCCAGAGGAAAGCTTGTTAGGACTGGGGATGTTCTGAAGAAAGATCCCTTAAGACTCAGAAAGTATATAACCACAAGTCTCAGTAAGTCCCTAAAACTTAGGGAGACTTAACATTCACAAGGCTCCTTCCTCTCAGTAATGGCTGCTGTGGAAAGGAGACTCTCTGACCTATCGAGATGCCTGAGTATCATGTGGAGAAAGGTTGGGTTCCAGCTCTCATAACTCATCACTCAGGCTGAGATAAGCGTTTGGTAATGGAGGTGCCTTTGAGTTGTCATTTTCCTATCAGTAACCCTTCATCCATACTCCCTTTAGTAATCCCCCAAAATTCAGTGGTTGAATATGTTAGACTTTAGTGGTATTGTTGGTCTGTTACAGGCCTCCTATTGGCGATGAGTAGACGTCTGTTCACATCTCCCCAGAAAGTGTCATTCACACACCTATTTGTAATTACTCTTTAGCATATACTCTAGCATCATTATCACTAAGCATTCCCAATTCTATTCCCCAAACCTCCTGTCCCTCTTGAATTAATCTTTGAAAATTACCTTTTCTCTTGTCATGAAATTGCCTGTTTGAGAACATGCTTGAGCTATTTGCCTTGGTAGGTAATATCATTGTAGAATTAGATGGTTCAGACTTTTTAAAAATAGGAAGAACATAAAAGTAACTCCTAATATTATTGTAAGTTATTTGAATGATATGCTGTAAATCTATATACCAGCTTCAGTTAAGAAGAAAAGTAAATATGTAAATACATTTATGTACAAAGTCACCTCAAGAAAATCATGGTAGCCAAATAAATAGCCCATGGGGAAACCATCAAATTAAATCACATTCAAGGTGAAGTGTAACTATGTATCTTTCGGAATACTGTCCATTGCTTAGACAGGCAATGGCAAATGAGATAAGACAAGCATCTTTGCTCTAGGAACGTCCATTCTGGCAGGAAAGATTGTATGACAGCAAGTAAGCAAATAAAAGCATTAAAATACCAGACAAGGAGTGAGAAGGGCACTCTTTTAAGTAAGTTGGTCAGAGAAAGCTCTCTGAGAACATGGAATGAGTTAGAAACTGACAGATAAGAAGTATATAGCTATGTAAACACTGAGAAGAGAAGTTCAGGAAGAGGGCAATATCCCAGGGATCAAAAGAAGAGGAAACTGTCAATCACAGGACATATGTGTAGAGAAAAAGTAAAAGTACAGGGATCCTAAGTATTATGAATATCTGTACTAAGGCTAAGGAAGCACCAAAGAACATTCTAGAAGACAAAAAAACACAATGTTAGAAAGGTCGGGGGATGACACCGTATAAAAGAAGTTTACAGACACTTTTTTCCACTTTAATCTCAGGATGGCTGCAAAGATGGTACAGCAATTGAAAGCACCAGTTGTCCTTCCAAAGGACTAGGGTTCAATTCCCACCATGCACAAGACAGCTTATAGCCATCTGTAACTTCAGTCCTTGGTGATGCAAACTCATCTTCTGGCCTCCATGGTACAGCATGTGCATGGTGCACATAAATACATATGAGCAAATTGCATATAAGAGTGAATAAGTTTAATTATTCTCAGAAAAGTGATCATCGTTGCCCTATTTAAGCATTTCACCTACATTCACTAGCATGCTAACAAACGAGCTCATACAT
>CM052704.1:33245744-33275137 GCA_028551405.1 Uromys caudimaculatus
ACACACACACGCACACGCACCCAAGTTGTTTTTTCTTACCCTGCCTGTCTCCTTCTATTGGTCTCCTTTCTCTTCTAAGATAGTCCCTCTTTTACTTTAATGCATTTGCTCAATATAGAGTTTTTAAGTTCAAGGGAGTGGTGCCACTGGTCTTCTTAAGTATGGACTATTTTGTGTAACATGATGATTTCTGGCTCCATGCATGTTCATGCAAATGACATAATTGTATTTTCTTCATGGCTGAATGATACCCCATTGTGTTTATGTTTCACATTTCCCTTATCCATTGGTCACTGATGAGCTCCTAAGATTGTTCCATACCTTGGTCATTATAAATAAGATAACAATAGACATACATATGAAAGTACCTGTGTGTTGTGCTAACTTAGGTCCCATGGGTATATAGGGAGGAGTGGCCTAATGGTTACGTGGTAATTCTTTCTATAGTTTTTTAGAAAACTCTATATCAATTTCCTTAGTAATGAGACCAATTTACATTGCAACAGACAAGGTCATTGCTTCCTACATACTTGCCAACTGTCACTTGTTTTCCCAGTAATGGCCATTGTCACTAGGGTAGGATGGACTCATTATAATTTTTATCTGCATTTTCCTGATGATCAAGGCTGCTGACTACTTCCAGGTGTTTATTGGCCACTTACACCTGACCTGCCCTTTGAGCAAGAGCTCAGCCCTCCCAGCCTTTACTGGTTCTTCCTAGACTTAAGAGATGGAATTACCTCTCATCAATGACTCCATCTAGATCCTCCTCACAGGACCTACACCCACTGCTTTATGAAGCTCCACTCAGGCCACTCGTGGAATTGGATATTCCTTTTTACTCTAATACTGCCATCTGTCACCAACACTGAAGTCACCCTACTGTGTGACATAGGTACTCATGCAGTGGTACCTTCCTCCAGATCATGAGCATTTTGAAGATGTGGACTATTTCTACTCATGTTTCACTTCTCTCTAAATGTATAATATGTAGTACATAACTTTTATTGAATAAATTATTGTTCTAGGGAGTACATATAATGCACTTGCCCATGAGATGGTTAACACTGTCAACTTGACAAGACCTAGTGCTTAACATGGTCTCTCCCTCTGTTTTTCATTATGTTACAGTGTTTTTCAGTTCTCTGGATAGCAATAAAACTGATAAGCAAAGTGGATCTCGTGCAATGAGCATGTAACAACACCCATTTGGGATTACAGTCTTCTTTGAGACACAGTCTGGCAGGCAAACCTCTGAAAACACCTGTGAGGGAGTTTTTAGATTAGGTTAATTGTGGTGGGAAGACCCATCCCAGCTATGACTTCCCACAGGTGAGGGTCCTGGACTGAATAATAATAGAAAATGGGCTGAGAAGCAACATTTATTTCTCTCTCTGCATGCTGACTGTGGTTGTCATGTGATCTCAAGCGCCTGTCACCATGTCTGTCCTGCTGTGATGGACTGTGCCCTTGAACTAGGAGCCAAACCTAAGCCCTCCCTGCTCTAAGTTTCTTTTGTCAAGTGTTTGTCATAGCAATAAAAACATAACTAATATAATCTGTATCAACACAGCAGTTAACAGTATTATATTCTGTGCTGATTGCTTTCAATGTATATGGAAGGATTACAATTATGATGAGGCATATTTTTGAATTTTGTTGTAAGTGTGAAGACAAATGGAACAAAGGAACATTTTATTCATAAACATCTCTTTGAACCAGCTGCTTAATAGTAATCATAGCAACAGCCATTAGTTGGGTATCTCCTGTATTCAGACCCTGACACACAAGTTCGTATTCATTGCATCATTTTCTCTTCTAAGGAAATCTATGCAGTAAATACTAGCTTATTTCACATAAAGAGAAACTGAGTCTCAGAGAAGTGGTCAGCCTGAGCAAAGTGGAACTGCTAATCATCAAAAAGAACTGTGTCATGTTAGAGAAGCTGTAATCTGCCAAGTCTTTCTCTCCATGGTCTTCCTCACTGCCTGGTATGGAGAACTACAAAAACCACACATCAGCTTCACAAGACTAAGTCAGGAGGAGACTATAGGCTGTGTCCGGATGTCCCGAGAGAATATTCATTGGAAATATGGAGAAAAGCAGAGGGGGACCAGGCATTATATAATCAGGAGTTCAGTAGTTCAAAAGAATCTTTGTAACTGAAAGACCCATGGTTTGGGATACTCAGCATACTAAGTCCAACCAACATGTGACATTTGCCTCCCTCCCTGTGCCCAGCCTCCATCCCTTACGGGGACACACCTACAAGGTTGCCGTAACATTACTCTAGCCTTTGTACTTAAAACAAAATAAAATAAAATGCATTAAGTTAGGACTAGAAAGAAGAAATGTCTGGGGATGAGTGTTTATATGTAGAGACATTTATCTCATGTTAACAAGCATAGAGTCCCAACCCTAGCAGGACTAATTCATGGCTTGAAAACAAAAACCAGTTCATCTTGTTTCTCTTTGAACTATGAGCTTTCGTCCAATCAATGGTAATTAATTTCTCCTTCTCCTTTTAGTTCCTTCTTCAAACCTTTACCTCCTTCCTCTAAAATATTTCCACCACCACAAATCAGTGTGTGGGGGGGTAAGGAATGGGGGTCAAGAGAGAAAGATTCCTCTGAAAATTCAGCCAGATCCAAACACGTCTACCCCAAGGGAACAACCAAGTTTCTCCTTTACGGTCTTATGTATCTTGTTAGATCCTAAGTCCTCGGGGAGAATTCATGCTTTTAGTATCTATTCAGCAAGCAGCATATTGCAAAGGCCAAGAAGATGCTCATCTTTAGAAAAATGCAATGACGTAAAGCTACAATCATCACCAAGGAGAATTGACCTATTTCTTTTTTAAATTATCTGCAGTTTTCACGTCAAAAAGAAATAAAAATGTTTTATTCGAAATATTAACCTCTAGAAAATCTCCTAGGATTGAGCGTTGGCTCAGATTTGGAACTGGAATGTGACCTAATTCTTTTCCCTAACAGAGTCTATGCAATTGATCTGGCTGCTTTACCTCTTTGTATGTCCATGAACCACATATCCTAACCCCTTTGGTCTCCCTCATGGGAATTTCTGGGGCTGGAAAGATGGCTGCTTGATCTAAAGTACTTGTAACACTTGCAGTTAGGTTCCTACCACTCAGGTCAGGCGGCTACCGTGAAGACAGCTAAGAGGCAAGTCCCACCCATGAGCTCACCAAAGCTGAAGAAACACGGTGGGAAACAGCTGGAGAAAGGCTAAGAGCTATGTAAGTGAAGACTCCGCAGGCGAAGGCCATAGAATACTAACAAACTACTAATGAATATCGTTTTGACTTTTTTTAAAAAAAAAAAAAAATACTTTTCAAAGAAATCATTATGGAAGTTGATCTTATCTACACCTTTGATTTTATCTACTGGATCATATTGAATTCAACAACTGGGGAATACAGTGAAAATCGTCATGAAATAGACCATGAGATTTTGAATTATTTCGGGCAAAGTCAGCCCAGTCAGGATAGAGTTGCATGTCCACAGCAGGGTTGGCCTGACTAGTCATTACTTGTGAAAAAGGGGAAGGGGTTGCATCGTGGGGACCCATGGTATACCTGGGGGTGCAGGGATCCCTGGAGGGGCTCCAGGACCAGCTACCTGACCAGCCGCTGTAAATAAAAGTAGCATCGCACACGGCTTCCACCATTTCTCCCTTACTTTGCCCTCATGAACTATTTCCAAACGCCAGTCTTCTAGTCATTTATCTTCCACAAACTTTGCATTGTCCCACAGACACAACTAAGGATGAGGCCCTGTCATAGCCATCGACCCAGCAAGGTTCCTGAGTGTCCCATTCTCCATGACCCCCCAACAGAGAACTATTCACCTTTCCCCAGTACTCACGTTCTTTCAACTCTGGAACATTGCCCAACTTTCCCTGGCCTCTCCCCTCTCCGGGGATTTATAGGCAGTTCATGGTTGCCAACAAAGTGAAGGACAGTTTTGCAGCGGTGAAGCCTATGCATCTGTAGGTAGATCCTCACTCATCTCCCTGTAAGTAACCTTAGTTAAGTCATTGGTTCACACAGCTTGAGTGGAGCCCCTCCTTTGTTCTGCTTTGGTGCCCTGTATGGAGTGAGTAAACATTTGTTCATCTTTACAATGACAATTCACACAGCAGAACTATAAAAGTCACACAACCAAGCACAGGCCTCCCTGCTTCCAAGTTCTCTTAGATATGAAACATTAGTAGCTATAGTTTGAGTCTGAACCTACTAGCATCTGTGTGATATGATCCATGCACAGTCAGCCCTGGAGGCAGCAGCAGATGCTTAGAAAATGCACACCTTTCTCAGGCTCTCCTTATGAAATTAGCTGATCACAGGGCAGGGACTGTTCAGACTGCCTTTCTCAAATGGGCATTGTCTCATGCCACCAATTACAATTTGCCTATCAGTTTTATTGCTATCCAGAGGACAGAAAAACGCTGTAACATAATGAAAAGCAGAGGGGGAGACCATGCCAAATGCTTGTTGGCCATCCCATCACAATTTCTGGGGTAAGTTACCACTATTTCTTCTAATTATTTTGTTTTGTCTTCTGCAAAAAACCCTCAGTGTGAACCCAGACTGACTGCAGACTTGCAGCCCTCCCAAGGGTCACAAAGACAATTGTACAAACCACTCCTGGCTTTTCAAGCTTCCTAGGGAAAGGTACTCAGGTAGTTGTGTCATCACTAACCTGGAACACAGCCCCTGTTCCATACCCACCTTAAACTGAACTCAATTAAACAGGTATTTTTGTTTTAGAATAGCTTACTGATTCATACCAATTAAGTCTGTGGTAGAGTGAACATTTCTACCACTATACTGTACTAGCCCTATCCATTTCATTAAAGAAAGAAAGAAGGAAAGAAGGAAAGAAAAAGAAAGAAAGAAAGAAACAAACAAACAAACAAACAAACCAAGAAACAAAGAAAAAACAAAGAAAGAAAGAATGAAAGAAAGAAAGAGAAAGAAAGAAAGAAAGAAAGAAAGAAAGAAAGAAAGAAAGAAAGAAAGGAGGGAGGGAGGGAGGGAGGGAGGGAGGGAGGGAGGGAGGGAGGGAGGGAAGGAAGGAAGGAAGGAAGGAAGGAAGGAAGGAAGGAAGGAAGGAAGGAAGGAAGGAAGGAAGGAAGGAAGGAAGGAAGGAAGGAAGGAAGGAAGGAAGGAAGAAAGAAAAATTGAGCACTCTTTTCTCTATCCATTACTACATCTCTCACCATTACTCTAAATTCTCTCTCCAGCTTGTCTGGGCAGCTTCTAATGATGCTTATTGCAGCTCAAAAAGCCCATGTTCAAGAAAAACATTAAATGCACAGTTTTTAAAGGAGAAAAACATGGCGCTGAATATCGTCTTAGTTTCGGAAAATAATTTTGTATGCATGTAGTGCTTACTATGGATTGGGGAATAATTCCACCTTATGACCCTCATATTCAGTTGTTAATTACTTTTTCTTTCCTTGTCCTCAATATATTTCTATTGCATCAATGGGAAACTATAGCAGTCCTCTAGTGACCAAAATTATCCATATCAATTGTTGTGAATATTAATTAAAAGCTTTGTGTCTTCATGGAAAAGTATCTGCATCCTATTTCAAAGACATTGCATTGCAGCACTATATTAAAAAAAAAACACTCGTTTAAAATTTTCAGTACACTCCAATCAATAAGATTATAGGTTCTTTTGTTGTTGTTCTTCAATTTCTGGAAAGACAAACATTTTTTAAATGAAGTCATTGATCTACCCCATTCTGCCTGTAAAAGAACCTATTTCAAAAGAAAATAAATGTGCCATATCTGACTGGGAGAAAACAATATCACAGAAATAAAGCTGGTTAGTGATTGAGGCTTTTTAATAAGAGTGAGCTGAAGTGGAGAGAAACCATCCATGTTTGCAGAGTACCCAGCCCTATGCAATTGGCACAGCGATCAGAGTATCAGAATGGAGTTCTCACAGTCTCGACCACGCAAGGCTTAGAGAGTCCGGTGTCCACATATGCAGTTCATGTGTGTAATGTACACTTGTGTGTAAATATGTTCTATAAAGCACTAAGGTGTGTGGTGGAGACAAACCTCCTACCTACAGACATTGTTCCTTCCCGTCTCCTTCCTTGTTCGTTGAGAGTACAACTGGCCCTTCAACAGTACGAAGTGGGCGGTGATGAAGGCGGCTTGTACCCGGATGTTGTGTAGACCCCTCCTTCTTATCTAATCTTGGTTGGGCTGCCTCCCAGAATCAGTGGAATCATATCTAAAATAGCCAGATGTGCCCAAGATTTATCAGAGAAAAATTTAAGTCATCTTACATTATTTTTAAGATTTATTTTATGTTTGATTCTATGTGTGTGGAGGCTGGTTATATGCTCATAAGTGCCGGTGCCGGCAGAGGCCGAAAGGGCATCAGGTCCCCAGAAGCTGAAGCTGTGGGAGATTGTGAGCCACCCAACCTACTTGGGTACTGAGAGCTAACCTCCAATCCTCTAACAGTTGTAAATACTCCTATCCACTGAACCATCTCTCTAGCCACAAGTAATTTTTCAAAAACTAATATATTACCTTTGATTGTATTGTTAACACATTTCTTAGCCCAAAATACAAAATACAAAATCTTGCCTAGGTTATGGAGAAGCTAGAGCTTTTATCAATCAAGGCTGGAATGTAAAATCAACAGTGAAAGCAGTATGAAAAACAGTGTTGTAGCTCAAGATGTGAAATACAGACTTACATATAACCTGGCAATTCCATTCCCAAGAATATACCAGTGGGAAACAAAAGCCTGTGCCGTGCTATGGAAAAAATTATTCTGACAGTTGTTAAAATAGCAAGGCTGACTTTATTCAGGACAGTTGTGAAAGGTGTCAGAACTGCAAAAGCCACGTCGGAACCCTTACATATCAAAATCTAGGAAGAAAGGACTCAGTGAACATGCAGAATGAAAACAGATTTGCTAAACCAATTTAGCAGGACTTTTTCTGAAACTTGACTCTCCCAGCCTGGCAAAGATGAAGCAACAGTCAAGGCTTCATTGGGAAGATTTCAAGAGTTTTACTAAATCTGGTCGGTGAGTGTCGTCAGTCCTCCCAAAATCCTGTGCATGTAGGTATCTAGCAGTGTTCCCTATAACCACAAAAAGAAGCAGTAAATACCCCTCCACTGGGGAGTAAGCAGAAAAATGAAGGCTGGGCTATCCTTGTGCCTACAAAGGACAAAATATCGATGCAGGCTGAGTAGGGAAACCTAAATACAATGCTAATTGAAAGAAGCCAGTCATGTACAACCACAGGGTTGGCTTATTCGAGGTATGAAGACTAGGCAAGTCCTTGGAGACAGAAACTAAATTGGTGGGTACTAGAGGAAGGGGAGAAAGGGGGACTGGGTGATGATGAGTCCGAAGCTTCTTTAGAGACTGACAAGAGCGCAGTAGAGTTGGTCGGTGATAATACGATGGCCCAGTGATCCACCAGAGGCACAGGACTGCATGCTTCGAAGGAACAGCTTTCATGGTTTTCAAAATCATCACGTTTTTACGAGTGAGGTTCTGGACACACTGCTTTTCTAAATCCTCAAATGTTTTTCACTTTTTTCTTCTCCCATAGTGATGGGGTGAGAGATTGCTCTCACTTACTTGTACATAGAAAACTCACTTCCTCCAATTCCTACTCTACCTCAGTCTCAGTCAGGCCTTGCCCTCCCTTATACACCAACACACACACACACACACACACACACACACACACGCGTGTTAAAAACAAGTGCCTCTGTCATTTATACCTTTAAATTGTAAGATTTTTGGCACAACAAAATTCCACATTATTTTCCACATGTATTTTTAAAGTATGCACCTCCAACAAGATTATCTCAACTGTTTTTCAAAACTCTCAAACTGGAAAGATGTAAGAATAATCACATAATAGCTCCAAAGATGCTCTAATAATTATAATAATAAACATCACCAAACAAGCACGGTGATCATTCATTCAAAGAGAACCAATTACAGTGTTAGATCTGTGTGATTACATCTCAATTGCTCAAGTTCTGCTCTTTTATTCCGAAGCCATAGAATGATAAATAATATAATCAAGGAGAAAAATATATACATATCAAATGAATCATGCTATGTGGACATCGAAGTTTAAAAACTGACCTGGGAGCCAGCATGATGGTTCACTGAGCAGAGGCCCTTGCCACCAAGTCAGATGTGTCCTGAGTTCAATTCCTAGGACTCACATGGTGTAAAGATAAAAACAACCCCCCAAATTATTGCCTGACCTATACACTCATGCCTACACATGCACACGCACACACATGCACAAATAATAGCTAAATGAATGTAATTTTTATATTTAAAATACTGTTTTAAAAAATAGCTGGACCTGGGGAGTAGCTCAGTAGGTACAGTGCTTGCCTGGTACACACAGCCCTCTGGGTCTGACCCTAACACCACTCAAACTGGACATAGAAGTAAACCCTGTAATCATCTTAGCCCTGAGGAGGTAGAGGCAGGGAAACCAGACGTTCAAGTGTGTCCTCTGCCGTAGTCAGCCTGTGACACATGAGACTCCACCAAAAACAAATCAGAATCCTCAGCTATATACTGTCAGTCCCTTGCTTTCCAGAAAATTGCACTGATTCCATGAGTCTAGTTAAACCATTCCCACATCATCCATGAATCTAGTTAACCCATCCACATCTACTCACAGTCCCTCACTGGAGCCCTAACTCTCTTGCTGATATTGTGAAGATTTCAGATAGGGCAGGACTATAGCAAAATTCAGAACGATACTAGGACGAAGAGACATGGAGCCAACGATAGCCACAGATGTACCAGTAGGAATTAGTCACATGATGAAGCTGCCTATCAGTCGTTTCCTGGATTTACTGAAGAAAGAAGTCAAGCAATCTGGGAACATCTCTCAGGACTCAGAATTACATTCTCAACAGTTTAACAAAAGGCCATATCAGGATGACTTAGCTGGAAGACTCCATGACTAGAGAGTCCAGGAGTGCAAAATCCACAGACACAGAGCCTCATTGACTTCAGCAGGGCATAAGCTCTCCTGTGTTCCATTCCACTATCCTAGAATGTAGATCTCAGTTCTCATGATCATTGCCTCATGTCTACAAGATAGCTACAACCTCCCCAGACATCAGAACGAAGTTCCCTAAGGCCCAGACCAGAAAACACAAAGGAGGGATGAATGAAGAAAAGTATGAATATTTTCTTGAAATCTCTTTGACCAAAACCATCAAGTGTCTACCCCTTGATGTAAACCAATCTAGGATGTTAAATTTGGAAGAAAACAAAAACAAAGTCTTCAAGGTTAGAAGGTTAGAATGGATACTGAGTAAACAATTAGAGTTAGAATTATGGATACTTCCTTAATAGCTTATAGATTTTCTCTAACCTGTATGTGCACTCATGGGTGGGAAATGTGCCCATGTAAACCAGAGAATAGCATCTATTGATATTCATCAGACATAACCAACCTTTTGTTTGGTGTGGTTTGGTGTGGTGTGGTGTGGTGTGGTATGGTGTGGGTTGGGTTGGGTTGGGTTGGGTTGGGTTGGGTTGGGTTGGGTTGGGTTGGGTTGGGTTGGTTTTGAAAAGATCTGTCACTGGTTTGGAAGTGTCCAAGAAGGGCAGACTGGCTGACCTTGAACCCCAGGGTTTCTCCTGACTCTGCCTCCCCAAGACTGGGGTTGCAGGTGCAGAAGTCATTCATGTCCTTTCCCATGAGTTCCTAGCATTAAACCAGAGTCCTTTAATGACTGAACTATCTTCCAAGCCCTTTAAAACTTTTCATCTTTAATTTTTACACTGATTATAACTTACAGATGAAATTCAAATATAGAACGAGATGCCCATCTCATCAGGAGAGTCGGAATCAACCTGCCATCTTCTTCGCCTTTGCCTACATTTCTGTTTGTGATGCACTGATGCCAACAAACATTATTTAATTGTCACAGACTAATGAGAAAAGGAGAAAAAGTTGGGAATGGGAGACAATGCATAAATGACCTTCTGGGACAAACTGAAAAAGACCAAACTATACTCCACGTTGTTGAGGAAAGCAGAGAAATTAATGAGCTCATCAGACCAGGCCACACCTCTGGCCGTCTCCTGAGACACTTGCTTCCAGACAAGAAGAGAGAAGCACCTGAGATAGTATGAGTCAAAGCAGTTCACAGAGCCCTTCATCCAGAGAAGCTTTCGCTCTGGTTTAAATTCATTTGGTTGGTTTGTTTGTTTGTTTGTTTGTTTACAACAAGAGCTCATACAATCCAGATTGGCCTTGAACTTGCTCAGTAGCCAAATCTTGAATTTGACTTTAAATTTCTGATCCTCCTGCCTCTGCTTCCCCTGTGCCCCCATGTCCAGTTTACGTGGTGCTGGGGATGGAGCCCAGGGCTCCACGTATGTGAGTCAATCATACAACTGACATACCAACTTAACTACAGGCTCAGCCTCTAGCTGGATAATTTAGGTATTTTGTTAACCAAAGTGCATGTCACTACTTGAATCAAAATGAAAACCCAGCAGCTTTATAAAAAGAAAAGAAAACCAGAAGCCATTTGCATTATTGTGACCAACAAAAGCTAGCTTCTGCAGCATTTGGCTTTAGTCTAGTGGTCGCTGAAAAACAGCTCTCACTGAAACTATCGACCAAAGTAATTTGAAAAAATCGTGACGTTAAAGTCACTGTGGAACCAGCTGAAAATCTGATGAACTTCCATCTCAAAGTCGAAGAAGAGTGGCATTGTGAAGCCTGCTGAGCTCTTGGCCAGTTTCAAAGCATCTTCCCACTCAGTGATAAACAGACGGGCACAGGGGTCTGTGCTAAGCATTTATCACTGTGACCATGATACCCATGGACTCAGGGTTGTCCTGTTATCCTGCCTGACCTACTAAACAATCATGTAACAATGAACAGTTGCGGGGTCTCCAAAACAATAACGTGTCTAACTTAAAACCTCCAGAATGGCTTCTCTTTATTCTCTTACTCTGAAGACAGCAATTCTTTGAATGCTCTGTAGCTTCCTGGATCAGCCTCAGTGGATTTGAGCACAGCTTTTCTATTTAAAGCCCCTAAAAATGAAAGATGCCATTATAGAAAGAACTAGCCACCAGCAGCAGAAGCATGACACGTCCTGGGTTTCAAAATGAACTTGTAATGGCATAGTTTTCCAACCAAGGGCCATCTACTTAATGGTCCCCAACCCGTGTTCAAAATCTCCCCAAGCCAGCAAGACTCCTCTCTCTATTCGAATCATGGCTTACTCTTTCTTTGGACAAATGTTCTGGAGTTGTGCCCTGCAAGTCCTTCACAGTGCACAGCACTATCTCACCCTTGCTTACCCACTTCCTAGTCTGCTGCAACTAAGTTAAGCCCCCCCCCCTTTTCAACAAAGTCTCCCACAAACAGTGAGTGAAAGATGTCAGCCATCACACAGCTTCTTCTATCACTCCTGAAATCTTGGGAACCTGAGCATTCGCTGAGAGTTTGATTCATTATTTAAGTTTTTACTTTTGTATGTGGTGTGTGTGTGTGTCTGTCTGTCTGTCTGTGTGAGTCACATGTGTGCTGGTAAGGATGAAGACTAGAAAAGGTTGTCGGTTCCCCTAAAACTGGAGTTACAGGCAATGGGGAACCACCTGACATGGGTGCTGGGATCAGAGCCTCAGTCTTACACAACAGCAACAAGCACTCAGCACTCATAATCACAGAGCTAGCCCACCAGGCTGACAGTGTGACTTCTAACATCCCAGATAACACAGAGATGCAGCTCAGAACTGTGAGCAAATGGTCTTGTTCATTTCATTCTCCTTATCCCTCTTATCTCCAGATTTTTCATATGAAAACTTGCCAAATTCTTCTTCTTAATCTCCCCCCTTCTCCGTCAATTTCTTACCCACACTCTCCCAGAGGCCTATGTTCTCAGCATGGCCCTTCTGCACACTCTCTTTTCTGAGTGACCAATCTTAAAAAATTTAAATACTCCATTAGAGAACCTCCCTCACTTCACCCAGCTGAACCTTACTATCATCTATCCATCTATCTATCTATCTATCTATCTATCTATCTATCTTTTATTATCTGTCTATCATCTATCTATCCATAATTTATCTATCTATCTACCACCAATTATCTATCTATCTGTGGTGGTTGTTTTAACTATCAACTTAGAAGAGTGTGGAGTCACCTGGGAAGAGAATCTTGAATGAGGAATTGTCCAGATGGGTTAGCCTGTGGCAGGTCCTATGATGGATTGCCTTGACTGTTAATTGGTGTAGGAAGAGCCAGCTCACTGTGTGCCACACCATTCTGTAGGCTAGACTCTGAACTGTGTAACAGTGAAACAAGCAAGGAAGGACCCATTCATCTATTTTTTCTCTGCTCTTGACTACAGTCAGAGTATGTTAACTTCTCCACAACAATAGACGGACTGTAACCTGGAATTGTAAGCCAAATAAACTCTGTCTTCCCTAAGTTGCTTATTGTCAGGGTATTTTATCACAGCAACAGAAATGCAACTAGAACTCTGTCTCTCTATCTATCCATCATTTATCTATCTATATTTATTTATCTATATCTATCATCTATCTATATCCATTATCAATCTATATCTATCATCTATGCATCTTTCTATTGATAGATAAATCTCTCTATTTGTATGTCTGTCTGTATATTTATGTATCTACTTATCTGCATACACATATAACAAAAGGCAAGGAGTAGTACCAGACAGCTAGCTCCAAGATTTGCCTTAGGATATTGGGAGGAGGACTGCATTTATATACATTAATATCCAAACTTCTTTAAGTCCTTCTTCACATAAGGCTTGATAGTACCATCTGGTCTTCAAATGGTCTCAATACATCCATTTCTACATGGGAAGTCTGCCTCCCTCTCCTCCCCAGCCAGCATCTAAAAGAGAAGAACATAATACTTGTGGCCAGTTTAGTAATCAGGGTCTTCAGGCACCAAAAGCACCAAGTGAATAATGAGGAAGCCATTCAGAAGACAGCTCAGTTGTTGTTAGGTTGTGTCAATATCAAGCTTAGATGTTCTTGACGGTAATGCACAAATCTCCAAGAACACAATATGAGAGACTCTGATGAACCCTGCATTAGCCCAGATAGCCTAAGCATCTGGGTGAACTGAAGTAAGCCAGCCCAGAAAGATGATTCCACACCTGAATGCTACCTCCGAAACTCTTCAATCTTGTCACTTCTTTCTTCATTGACACTGGGATAAAGTCCTGAGAATGATTGACCCCTTTAGCAGGAATAACTGTAGTGAGTCCTCACAATAGCTTGCCATGAACTCATAGAAAATTGATGGCGGATTTCTCCAAGGCACTGAGCAGAGAAGAACTTTACTGCTCCAAGACTTCACTCCAGGCTACCTACCATAAATGGCTGGACAGTTGGCATCTATGTAGAACTCGCTATGACACTGATAGAAACCCACCCAGGCCTGTGAGAGAAGCCCGCCAATCTGTAGTGGCTCTCCTAACCTGTCCTAGAGCCTGGGGTTCACAGGCTGAAGACGTGGTTATTTCCTGTCCTCTCTGGTGTTCTGGAGAGGGTTTAGTCTTGGCCATTACTATGCCTTACTTAAGTTCGGTGCCTCTTCGAATCTCCCCTGGAATCCTACCTTCACATTTCCACTTACAGGCTGGGCTGTCCTCACATACCACCCCCTTCCTGGAAACGTCTACTCTAGCTGAGACCTACCTTTATTATTCCCATGACATGTTTGTGGCTAATACTGGTCCTTCTCCACAGCTAAATTCCACCATGTAAGATTCTTGAACTCACAGGCATTGTCCTCTCTGTTCGGATGACCCAGAGCCGCGTAGGGTTGATTGACACTGCATCAGAAGAGACAATAAAGGAATAGGACAGGTGTGACTGTTTGGGGGGTGGAACAAGAGAAAACAGGTCTGGGTCCTAGCGTTCACATCCAGGAAGACAGATTCACAGCACTTCAGGGGGCAATCAGGAGCCTTCCACTTTATCCTGTGTTAGCATTTCCACATAAACCACAAATTTGACAAGAGGAAATCACGGAGATTCCAACGTACCATCCCAAAATGACTTTGGTTGTTGCTGTTGTTTTGTTTGCAGGTTGATTGTTTTGCTTTGTCATGATTTAACCAAGCTTTGTCATGTCTAATATGCAAAGAAAAAAAACCACGCCTCTTGTCTGCTCACCATGGGAGCCATTGTCCCATTTCCATTATAGAAAGGCCACTGCTGCTGCTGCAGAGTTTTAATGCTAGCTGCTGATGGCACATTTGCTGGATCTCTTTCTTCTGTTAAGGAAACAGGCCTGGAACACAAGGTTTCATATTCTGGACAAGTTCCAAGTCCTTCCTGCCTCCAGAACGCCTCACAGTTTGAGTCCTGTCCTCCATTGTGAGAGGTCACAGAAATGTTCTATATTAATTATGGATGAGGATTCCCAGTGAGGGGTGAGCCAATAGCCAGACACAGAGACCCTGTCCCAGACCCCAACCCTCCAGGGAGCAGAGACCCTGAGGGAGACACTTATGACTGTCCTTGATTTCTACCCAGTCACACGCCCCACAGGGGATGTGAATAAGGAAAGAGAAAGATCAAAGCGCAAAAGCTAAAGCCAAGGGAGGAAGCAGAGAGTGGAGAGATGGATAAAAGAGAGAGGAGGGCAAAGGAGAATGAAGGAGCTGAGAAGCAGGGGGCAGTCGGGAGGGGACGGAGAAGCAGAGATGGGGACCTTAATGAGGTGGCTGGGCCTCTGTTTCATTTTCTTTCCTTGATATTTTACCGCCTTCCTAACTGAAGTGGGTGGGGCGGTGCTGGGCTGAGCTGGCTGCTGCTATGCCACTACCTCTGGGTTCTGGTCTCCCTGGACCCTCACTGTGCCCTACACTGAAGTGTGGGAATGCCTCTGAAGTGTGGGAAGCTGAACGTATCCACTCTAGACAGCTCAGCTCTTCCAACAAAATCCATTTCCATCAAATTATCACTAGTGGCAGTGATAGAAAAATTAATGATTTCTTGAAGGGACTATTGTATTTAAATATTTCAAGCCTGTTGGTGTGATGTGTGTCAGCAAGAGAGAAACATATTGACTGGGAGCCACAGCTAATGCCGGCTTTTATAAATATCCTGTCAGATAAATAATGGCCCTCAATGGATCCGGTATGATGTACAGTACTAAAGCAAGCAGAGTCTTGCCAAGGGCTCAAAGGAAGGTGCCATTACAATAGCACGAGCTGAATAATGGGATTTTTCGTTTATCTTCTGTACCAGAGAAAGAAGCAGTAGAGAGGTTTGCTCGGTGGGCACCAAGGAGAGAGTAGATTGATTCTTCAGATTCCACAAAGGGTCCAAACTTCTGAGGCTTCTACTGAAAGCCTCCCGCATACCAAACAGCAAGTACTATTTGTGTTTGAATCTGTCTCTCCAGGAGGCTGGCCAAGCTGAGGCACCCCAGGATTGCCTTGCTGCCACAGGGAGCTCACAGGAGAAAAAAGTGCCAATCAGGATCAATCGCTCTCTGAGCAATGTAGCCTATCCAACCTTATATTCTATCGCCTCTCCTCCCTCCCCTCCCTCCTCTGTCCCTTCATGTCACATGAAAACAGAAATCTGATTAGGAAAAGTGAACACTCTCGTTTTGCTTCCTACAAAGAAGAACCAATATTAACTGAAAGGAGGGACAAGGAAGAGGTTTAAAGTGCTGAGTAGATTGTTCCCTGTGGATTCTGAGTGTTCTTCTCCATGGATCCTGGTATCCACAGACGACTGAAGACGGCCAATGAACACTGACATGGCCACAATTCATCTTAAAAACACATTAGTGGCTGAGAGGTTGCAGAGTTCCAAATTTCCAAGCAGCTGATTGGAAAGGAGACAGTTAACTTGGATTCTTCCAACCTACTCCGAGTTTAACATTGCCTTCTCCTAAGGCAGTTAAGACTCTCTGCTCTCAAGCAGATAAACAGAGTTGAAAATTAATTAAAACGTGGGACAGAAAATATGCTACCATATTTCATATGAGGATGAAGCGAGGGGGAAAAAAACGAACCATGTAGATCAGCAGTAATTCAAAAGAAATCATCTTAACTGAAGTAGATTTATTAATAGCTTAACATGACATATAACTCTCAAAAATACAAGTTCAGGGACAGCAATGTAGCTCAGTGGTAGAGGAAATACCAGATATATAAATACCTTTGTACCATGCCCTACAATGCCATATATATATATATATATATATATATATATATATATATATATATATATATATATATATATACATACATATATTTTAATCAAACTTGTTCTTGTATAACCACTATACTACCTACCCTTGGACACATGAGGCACCTACATGTTTCTGCTAGGTATCCATCTAGGATAAAGTGTAGGGAAAAGAAATCACAACTCACCCCCGTTGTTCCTTGGTGTTTGCTTGGATGAGAACAGAGGCATATTTTCCCCACCCCCCCAAACACCACGGCCATTTGTTTACAGTGTAACTTTAGCTTTGTCATATAACTATAAGCAGATATTGCTTAATGACAGGGCGTGTTCTGAGAGACAATTCACCATCCAATGATATTGCGGCAGTGCAAGTATTCAGAAGGTATTGATACCAACTACGTGTATTCAAATGGTAGAACCTACAGCAGAGCTAAGCTGTTTGGAATATACAGTCTGCCATTGGCCAAATCTTCATTTCAGTGTTCCATTATGCTTATATGTATGCCACTGTCTATGAGTGGACTCTGTTAAGAATCAAGCCTTCTACAGACCCAGAAAGTCACACCATGTCTTGTACCAATTAGAGTCACACTTGGGACCTGAAGACATGACTCTTCCATCACATAAAATTAATACATGATAAATCTTGGCTCTCTATCACAGGAAAACAAGGACAGCTTCCAAAGAAAAACATGATAGATGCAACCTGCCTTGGTCTCTCATATTTTTTTTTAAACTTTCTCTTGGTTCTTTGTGAGTTTCACATCATGCACCCCAGACCCACTCATCTCCCTACCCCCTCATGTCCACCCTCCACTGCGGCAGGATTTTCCTTGTCCAATCTATTTAATTATTAGTGCTGCAGGAGGCCTGTGATTGGACAGGGAAAAGGGAGGTGGAGCTAAGCGTTGGAGAGACAGAGAGTGTCTCGGGGGAGAAGGAGGAAGGCCAAGTCGGAGGCAGATGTGAACCGGCATGGCTTTAACCAGCCACAGGTAGTTATGATATCATAAAAGCTAGAATATTGGGATAATTTGTCTAATCTAGGTGGGCAGCTTGTACCATTATTAATTGGCCATGATATTATTGTATGGGCATCTTGTTTTATTGATATATAAATCTGACTGGTTAACTATAAGCTTTAAGGGTTTTGATTTTACTGGGTTACTGGGTATTGTGATATCTAAGCACGAGGTTGGCGGTTCTATTTGGTTATTGGAATGTGGAACTGCCAACTACAGGGGTTTATGGCTGAGAAAGAACTAGTGGCTCCAGGGACAAGCGAGCCAGAGCTGGGAACATAGCAATCAGGTGCTACAGGGCAAGCTAGAGACAGAGCCGGTGGGACTGCGCTACTCATAGCAGGCTATTATTCTTTTCCATCTTTTTTATAATGTTCAAACTGTTCTGTTTCCTTTCTCTCGAATCTGTCCACCACATACTTGCACATTGTAGTAGTTCCCGTTGCAGGCGACCATGTGACTTGCAGGCCTCTGGGTGAATTCCTCTGAACATGTGGGTTGTGGGGGGGTGACAGCAAGCGGGCCTCCTAAGTGTCTACAGTCTGTCCCTGTGGCATTGCAGTGGGTGGATCTATAGACATCTCCTCCTGTACCTTGTGGCATGGAGGCAGGAGGGCCTCTGTGGGTCTACAGTCTGTGTCTGCCATGCAGCAGAGGGAAGGCTTCTGGAATTCTTACACACACCCCACCCCCACCAGCACTTCATGGCTGTTCTCTCATATTTGTAAAGAAAATGTCCTTAAATGGTCTCATGCTTCTCAGTTGCTCAGCTCCTTGGACACATTTTTCAGAGGAAAAGAAAAAGGAGGGAAAAACACAGAACCAAATTCCTATTTTCGGGCTCTCTGGTCACCTGATTGCCTTTTAACTGCGAGTTGTTCACCATAATGACTGGTCCTTGTCCCATCAGGCAGACAGACAAAATGTCCCCATCTTCCATGAAACTATTCTTTCAAATTCTCACTCTTCATCTTACCACCATGAGGTTGTCATACACCAGAGGGAAATGTCAATTTCCATCACCACACACACACACACACACACACACACACACACACACACACACAAAATTAGGGAGAAGAGCTTGAACTAAAGAGCATAAGGGGAACCTGGGTTCTGATGTGAGTCCACAAGGAGTCCTTCCTGATAGTTCCTCCAACTAAACAGTACACACACACACACACCACATACACACACAGTGGCCATGTGGTGTGCAGCTGTAGACATGGCTCCCCTCTCTTGGAGGTGTTAGATGAGCAAACATAAGAGATTTTCACTTGGAAGGTGCATGGTATTGTGCAGTGTGCCATGTCCACTCAGATGCGTCCCCTTCCAAAGGCAGTACCTCTCATCCTAGAGCCAGATACCATATACTCCTGGTTACCTGAGGTGCTCCTCCATCCAAAATTATATGTCCCTTGTTCTTTATTGTCTGGCTACATTCCTGCAGACAGGCAGTTTCTGGGACATTCCATTGGATGACAAGTAAGGGGATATAATTTTCACTAACAATCAATAGTGAGGACACTATTTGCACACACTAAACCACTCTTTTATGGAGGGGTTCCCTGAGCCAGCCAGGGGGCCTTTAGGCCCTTGAGATTCAACAGTGAGCAAGTTTCATGGCGTCTCTGTTGTCGTGTATCTCATATGCTTGTTCAACAGAGGATAGAAAAGGAACTAAAAACATTAAAAGAAGGCAAAATAGTGGCACTTTGTGGTGAGCACTTTAAGTACCATTCTACCATGGTCTGAACTCTAGGGAGGACCCAGCAGCAACATACACAGGAACAAAGCTCCTGCTCCCCACCCTGGCTACCCCACTTTTCAAAAGGTGACTTTAGGTGGGTTCCTATTTAATGAATGCAAAGATGTAGTCCTGCTCCATGCCTGGCAAATGAAGTGACATTGCTATCTGAAATTCCAAAAGGAAGTGAGGTGAATGTCCTATTTTCATTTTTACTCTATTTTCGTTCACCCAGTGTAAGCAGAGAAGCCTAGAGAGCAGTAAGATTAAAAATGCATGAATTCCCCATGTCCATGACTCCTTTGCAATTTTTCTAACCAACTTTGAGAAGATCACGCTTTTTGAAGGAGTGTTTTTCTTTGTTCCTTCATTTTCTGTGTCTTTATAGCTTCCAAGGCTTTTTATCTTTTCTTTCAAAATGGTTGAGGACTTTGCTATCAGCCTCTAAAAACCTAACTCAGACCCCTTTGTTTACCTTGAAAGTGATTTCCTGTAGTCTCCTGGAGATTCTGCAGGTTATGACATTACCTTCTAACTTGGATTGACTGCGAACACTTCCTTTTCCCTAGGCTCCTAGCCCTCAAAGGATGCCCAGGTGTCCTTAGACCTGGTCACCAGTTATATCTGCTTCTTTATTCTTCTTCAGGACCCTGCTGTCATTGGCAGCTGCCCCAGAAAGAGGCTGTTACTGCAGACCCTCTGTCCCACATCCTGTTTTGTTTCCTCCAGCTGCCTATGGGTTTTCCAATCCAGAGTGAGCAATACCTGCTCTGAAAGCCATTTCCATGCCAGAAGGCCAGCCTTGAGACTCCAGAGGGAAAGTGTTGAAGCGGGCAGTATTCACCCAAAGGAACTGGCAACTCTCCAAACTCCAGTCGAGCTGTCACTAGACAGAGGTAGCAAGGAGAATTGTCCCCATGTCTCTAGCCATCCACCAGTGCCAGATGAGAGGCATTTTAGCTTTGTGAACACAGACTACATCTTGATTTTCAGACGAAGCATAAGTTTTCAATATTTTTTTGTGCCAGAGCTTTGGAACTATATGGAATCAGGCTAGGGAAATATTTTAGTCAGTAAAGTGCTTGCCACAAGGTATGAGGAGCTGAGGGTCATCACCAGAATTCATGTGAAAATGGCAAGTATGGTGCTCCATGTCTATAATCCCAGAGACAGGAGGACTCCTGGGGCTTGTTGGCCAGCCAGCCTAACCTACTTGGCTATTTGATGAACTCCACAACAGTGACAGATGCTGCCTCTAAAAACTAGACACACACACACACACACACACACACACACACACACACATACACACACATACACACACTAAAGGATGAGAATTACCATTATATCCTGGACACACTGTTCAGCAAATCAGCAATACACACAGAGAGGATCTAGTTACCAGTTCACAAGAGAAACTTCATTTTTTCCACTACTGATCACCTAAGAGTGTCAACACATTGAGCAGATATTTAATTATTTATTGCCTGTGACTGCTCCAGACCCTGGAGAGAAAAATGGGATAATGAAGACTTGGGATTCACTTTCAATGAGTTTGTAATCAACAGCCATGTGTAAGACAGAATGTCATACCTGCAAGTAGAGCGCCCCAAAGGCGTAAAGAAGGGAACGAGTTTCTTAGATGGGCGTGGGATGATGCCCTGAAGGAGCAGCCTGGAGTGCAGGAAGAGAGTGGAGAGCAATCAAAAGCAGACGAGCAAGGTAGTCCTAGTCATCTCTCACCGGGCTCCCCCAGCTTCCTTTTACCTGCATCAAATTCCTACCGAACCCCAAAAGCATCATTCCTAGTCAAACCCAGCACTGTCCAGTCTCTGTGCATCTGTTTGTGCTTTGTCTTGTGCAATGTGACTGACTGTAAAGTCAATAGAGGGGCTTACCAGGCTTTGTGATCCTGGTAGCCTAGCACATGAAGTAGACAACATGTAAATGCCTCATAAGTGATGGGGTGTAGAAGAAATGACATATCTGTGTCAGGAGGTAAAAATGGCGTGTTTGGCACACGGTGATGATAGCACACCTACTTGGCATTTTTGAAGCACATAAAGGGGGTGGTGGGGTGAAAACACAGAACAACTAAATGAGAGCATACCATTGACATGCTTGAAGATGACCTCTCTGTGACTGTGGTTATCTATACAAGACCTGCACAAGATCAAGCTAACAAGACTAGGAAGCATTCCAGCATCCTATATTAATTAGACTCAGAAGATTACAAAACTGAAGTGACTGGGGAGTCTAGTGGTCAGAACTTACTTAAGAGTTGCCTCAGAAGAAGTGGACTCTATCTCTCCCTCTTACACGAGCGGGCCCTGTCACTGCTTTGGTCAGTGAAATGAGCTGTATATGACAGATACTGTGCCAGTTTACAAGCCAAGATCTTGCCAAACTGGCAGCTCCCACTGTCTGTCATTTGGAACACTCATTCCTGGAACCCATTTGCCAGGCAATGGAAGCTCCAGCCTCCCAGGGAGAGACTACTTGAAAACAAACCAAGGATCATATCCAATGCTATATATCCCAACTAACAGCGAGCACCAATTTGTTAATGGAGAGTTAAGTCATCTTAGGAAGCAAATCCTCCAGGCCCAAGGGAACCACCTCAGCCTCCTACAACTAGAACAGAGACAAACAATCCCCCAATAACTCCAGCTAAATGGAAAGTCATGAGCAATTGAATGGACGCTGCCATTGCTAGCTGTTAAATAGTAAGAAGGTTTATTAAAATTGTTTAAATAGGGCCAGAGAAATCACTATCACTCAGTAGCAAAGTACCTGCCTCACATGTTGAAGTTCAATCCTTGGTGCCATAAAAAAGGCCCCTAAATAATGGAACAACTAAGTCCAATCTCAAAAATCTAAAATTGTTCTCAGTTTTTCTATATCCTCAATGTTTCAACATGGCCAATTAACAAACAAGCTGCCTACTACAGTTTGAATCTTAAAATATTCCGTAAAGTCCATATGCTAAAGGCTTGGCCTTTGTTTATCTCTAGATAGTAGAAACCTGGGGGCCCAGAGCCCAGTTAGGAAGAAGTCAGGTCGCTGAAGACATGACCTTGACAAGAACTGTGAGACCTCAGCCTCTCTGTCTTCCTTTGGCTGTGCTTCCCAGATCCCATGAGCTGAGCAGATTCCTTTTACCACTTGCTCCTGCTGTGACATCCTGTCTTAGACCAAAACCTCTCAAACCATGAGCCAAAATAAACCTTTATCTTTTTATGATAATTTGTCTGCATTAGTCTGCATTATTGGCTATCACAGCAGAACAGCTATACATTGTGTTCAAATTACATCCCACCAAAATCTCTGGGCAGGGATGAGACTGAGTAGACACTGAGCCTTGGCCTTGTGTTTCAACCAAAGGTGCTGGTCTGCCATCTGTTTTGACATCCTGAGTTGCCCTGAGAATTCATTCAAAAAGGATTTTGTAGCTGGAAACTGTTTGAAAGGCATTGCTCTACAGTATTAAGCCCAGGAAACCTAAGGCTGTGTTTTCTACGAGGAGGTCTGCTTACATTCACGAACCAGTGGAGCAACTGCTTCGATTGTTTTCACATTTCAGGCATAACATTTTCTACCATCTCTCATATGCTGGGCATTTTTGCCTCTGTCTGGGATGCCTGGTACAGCAAATGTAACTCCTGATGCTTTCGGAAGCTCCCTCTCTAAGCAACAAAGCAGTGACACCTGCTTGGAAAAATACCTCCCAGGGGTCATGGATGACATTTCTGGGAAAGATCCCAGAATGGCACATTAGAAATTAATAAGCGTACCAAGTAAATGGCTCCTGTGGAAGCCGTATCCTCTTGTTCATTCAGCAGAATTGTATTGTCAGCATAATGACCTACCTGTCTCCCTGGGCTACTACCACTGACTCCTGGAGCCATTTAACATTATTTCTTATAGGTCGACGCTTGCTTTAGACACTAAAATCCCATATATTCTCACTCAGGGGTGATTTACAGATACATAGGTCAGAAATGCAAGTGTTTGGGCTTATCAATGACCTTGGTTGGTCCAGACTTCCTTATGAGTAGACATGACTTTCCTCCCATGACAGGTGCCTATGCGCCTCCTCAGTGGTGAGCACACAGCTCCAGCCTTGTTCCCTACCTCCATAAATAGCCTCATGCTCACTTTATTCAAGCCCACAGCCTTAGAATCTTTATCATTCAGCTTCAGGCTCCTACCTTCCTGAGTCACAGCACCTTCCTGTGTTTCAGATCTTTCCCCCCACACTTTTGTCTGTGCTTCACTTCCCTGAAGAAGCATCACCTGTCAGCTCTTGATGGCATACCTTGACACTAGGAATCCTCCAACCTGCCTGTACTTTTCAGATGTCACACAATCAAGAGTAGACAGTCTCCACCCCTTCAAGCAGGGTCAGACTTTCAGTGAACTGCCCAAATACAACAAGTGTCATTCTGGGATATCATTTTGTTTCCGTTTTGGAATTATTAGAATGAACACAGGCTGAGGGCCTAAAACAACAGAAACTGCTATCTCACGGTTCTAGGGTCAGAAGCTTGAAGCCTAAATCAAGATAGCAACAGTGTTCATTCCTTCTGAGGGTTATAAGCATCCAGACGCTCTCCCTGGCTTTCAGGATTCAGTCTGTCATCTTCTTGTTCACTCTATGTGCCTGTTTCTGTCACTCTTATTCTTAGGCCTACTTGAATTAGTGCACACCCTTATAGCTTAGGTTTGGTTTAACTACCACTGAAAAGATCCTGTGTCCAAATGCAGTTATATATACTCTGAGGTGCACAGGTCGGACTTGAGCATATGAACTAGAGAGGACACATTCAGCTCCTTACAGATGCTGTCCCTCCTCCAGTTAATTGCCAGGTCTCAGACACAAGTGTGTCACATAAGTTCCCAGTTCAAGGGCCTCCTTCTCATGAGAGACTGGGGAAATTCTGGGAGAAAACCAATGTAAAAAGAAGTCTAACCAGCCAGTGGCAAGTGGAAAGAGCAGAGTGTCTGCATATCACCTCCATTAACTACACATTCTTATTTCTTAGGGGGAAAAAATGAAACCTCAGCTGAAACTGAAATAATTCATTTTTCTTGTATTTGATGAAGATGGTTATTGTTTCTGCATGTTTATATTCTGTGCACCATGTGCATGTCTAGTGACCATGGCAGCCATAGTAGGGTGTCAGATGCCCAGGGGTCTGGAATTACAGATGGTTACGAGTCACTATGTGGGTGTTGAGAATCAGACCTAGGTCCTCTCCAAGATCAACCAATACCTTTAACTGGCTGAATCATCTCTCCAGACCTCTTTCTTGTTTTGTTTTCAGCATGAATCAATGCTGCTTCAGTATCTGCCTCATTCCCTTACCTAAAATAGTTAGCTGGGTACAGTGACAACTCAGGAAGCACAGGGGGGTTGGACATTCCAGGGCTCTGATAATCAGCTACCTGTGACATAAGTAGATGTGTCTGGTGGAATCAGAAACACCTGGCAAAAGCAGAAGCAGGTAATATGGACTCCAACTGATGTCAGAGAGCAGATGACTGCCTGAGTTCATGGGCATGCTTAAGATACATCATAGAGACACTCAGAGTTAACAGTGGAAGTATGAGGCACTAACATATTTATATCTGATAAACATAATAACTAGTAAATGTGTGTTGCCTTTAAAACATATGGATTTGTATCTAACTAGACAAGTAAGGTCATCATTAAAAAGAGGATTTCCACAATTCTAAATTTTTAAAAAGGAATGTTTCTGATTGATATCAATAATGGTTTCAGTTTGACTTTGTCTAAGTTATAAGTGTATCCTTTAAGGGGTGTGGGTGCCTGTGCTTTTAAATATGTCCCTAGAATGTAAGTGCACATGTGTAGAGGCCAGAGGCCAATCTCTAGTGTCATTTTTCAGGAGATGTCCATCTTATATTTTGAGATAGGATCTCTCATTGGCCTGGAGCTGACTCAGATGAGCTAACTGTCCAGTGAAACCCAGGGTTCCTTCTCTCTCTACCTCCCTAGCACTGAGCTTACAAGCACATACCACCATGCCTGTCCTTGTCACGTGGGTTCTGGAGATCAGTCTTACTCTTCATGCTTACATGGCAAGCCCTCTACTAAGACATCTCTCCAGCCCAGAACGGTCATAATTTAATTAGCTCTTGTCAGTACATTTCCTCCACTACTACCAGGTAAAGGGAGGCAGACTTCAGCCTCTTTGAACAATTGCAGGTTGTCACTTTCATTTTGGCAATGGAATTGAGTGTTTGCAAAGCCACAAAGAGAAGCTCTGTTTCACTCACCTGGGCTATTATGACTTCATCGGGGAAGAGTGATCAAAGCCAGAGCCTCTTTGGTTAGCTTTGTCTGTACAAATGAAATTCCCAGAAGAGGAGGTACATGAGCAGCAAGAGACAGCCAGAGAACCAAACAGCTGCCAGACTAAACTGCACCAAATCCTATAGTCTCATTGAGTCCCATTGACTCCTAATTGTGCTCTGTAGTAATAGCCTGAGCTCCTTGTAATGAATCTGTCAACCAAGGTGGAAGGTTTTTGATAATCTTATTTTCATTGTTGGAAAGACTATGAGAAAACCAAGAGGAGAAGGATAACAGCAGAAACCCAGAGGCTAAATTACTAGTTCCTAAACCCTTGAAACAGTATTAGCCTGCCCTCATTCCTACTGAGCAACTGCATTCTATCTATTAGATTCCTATCTGGCCTAGGTGGGACACCACACTCTATGCTTCACTGCCTTCTGGAGGGTTGTTATTTAATAGTTGACATATTCCACCAGCTGTGACAACTGTTCCCCACAGAGGTTTCACATTAGCTTAATTTTCAAAGCTTTGCAAAAATTCTCTAGTTTAACAAAAGTGATATGTAGAGGTGGGGAGCTTCATCAAGGTTGTTCTTAATAGAGATGTGACTCCCTCGTGATGCTTGCTCGGTGTGGACAGTCAAGTACCTGGGTATGATAGGCATTCAGCAAACAGTACTGCCTTTCACATCCACCATGACCACAGCTGTTCCCTTATAGCCAGCCAACACACCAATTTTCAAATGATATCCTTATCTATACCTGAGAGCCTGCATTTTCAGAACCAAGATCAAGGCTGTAGGGAGACCCTTCTGTCTTGCTACTGTATGAATAAACACCCAGCTGAATTCTAAGCCATGGTTGCCCAGAAGTTATACAGGGCTCAGAATATCAGGAGCTGGGCTGGTGAGATGGGTCAAGAGGTAAAAGACCCTGCCGCCAAGCCTGATGACCAAAGTTCAATCCCTGGGACCCACATGGTTGAAGGAGTGAACCAACTCCCACAAGTTGTCCTCTCTACAATTTATATATCTATGTTCATGCCCACGGGAAATGTATTTCTTTGTATTTTTAAAGAACAGTTAGGGGTTGCTTTATTTGACTGTTTTGTGTTGTTGTTTTGTTTTTGAGACAGGGTCTCACTTTGTAGCCCTGGATGACCTGGAACTCACTAACTAGACCAATCTGGTCTCAAACTCATGGAGATCTGCCTGCCTCTGCATCCTGCACCAGCATACCTAGTAAGAATAGCTGTACTTTAAGAAGAAGAAGAAGAGGAGGAGGAAGAAGAGGAAGAAGAGGAGGAGGAGGAGGAGGAAAAGGAGGAAGAGAAAAAGGAAGAGAAAGAGGAGGAGGAGAAAGAGGAGGAAGAGAAGAAAGAAGAGGAGGGAGAGGAGAGGAAGAGGAAGAGGAAGAGGAAGAGGAAGAGGAAGAAGGAGAAGGAGAAGGAGAAGGAGAAGGAGAAGGAGAAGGAGAAGGAGAAGGAGAAGGAGAAGGAGAAGGAGAAGGAGAAGGAGAAGAAAAGCAGCGTATATGAAAAGAATGAAATGCATTTGCTTGAGAAAGACTGGAAGTCAGTGTAAGAGGCTACACAAGGCTGAAATGGAAAGAGAAGCCAGCCCAAGTCTTTAGTGCTCCTGTTTGCCCCAGTCTTTTAGAGGGGAGACTTCTCCCTCAGCTTCCCCCATGTTGGAGGGACAGCTCATGTTGAGACAACCCCTTCTGTAAACCTTTCCCTCCCAGGCTGTAGTAATACCCTTGAGACTGAGAGACGCACCCCAGGCACATCACCATAGCTCCATGTCCCCCACCACCACCTCCACATTTCTATAATCTGCCTTATTTTAAAACCATCCCCACATTGTCAGATGATAAGGAAGAGGTGCAGCTCAAGACCTCATGTTGAGCCTACAAGGGTGATGCAGCCTCCTTGGCCAGACCTAGGTGCATGAGATGGAAGCTACTATGCGCACCTTTAGACACCTGTATCCATTCATTCCTTCAGCTAGCGATTTTATTAGCTGATTTCAGTAGACTGACAGTGTTCCAGGACCCTGGCAAGTACAGGGAATTAGCTGTGCTACCCAGCCCCTCATTTTTTGAAAGCCTGGTCCCTTGGCTGGCTGTCTATTGCTCTTTTAACTCAAAAATGTCAAAGATGAAACTGGCAAGGTATCTTGGCAAAAGCGCTTGGCAGTGTGGGTTGGCTAATCTTGGTTGTTGACTACATTTGGAACTAAAACCCAAGTAGTTGAGCATACCTGTGAGGGATTTCTATTATTATTATTTGAAATGGAAGACCTACCCTAAATCTGGGCCATATCTTTTGATGGCAGGCACACCCATTAAAGAGATATGGAAGAAGGAAGTTTTTGCTTTTGCCTGCTTGTCCTCTTTCTTGCTGGTAAGTTTATCTACTCTGTCACTGAAGCTTTCCTTCACTGGTCTTAGAACCTACTTTGTCAAGATTAGCATCCCTCTAGGCTCTCCCTTGGATTCCAGCACCAGACTGAGACTACTGGGACACTCAGTCTCATGGACTGTAGCCATTGATATACTACCCAGGCCAAGTCTGTAACCCCTCAATATATCACCTTTTAATATACCACTCTGTCTGTTCTGTTCCCTTAGAAAACCTGACACCATACAACCTGAGTTGAAATCTTGATAAAGTAGATTCTAACACCAGTGAAGGAATGTCTCAGGGACAGCCCTGGAACTCACATAAAGGGAAAAGGGGAGAACCGACTCCATAGCGTGATCCTCTGACCTCCATTTGAGCAAAGTGGCATGCATGTTACCTCTCTCTCTCTCTCTCTCTCTCTCTCTCTCTCTCTCTCTCTCTCTCTCTCTCTCTCACACACACACACACACACACACACACACACTATTGATAATAGTTTTTAAAAGGAGGAAATTCTGCAGTGCCTTCTGCATAGATCAGGAGGTCCAGTGCTCCTTCTTGTATAGCCACACCAAACACATGTACGTCTCCATCTCTTCACTCATGACTTTCTCCTGCAGAGCTGGTCCGCTCACTGTCTCTAGGATGCTCAGAGAGTGATTGGGGGCTCTGTCATCTTAATTATGAAGTAGGCTGCTCCTATAAAAGCTGCTTGTGGCTATTTCTGCATTCTGGGTTGTACAGTAGAATTTATCTTCAGGGGAGAATTGTGTTTTCTCTCTCTTTTTTTTTAATTTGAGAAAACACCGTAGTATACTTTTTAATCTGCAAAGAAAATGCCCAAAGCCTGATATAAAAAATAAAGATAGAACAACGTGAAGCCAGTGTTAACATCAAGCCCTTGGGTGGTCCAAAGCACCCCTAGAGAGACAGCCTCGCCATCTTACTTAAAAAGTCTTCTTTGTTCTTCCCCAGGGATGCAGGGGCCTGAGGCTGTGGACGAAGCCACAGATGAAGGGTAAGGATGAAAGAGAATGCACCCCAGCCATAAGATGGTCACTGGCAAGGACTGGAACAGCAATAGCCAGCATTCATGTGAGTCCAGCGATCTCTCACAGTTGTTTCTAGCATGTTACTGTGGCCTGTCTCTTTACCACCCCAGCCCTGCCTCACAAGAGCGGCTATGGACACTGAAAACAAAAAGGTATATTATGCTTTGGGGTGAATCGGACCACAAGGAGCCAGAGCACATACACAGAGAAGAGGTGAGGACAGAGTTCAGGCCAGAACAGTGGCAACAGAAGGTGGCACTCCCAGGTCCATGCTCCCAGGGTCCTTAGAGTAGCTGGAATTTCCTGTCATTCACAGCACAGAAGCATGCACTGCTTTATTTGTTCAATAAAAACCTCAACCTGGAAAACTGGGCACTGTGTGGATCTCAGTGGCTCTAGGGCTCAAACTCAGGCAGTGCTCTCTCCCTAAAGATACAGCACAGTCCCTAAAGACATTTTATATCTTTGGGTTATGTTTATCAGTTTAGCAATTAGCAATTCTGGGCACATTGAACACGCACCGAAAATGTTTGGCGAGATTGAATGATTAAGGAACGAGATGGAGTAAAG
>CM052704.1:33282664-33302009 GCA_028551405.1 Uromys caudimaculatus
TGTGCATATGAGTGTGTGCATGTGCGCATGTGTGCGTGCATGTGAGTGTGCATGTGTGTGCATATGAGTGTGTGCATGTGCGCATGTGTGCGTGCATGTGAGTGTGCATGTGTGTGCATGTGAGTGTGTGCATGTGTGCATGTGTGCGTGCATGTGAGTGTGCATGTGTGTGCATATGAGTGTGTGCATGTGTGCATGTGTGCGTGCATGTGAGTGTGCATGTGTGTGCATGTGAGTGTGTGCATGTGTGCATGTGTGTGTGCATGTGAGTGTGCATGTGTGTACGTGTGTGTGCGCATGTGAGTGTGTATGTGGATGTGTGAGTGTGTGTGTGTGTGCTTGTGAGTGTGTATGCATGTGAGTGTGTGTGTGCATGTTTGTCAACACACACACACATCTGTGGGTGTTGAGACAAAAGAGATTTTAGAGACAGAATCTCTCATTGACTTGCCAAGTAGAATGGGTGCCTGGTCAGGAAGCCCCTCTACCTCCCAGAGTAGGGCTCACAAGCCTGTGCTGCTGTCACCCACTTTCTCCTTCTCCTGGGTTCTGGGAATCAAACATGTGTACTTAACTATGTTCCTAACACCCATTTTCATTATCTTTTTTTTCTTGTGTGTAGATTAGGGCATAATTTGTTTTATAAGGTCTTTTGTTGTTTTTCAAGAGCTTGCCGTCAAAGGCAAACTCTCACCTGGCCTGGTCTGTGCACCAAGTCTCCAAACACCTTTGAAACACTATGCCAAAGATAGCCAGGCAGTATGGGACTGAGTTAGTGGCAATCTCACAGCAGATGCCCCAGTACTTCACAAGACAACTGGTCTACCTGACATTGCATGTAGGGAGAGTGTGCCTTTCACTAGGATTACAGTCGTTTAGCAACCAAGGAGATAAGGACTCATAAATGAATACGGAAAACCCCATTCTCCTGTCCTTTTTTGTAAGGTGTAGCATAACTAAGATGTATCTTTGGTATGGGGTGGGGGTAGGGGTAGTGAAAAACAAGAGGGCATGGTAGGAAAAAAATCTAGCAATAGCAAGATTGGGGGGGGAGTCCTTTATACAATAGTACAACAATCAAGCGCAGAGAGAGAGAGAGAGAGAGAGAGAGAGAGAGAGAGAGAGAGAGAGAGAGAGAGATCAACATCTCCTGTGGACATTACGGTTACAGCCCAGTCTTTCACTGCCCAATAGAGTATCCATTGGCCATAGATAATGGTTGAACTTTACATTAATTCTAATTAAAAATTCAGTTCCTTAATTGCACTGGCCATGGTTCAGGTGCTAATGGCCACATTTGGTCACTGCCCACCGTGTTGGACACAGCAGATGATAACATCTCAATCATCACAGGAGGATCTGCTACACTTCCCAACTCTAATGCATTCCAGTCTAATGAGGCTCCCTGACCTGTAGCTTCAATGGGGAGCCTTTCTCAAGGCAAAGGAGAAAGCCTTAAAAAGCTGTGTGTTAGAGAAAGAGAATCCACATGACCCAAGAGATGCAGCCAGGCAGCTCAACCACAGCTTCCAACAGGAGCACTGAGACTCTGCACAGGAACCCTCCCAGAGTGCAGAGATGCCAAAGATTGGAGCATCTCCTGCCAAAATTGACAGCTCCTTTCCCACGGCCTGAGGGATCACTAGAGAGTTACAAGGAGCAGAGCGCGTTCCTCATACAAATTAAAATGCAGGAAGAGGGTAGTCCTAGCACCCAGGGCCTGGAAAGCCAAGACTGCCAACATGATTACATAATTGAACTGTCTCACCTTGCCCAGTCAAGTTAGATTCCAAAGAGGGTAATTAATCTTCCTGATGCCTGTTATTCCCTGCCCTGCTCATGTTTCTGCCCCTGCTCAAAGTCAAGTTTCCCAACTAGAAGAGAAGAAAAGGGGGGGAGGAAGAAGCCAGGTAGTAAAACTTTAATCTGGTCTTTGTGAAATCCCAGCACAAGGGCAGGATTAACACTGTAATTGTATGGAAATGTATATGCAAATATCGGAGAAACAAAAATAGCTATTTTGTCCCAAGAAACTCTCCATCACCGTGACTCTGCAAACCCAGAAAGAAAACAATGTTGGAGACCAGGAAGAAAGGTGGGTAGACATTCCAGCCTCCTGTCCATTAGTCACTGGTCAAAAGTAAATCAAGGCGGGCGAAGGGCGTGGCGATCCACCCTGGCGTGAGTATTGAAATGGGGCTCATTCACTCAACAAATATTTACCATGCACCTTCAACACCAGGTACTCACCGTCCAAGAGCATGGGGTCTATGAGCAAGGGACTTTGCCCCTGAACTGGTGGGGCTTGAGTTTCTAGGGTCTCAGTGTGACTTAGGGGTTCACTTCAAAGATGCAAATACTCCCAGCACAGCGATGGTTTGCCTCCTCTGAAAGCATATCTGTAACTACAATCCCTAGGAAAGGGCCAGAACCATGAAAATTAAGAACCTAGTTTTGTACGAAAAGAAAAGGAGTAACTTTCTAGCCAAGCTCAGTCAGCTTCCACTGAACTCCACAAAATGACGGGCCACACCAAGGGGCAGCTCAGAGAAGGTCTGGGTTCTGCCTCGAAGGAAGCAGTGTGGGAGAGCAGGTCCTTGGCAGGAGAAAGCTAGAAAGGCAAGGCAAACAAAAGCGGAAGATATAAAAAAATAATCTCACTGCGTACCCACCACCACCCCTAAGCATGTATTTATGAACTGACGTGATATGGCCCAGAAAGTCTTAATAGTACAATATTAAATTCCGTACACGGGAGAAGCGAAGACGACACATTATAACAAAGACAGTTGGGTTCTGTGTTGTTGGTTTTCTGGTGCTTGCTAATGTTGTGGTTTTTAGCTTTGCTCACGTAGATGTTATGTTCCTTTAAAGGGCTGCCGTCCTGCTAGACCGTTTTTCAACCAAAGTGCAATGCTGCCCCCTGGTGGTTAAGTGCCATAAGCGCGCACGCAGAAACCCAGCCTTCTCAAAGCCAACTGACTCTCTACCCGGATTTCATTTTGCCATTTTTCCATCTTCCAAAGTGCAACTATTTCATCTTGAAAGATTCACTGCTCGGGGGTATTTTCTGGCTTACACGCTAATCAACACGTTATTTTCTTCTATAACAGGAACCGTGCACTGGTTCCTTAACGAGGGGGAGTAGTGGGTATGTGGCGGCTTTCTCCACTTTTTGCTTTATGAATTAAGTGATCTCCCCTGAGAAGCTCAAAAATCAGGCCTATTCCATGTAACCTTTAGAATCCTGACTGGGATTCTCACTGGGGAGGGGTTCATTGAGAGCGCCAGCTCAAGGAGATCAATGCCTGACAGACATCCCACTCCTAGACAAATGTATTTGATTTCAGTTCAACCTTTGATTCTCATACCGGGGAATAAACTGAAACCAAAATCTCTGAAAATAGCAATGCAGGTGAAACACTGAGCTGTGGAAAAATTCCTTCCCGGGATTGCGAGAAAACAAAACTCCCAGCTTAGAGAAAAGCACACTGCACAGAAACACTGTGTGGGTCAAGTGGAGGGCTCACAGGTCAGCTAGCTTCACCACGATCTGGGTCCAGCCACCAGCCTGTCCTTGTATTGACAACCTGAGAACCTGCGGAAATGCAAAGAGGGGGGTCATTCAGAGCTACTGAATGCTAACCTCTGAGAATAGGACTTAGAAGTCTGCACTTTTACCAAGGTCCCCCATGATTTACCACACCCAAAACTTTGAAAACCACTGAGTAATATTTAATAAGAGTCTTAATCTCCATTAAGAAAATACTGTTATTCTGAGATTTTTCAAATGCACACACACACACATACACACACACACACACACGCACGCATACACACACACACACACACACACACACACAGAGTCATTACTTTCCTTTGACTTCTATCAAACTAAAAAGATATTGCCTGGCAACCCAAGAGTCCAGCCAGTAAAGACTGATGACCACAAACAAAGGTCATGATTACCACTTGGTAATTGCCGATGATAATTTCTAATGGAATTTGCAACCCCAATGATAATAGTTTTGAAAGTCCTAAGTACAAAATATAAACCAACTCATTCTGTGGTAGCATGTGCTAGATCTGAGGACAGGAGAGCCTGCAGATGTCGGCAGAGCATTTTTCCTTGTAAGAAAAGGGCCTAACCATAGAGGACTGAGAAATAAGACAGGAGGGAGGAAAAGAGAAACTCTAATTGACTAATACTCCCCGTTTTATTGTTCCCTGAGCTACCTTCTGGTCTTAGCTATGCCTCCTGCTCGGTTCCTTTCTTGGGCAGCCATTGTCTGCCTCTACGGTACACTGGGTCCCATTCCAAGCCATGGTGAATATGGAGTGTCCTTTGGCCTTGCCAAGCCCAGCTGCAATGCCAGCGTGGGCGACTGTCCCCACACAGGTTAGCATGGTTACGCTGTGCCAGGCCCAGCAGATTGTATTTCCTCCATGGCCTGACTGAGCTACACGGAGTGTGAACGCGGAATGGAAAAGGTTGTGTTTTGCCTAAAGGAAGCTGCTCGAGGCTAACAGAGGGCCTGTTTCTGTGTGCTACCCATCCACTCTGCCGTTGCTCACCAGTAGGATGTGCAAAAAAAAAGAAAGAGAGAAACAAACATTGAAAGTTTCATACCCGTGCACAGAGAGGCGGCGCCCCTGCTTCTCTAGGCTGGGATCCCCGGAGAAACCCACCCTCCCCGACTTAATAACAGACTACCAGACTACTTTGGAAATCAAACCCTGCCCAGCCATCAAGAAAAACTAAGGAGAACAACTTCAGGAAAAGGTCTAGAAGCATGGGTGACTGTAGCCAAAGGACTTTTTGTTTTATTCGAGGGACAGATACTTGAACCATGACAAGTCTGTTTGTTCTGGGAGAGAAATCGAATATTACAGGGCATCCTTTAGCTTGATATAGAATTTCAATATATCTCTGGAAGTGGACTCTAAGTCACCACCACCCACTGACAGCAAAGAGGCCTGGGATGAGAGAATTTACCTGGGAGACATGGGCTCATGGTGTTTACCGCCTGCCTACCGCAAAGAGACACAAATTGCAAACTTAATGACAAAATGGTTTCAAAGAGAGGAAGGAGAGTTGTCTTTTTTTTTTTTTTTTTAATGAACTACAATAAATACAAATCAAACCAAGTGTCCTCCCAAAGGTAGGATTAGAATTTTCCTGAATCAGCTAATATCTTAGTCAACTCTCTCTGATTGTGTCTGGTTCCTGTCATCTGTCACCTGCGTTCTATCTCTCCTTCATTGCTCCATGTGGGTAACGCATTTAAAATCAGTTCTGTTCTCCATGTGTCCTTTAAAGGACAGTTAAAAGGTAAACATTTCCTCCTATACAACCGGTGTACTTCCAACACACACAAGATAAATTATAAGGATTATAGTTGAGTAGACATTCATTTTTGAGCCTACCTGGGACAAAAAATTTCTGCAGGGAAGTGAGCACCCAATGTGTGCTGGTATTGCTTATTTACAAGAAGTTTCTCCCTTTTATTCCTATAGTGGGCAAAATAATTGTTCCCACTCCCCACCCACGCACCCCAGGATGTCTCCACCCCCATCCTTAGAACCTGGGAATAGCTTCTCCAACCCAGATGAAACTTTTGTGACTGTTATAGACTGATACGGTGCGGGGGTCCTGGAGAACATGAAGAGGTAGGTCCATCAGGTCTGTTAACACCGGGTGCTTCTAAGACAGAGGCAGGAGACTCTGGAAAGGAACCCATTTCGGAGGAAACAGGCTGGAGAGCTGCAGGTACTGGATTGAAAGTTGGGAAGAGAACGTCCATCCAAGGGATATGGGCATCTCCTAGAAGCTGGGAAGACACGGAGGTGACCAACCTCTAGTGTGTTCATGGTCTTCTAGAGGTGGCCCAATGACAGTATGAGGCTCATTTTAGGTTTCTTAAAGGTTTTGTCTTTAATTACTTTGATGTGAATAGAGGGGCACTCGCACATGACTGCAGTGCCTTCAGAGGCCAGGGGGGTCTCAGTCCTCTGGAGCTGGAGCAGCAGGCTGCTGTGTGCCGGCATGTGGGTACTGTGGACCAAACTCGGGTCTCTGCAAAAGCAGTACTATGTGCTCATAACTGCTGAGCCAGCTCACAGCCCTCCCAAAGCCACTTTGGACCTTAGGCTGTAGAGGTGAATAACACTAAATCCAAGCTCTTCTAAGCCACTGGGGGTGGCAGAGGGTGCCATGGGCAGGGAGATGTGATCTATCAGCCGATGGAGACTAATACACTCTCCACATCCTTTTTGAAGAGAATTGAGGTTCAAGAAGTGATAATATATAATGACCAGACACTAAGTCAGTGAAATTCTGGGGTAAGAATAGAATATTCTTTATAGCTACAGGTGCTGACCACTAGTAGAAGAACAAAAGGCCCTGAACGTGTCTTCCTGGAGAAAATGTTACTAAGGTGTTATCACAAACTATACTAGAATGATGAACTATAGCTGTGGAAGGTGACTGGCAATGATTCAATTGCTTCTAATTTCTTCAAATCATCATGAATTAACAAATCACAGACATTTGGCACAGAAATAGGCTTGAAAGTGAGAGACTGCACCACTAACATGGACTTTGTGACCTGTGCCATCTACCAGATGGACGGGAACCTTTTTGTTTATATGCATATATGTATGTGTGAGTATACAGAGGTAAAGGGGACATGGTGTGTGCATACACACTTATCTACAGGGGACATGGTGTGTCCATACACATACATATATGGGAGATATGGTGTGTATGTACCCGCATACAGAAAGACATGTCACATCCCAATACAGAAGGCTATGAAAAATATAATGCAATGGAGAAGCCTTCATAGGACCTGACTTCCCTCCCCTAAGAGGGTAAGCTGGCCAGAATATGGCTTGGAACAGGAAATCGTGCCTTTGAACTAACCTCTGAGCACTGTCTCTTCCTGGCTAGCTCAGCAAACAGACTATAGTAGAACGCCCACCAACTGAAGGGGCATGGAGGACCGTTCTCTTTTATAGTCAAGACCCTGGACATTCCACTGATGCATAGGTCTTTATTCTGATATTTATAAGTGCAAAGTAATCTAGAGGCAGTAGCTCAGGCCTTTAGTCCTGGCACTTGGGAGGCAGAGGCAGGCTGATCTCTGGATTCAAGGCCAGCCTTATCTACAGAACAAGTATCAGGACAGCCTCTTCCCACCTTTAATCATGTGAGACAGACTTTCTCACTAAGCCTGGAGCTCAGGTGGCAGTTAGCAAGCCCCCAGAGCCCCCTGCCACCCCCCACACTACCTCCCATACATACTTGGTTTGTTTATGTGGGTTTAAAGGATTTGAACTGAGGTCCTTATGCTTGCTATGCAAACTCTCTCATTTGCTGGGGTATCTCACTCCAGTAAATGTTTTTTAAAGAATAATTGGCTTTTTCCAAACCCTACTAAAAAACAAAATCTTGGAAGTTTTCTTTCACTGTTTAAAGTTCCTCTCCCAAAAGGCTACAGGTCTTGCTTTTCTCTTCTATCTTGCTTTCTTATGTTTTAGTTTGGGTGTGTCCTGAGAGCCGGCTTAGGGTAATAAGAGTCTTTGGAAGGGAAAGAAGACAGAAACTGAAGAGACAGGGAAAGACTCACCCAGGCAATCAGACAAACAAGTCCTCCACCTTCCCAGCTAGGGCTGAGAATAAGCTAGAATCCCACACTGCACAGAGCCAGCTGGGGCAACAAGAACAGCCCCAAGTTGCAGAAAATGATAGACTCCAACTTCTCCCAGGCAGTAAGTGCAGAAGATGAGGCTGTGTCCCTCTCTCAGGAATAATAGGGAGAAATTGCTCGCAATCATCTCTAATGGGTTGTCAGGTTCCTGACAATGGGCTTGGCAATTAGTTTGTCAATTCTTAACTAAATGTAAAGATAATGATAATCTCCTGAGAAACCTTTGCTCTGCTTGCTGGCCTTTCACCTGAGGCCAAGGAAGAAAACTCCAGTAGGCATGCGTATTTCCCATGTCTGCTATTGACCCCAAAATTAACCCACTGCATTCACGGTCCAAGGAAAACTCCATAGGACGTCTTGGCTATTCACCGTTTCCTATCCTATTTCCAAAAGATACCGCCTTTCCCTCTGCTCTCTGCATATGTCCTGGGCTAAGTCTAATAGGAATCTTTTAAAATATTTGACTTCTGATCTTCCGGTGGGAAATTAATTTCATGAAAGAGATGCTGCGTCTGCCAAAAACACATTTGCATTTTGCTTCTCCGTCGGTCCTCTAACTATAGCAGACACAGCCCACAATCTGCAGTGGGGAGCTTATGCAAGACCCCCCCACATAAGCTGGCTCCAGGTTCTGAGGAGGGGAGGTGGGGGAGGACACTGTAAGGGCAGGATCCATGCATCCCCTAAAGAGCAAGGTCTGGGGGTACAGACCTGACCAGGAGGTGAGTTTCCAGTTTTCTGCCCTATCTTCAAGGCTTCCAGCAAATGCCACCAACTCTTTGTGTTCTCCTTCCATTCTTGAGAGGGAATCCTGCCAAAACCTATTACTGCCGATCCTCAGAGCACTTCAGAGAAAATTCTCTGTGAATTCAAACCCAGGAGCCATGTTATTAAGCTTTCCACCCGATGGCTGCATTCTTTCTAAGGCTTGAGGTATTTTGCCAGCCCCTAGCCACCTGCTCACAAGGATAGACAGAGGCAAAGGGGATAGACAGATATCCCTGCCAAGGATACATAGTGAGCCCAGCAAGCTGCAAAGCAAATCCCTCCTCCTGATGCTTGAATGTGAACTTGCTGCATTAAAAGACAAGAGGCCATCGCTTTCTCATCCATCCTTAGGCAAAGTGCCCATGGAGTGAGAGAAACCAGAAGACCTTGTTTACTCTGGACCAGCCCTGTGACAGTACCACAGACACACAGTTCTCGGGGACCCTTCTCCAGCCCCTCATTCAGATCGAAACCATTGATACCAGGCATTTCATAAACTCCATTGTCTTCTGTCTCCTGCAAGGGAACAGACATGGTTCGTTCCAGCATCTACCACAGTGCTCGACCCTACAGTCATGTACCATCAAATTAATTACCTAATTGATTAACTGCAATCATCGTGAAGACCACGGTAGTTAAGTGCAATGATTCTGTCTTATAGAGGAGAAACCTAAGTTTCCCTGAGAGGGGTAATAGTGTTCCCAAGGTCATGCAGCTGTGTAGCTAGGAGCTTAGACCTCTTAGACTCTAATACCCTTAGGTATTCCTACTTCCACTATCCAAAGAGCTGTCTATCCTACCTTTGATATCTCCTTCACTATTGCTGATCTTCCCAACGGCCCTTGTGCTGGCTTATACAATAGATTATATGCATACAATCTTCTGTTTCCTTATACAGAAGGAAAATTAAGCTGAAAGAAGAAGGAGGTAGAGAGGAACTTGTGTGCAGCACAGCCTTGAGAGAGGAAAAGCAGACTAATCTGGAATCAAACCAGCAAGGTCCAGGCATGCGTCTTGCCTCTGGAGAGGAAGGAGGTGGTTGTAGAGGCTACAGAGTCAAGGCTCAGCCTGCTCGGTCCTGCTGCTCCCAGGACGTTGCTGCAGACCGCCCTATGGGGACCCTGCTGTGGATGCTGAGCAGAAGCTGGAAGAAATGCCTGGCTGCAGGAGAGCTGCTTCCCCTGTGCTGCATCAAGCCTGGGGGAACCAGACCGGACACGTTCCCACCTGTTCTACTTGCAGCATCCCAAGTGTTTGGTGCTGCCCATCTATAAGCAGCTAGGGAAAGGAGGAGCTACAAAGATGAGGACAAAGATGGTTCAGAGAAAGCAGTGTGTGTATGTGTGTGTGTGTGTGTGTGTGTCTGTATAGATGTGTGACTCTGTGTGTATGTGGCTGTATATATGTGTGTGACTCTGTGTGTATGAGACTGTATACATGTGTGTGTGTGCATGTGCATATGCATTTGTATGTATGCGTGTCTGTGTGTGTGGTGTGTCTGTGTGTGTGACTGTGTGTGTGCATGTGCATATGCGTGCGTGTGTGTGTGTGCATGTATGTGGAGTATGACTGTATATATGTGTGTGGTTGTGTGTATGTGTCTGTGTGTATATGTGTGTGTCTGTGTGTGTGTGTGGTATGTCTGTATATATGTGTGTGACTGTGTGTGGTGTGTGTGTATGACTGTATATATGTGTGTGTGACTCTATGTGTGCATGTGCGTGTGTGCGTGTGTATGTGTGTGTGTGTGTGTGTGTGTGTATACATGCAAGCACATGTGCCAGTACATATGGAGGCCATAGGACAGCCTTGGGTTCCAAGAACCTTCCACTACTTTTTAAGACAGGGTCTTACTGACCTGGAGCACACTAAGCAGGCTGTGCTGGCTGACCCAGGAGTCCCAGGATGAACCTGTCCACCTCCCCAATGAAGCTGGGATTACACCACACCGAACATGTTTTTACATAGGCTCTGAGGGTTGGACTTGGGTCCTATGGTTGCATAGACTCTACCAATTGTGCCTACACTTTACCAGCTGAGCTCTCTACCTGTCCATTACTTAGGCATGCCTGAAACGTTGAGGGGAAAGGTCTTATTCTATAGCCCCGTATATGTTTTCCCAAAAACCCCCTGTAGAATGCCCGGTCATCAGCAATTAAGCAGAGAGCGTCTCGCAGGTTCAGACACAGATAAAATCAGTTCTCGATCCTCTCTGGCTCCTGCATCACCGTGTAACACAATTACCTCTTCAAAGTTCTCTACCCCCACCCAATCTGAGGTGCTCCAGCTAGTTCAAGAGGGAGCAGAGAAAGCAGAACTCGCCACGCAAAGAGGAACACGGCTCTCTGGCTATCAAGTCGGCCACAACAGCAAGGCAAGATTTCAAAAGCGTGTGACACTAGTGAAGCAAACCCAGAATGGCTTCTGTGCTGAATGCCCTTGTCCCCACTTTAGCAAAGGTGGGCCCATCCCTTGGCCCACATTATGCAGGGAAAAAAGAGATTTATACAAAGGATCACCTATTTGCCACTTCTTTATTCTGTTACAGGCAGGAGCAGAGGCTGACACCCACAAGGACTGTTCCAGCAAGGGATTATATATCATGCCATAGAAATACATGAAAGACAAATTATCCTGAGATCATCGTGCTTCCAGGGTTTAAATCCAGCTGCAATTAGATGCCATAGCCACAGATCTGCAAGCTGCCTACGTTGCCAGCAATGGGCTTTAATCCTAGGGAAGTGGAACAGGATGGATTTTTATGGGTATCTAAGTTTGGATTCTGTGGGTCTGATTTTGATTCGTGGGAGGTTAGTAATCTGCTTTTGTTAACCAGATCCTCCTCAACTTCTGATATGGTATAATATGGTATCTTAATTCAGGCTTGAAACACTCATGAAAATTGACTCCATTATTTTTAAAAAATGTAACCAGGGAGAGGGATGTCGAGGGAAAGCAATGCGATGTTGATAAAAAGCTCATCACTCTCACACATCCACCAGAGAGCTCGCTCTGCTGCTGGGACTGGCGAGTCTCACAACCACTAATGTGCCCGCTTGGGTCAGACCTGCCTTTCCAACATGGAGACAGATTAAGAAATCTGTTTTACTGCCTGCTGTAATAGGAGAAATTGGAAATCTATCCACAGCAGGGCAGAGGTGGCGCATGCCTTTAATCCCAGCACTTGGAAGGCAGAGGCAGGTGGATTTCTGAGTTCGAGGCCAGCCTGGTCTACAGAGTGAGTTCCAGGACAGCCAGAGCTACACAGAGAAACCCTGTCTCAAAAAAAAAAAAAAAAGAAAGAAAGAAAGAAAGAAAGAAAGAAAGAAAGAAAGAAAGAAAGAAAGAAAAAGAAAAAAAAGAAAAGAAAAAAAAAGAAGAAAAGAAAATCTATCCACAATGGGAGCAGAGAGGTTTTATTTATTTTAACACTTAAAAAGCATATAAGTCACCTGATGTGAAGATTTGGGGGCACAGTAGAAATGGCCACCATGCTAAAGATTACCATGTCTCCTCCTCCTCCTTCTCCTCCTTCTCTTCCTCATACTTCTCCTCCTCCTCCTTCTCCTCCTCCTCCTCCTCTTCTTCTTCTCCTCTTCCTTCTCCTCCTCTTCCTCCTCCTCCTCTTCCTCTTCCTCCTCTTCCTCCTCCTCCTCCTCCTCCTCCTCCTCCTCCTCCTCCTCCTCCTCCTCCCCCCCCTCCTCCATCTTCAGTTATAAGTGTTCCCTTCCTAGGTGCTTCCTATGTGTGTAGCACTATTGTGACCGCATCACATCACACTTTACCTGAAGAGCAGGTTAGAGCACAGAGTGAGCCCCAAGGCGCACAGCTAACACTAGCTGACCCACAAAGTTTGAACCCCACACCCATTACCAATCTGATATGCTACTTGCTTTACACTAATAATTCTGAGAGAGAGAGAGAGAGAGAGAGAGAGAGAGAGAGAGAGAGAGAGATCCATTAGATCATGACAACCGTATCCCCGGAACATTAACTATGCTTTAAATACCTTAATTTATGAGTTTAATAAAAAGCCAGCTAGGTGAGTTCTAAGCCTATAATATAAAAAGATGGATTTGTCTAAACACCCACGAAATATGGCTGCAGACTCTTAAATGGAAAGAATTGTCTGTTCCGAGCACAAGGACGCCAGTGCGTTCCCCCACAGAGACAAAAGTCTGTATCCTGTCTCCAAAGAACACACAGGTTCTTCCGGCCAAGAGATCTAATTTCTTCACCATGTCAGAGTGAACCCAACTTCATCTCGGGGTCAGGAGAGAAATAACAGTAGTGGACAAGCCCACACAGTCCTGTGGTATTCATCTCCCATGAAAATGAGGTCTGCCAAATGGTCCATAGCGAAACACTGTCCGCCTCAGTATTTCCCAAGGCTGATCTTCCAGAGGTCAGCACGGCACCTGAAGGGCAACGTTGAGGGAGAAATCAGAATGTATGTGTGATGTGGGTTAATGGCTCCTAGGGGCAGCTCCTCTCCAAATCTACTGCCATGAGAGTGGTGGTCTTGTGACTCAGACCTGAATCCAATTGTCTGAGGCTTTCTCTCCCTTTCTCTCTGAGAGGGCAGATTTCTAAGTCCCTTCATTCTCTATGCCTTTGTCTGAACCATGCTTCTTCCCACTGAAAACTATTGTTTTTGCTTTTCTGGAGATCACCATGTCGTTATTGATCCACAGCTCTCTGCACTTTGATGGTGAAGGGGCTGAACCTGAGGAATCTCCCAGGTGGGATCCCTAAGGAAGCAAGCTTTGAGATGGATATCTGGCAAGGAATGAGTTTAGGACTGCCAACCTGAAGGGAGAGGAAGGAATTTGGAGAAGCAAGGCAGGGCCAACCAAGTCTTAGCCGGCCCACCAAGGAGCTTAGGAACTGGCTGTCCTGTCATCGGGAATTGTTCCAAGGTGGGTGAACTGTTTTGGTCTCTGTCCACTGAGGAATTGTTAGCTCTGGGTCTGTGTCCCTGAAAAGGGAGCTAGAGGAGTCCTTCCCTCCTGGAGGGCAGACAGACAATCTTCCAAGGCATCTTCTGCCCTCTTGAAGCAAACTTAATCCTTTGCAAACCAGAAAAAGACTGAATTTGGGGAGAGCAAGCCAGAGCTACACCAGGGCTGCAAGCCATTTCAAAGTCTGGGCTCTTTCTATACCCAAAGTTTTGCTGACCCTTCCCCAACACTGCAAAAGAAAAGTTTGCAGCCATGATATTCCTTCTCTCTGCCCCTAAACACTCTGACATCTCTTGCTTCATGGCTCCTACTCCCCTGCAGAACTACACTCAGATAGATCTTTACCAGAAATGCTTCTTAGACCCCAGGACAAGCCGAATGAACAAAATCTTTCTGCCAGTGGATCTCACTCATAGCTCTCTGCCTTTCTCCAAGGTTCTCCCTGAGCTCAGCACAGAGCCTGAGGAGCAGCAGGCACTTGCTAAAGAAATAAATAATGGAGCAATGAATTTTTGCACCTCAGGGCAACACTAAGACAATGGGAAGAGCCTCTGAACAGACCTCGAGTTTTGATCCAGCCTCTACAGAAAGACCACCTCAAACTGGTTCAGGAACCCCGGCAAGATGAGCCCCTACCACAGCACTGAGTCCAACAGGGGCTTAGCATGTTAAATACACAATATCACTTCCTTAAATCTCCACAGAATGACTACAATGTAAAAATTATTATGCCCACTTTTCAGATAATAGCATTAAGGCTCAAAGAAACTGAGATACCTATCCCAGCTTAAATTACTAGTTAGGCACAGAACAAATACCTAAACCCAGCTATGCCTGACTACAACACCTGTGCTCAAACTAAAGAGCACATCCTCTCACCAACAGACCAGGGTCCTAGAAACAAATAGATTCAGTGTAACACTTGGGCACAGCAGTCTGAAGTCAATGTTACTGTAGGCAGGCTTTTAAATAGCTTACTGCCAACCCATATCGAACATACCACACAAAAAGAGAAAGCAGAAGTTAGTTATAATAGATCTCACTGGCTGAATGAAGCATACCTTCACAAATCTCAACCACCATGTTTTCAATGTCTATACCCCTGTGTCCTAGCTTGTGTCTCTGTTGCTGTGATAAAAACAAAAACAAAAAAACAAAAACCAAAACCTGACCCAAACCAACGTAAGGAGGAAGGAACTAATATAGCTTACACTTCTATAACACATCATCAAGAGAAGCAGAGGCAGGAACTCAAAGCAAGAATTAGAAGCAGGAATGAAACAGAGACCATGAAGAGAAGTTGCTTCCTCGCTTGTTCTCCGTGCCTTGTTCAGCCTGCTCTCTTATACAACCCAGGGCTGAGCCCTCCCAAATCAATCGTCAATCAAAAAGATGGCCTCACAGTCTTACCCATAGGCCAATCTGATAGAGATAATTCCACAGTCACAGTTCCTCTTCCCAGATGACTCTAGTTTGCATCAAGTTGATTAAAAACTAACCCTCACACCCTCCAAGATTCAGATACTGAAATTCACCCTTCAGGGCAGTAGTAGCATGAGGTGGGGCCTTTGGGGGGTAACCAGCTCGTGAATGGGAATAGAGCCCTTGTGAAAGTGTCCCAAGCCAGGCAGTGGTGGTGCATGCCTTTAATCCCAGCACTTGGGAGGCAGAAACAGGAGGATTTCTGAGTTCGAGGCCAGCCTGGTCTACAAAGTGAGTTCCAGGATAGCCAGGGCTATTCAGAGAAACTCTGTCTCGAAACCCCCCCCCCAAAAAAAAGAAAAGAAAGTGTCCCAAAAGAACTTCTTTGTCTCTCCTGACATGAGAACATGAAGAAGGACCTACCACGAGGAAAGGCCCTTGCCAGACACCAAATATGCCAAGACCTTAACCGTGGACTTCAGAGCTCCAGAACTACAAAACATAAGTTTCTCTTGATTATAAATTACATGGTCTAGGCATTTTGTTACAGTTACTGAAACAAGTGAGCACATCCACTGTAGTCAGGCTAAAGTCCCACCAGCCATGCACTATACCTGTAAAGCACACACAGAGCCTGCAGACTTTCCCACAGGCACCTAAGGCAATCTATTCACACAGGAATCTAAACTGCACAGCTATACCTGGGGAGGGAGCTGGGCTAGAATGTTAGCCCAGCATGCAGAAGACCCAGAGTTCTGTCTCCAGACCCCGAAAAGAAATTAAACATAAAATGTGTATCCAGTCCATCTATAAAGCCGAAAGAGAAAAAGGAATGTTATAACATGCCTCTGGTGATGACGCTGGTTCAAAAGACGACCAGGGTCAAGGCTACTTCTCATTCTGGCTTGTCACACCTGAAAGGAAAAGGCAGGTAGGGTGAGAAGATCTAAAGAATTAATGTATTAAAACATTTTTTTTCATATTTAATTCCTGTGTTTCCATGGCAACTGAGCCATCAACCAACAAATGTGCCCTTCTCTCCTGCAAATTAAAAAAAAAAAAAAAAAAAATGTTTTCTTCCAAGAAGAAAATGTTAACGACACATTTATCTACCTTGATGAGTAATGAGTCTGGGGAGCTTCCAAAAGAATCTACACACTTTTTTCAATTTTCCCATCTTCCCCATTCTTCAAAGACTTGCTCAGGAATTAAGTACTGAATATGGACAGAAAAGCTACAGTGTAATGCAAAAGTGGGGTGGGGGGTGCATTCCTAGGAGGAGATGCAAAAGTAGGGTGCATACTTAAAAGAAGAGTTTTGATTGGCCCTTTCCTGAACCCAAGGACTTTCTGAAGTTGGGGTTTTTCACTGTAAGCTTCCTAGCGCATGCCTTCCAAACTTTCTAAGGAGATCTACTGGCTGGGTCAACTTTATAACCCCATTAACCCTGTGTGACCTCTTCCAAGTCCTATAAGTAGCTATGACCCAATGCTCATCCTGCCCCCACTGCAGCCCTGACCATCACATGTGCCGCTCAGCTCTGCCTGTCTGTATTTCCTCCCAGGAAATGGGGCTTCTCGGTGCTTCTGGAAGCCACAGGACACCTGCCAACACACCTGGCGCACCCTGAACTCGGCATCCTACCAGTGAGGGCTGAGTTTCTGCAGCTTTAAATTCAGTCTCTAGTTCCCTGTCCTCTTTCCTCCTTGTAACTCATTTGCTAGCCTAGAACTCCAGAAAGCTGCATGTGCGGTCAGCTTGCCTGATCACTCCTTTCTGTGTGTCGCGCATGCCTTTCCTGGACTGTGCCTTACTACTGACAGCTCTGAGGTGGGTTCTAACTTCCTTCAGAACACCAGTAATTGGGATGTGCCTTCAAAATGATATTCTTAAACATACGCTTTATCTTTTAGCTCATTACTTTGCATTTGAAAGGCGAAAGGTGACTAGAGACAGGGAAGAAATGAACTACACACTGCAGAAACAGGAAGCCACTGTGAAAAATAAACTCTAAACGAGGCGCTTGAATCTGTCAATGGCAACAGAGACCAGGTCTCAAACGCGACTCCTCTTGGGGTGTTTTCTCGACTTGCTTCCGTGTGAAGTCTCCTCACTAGTTCTTCCAAGCTGCCTGATAATAGAAACAGGAAGCCCAAATGAGATGGGGGAGAGCAGGAAGGTTACTATCACAACGGCATAACGGCATAACGGTTTGAGCACCGGCAGTTACAGCTTCCTTCTGGGGACCTGGTTTCCTAACGCCATTCTGGAACGTAAGAATAAAATATTCAAGGCTTGGTCCTCAATTCTGGGTCACGGAATGTGGTGAGTGTAGAATGAGTTCCACGGGTGTTTCTGCAGAGCAAGCAGGCCTGAGACTCCCAACCCCGGAAGTCCGAGTGCACGTGGGAGGAGCCAGCTCCCGCATTGGTCCTACATTTCAGAGTCCAAGCCCATGAGTGACATGAGCAATAGCCCTGAGCTAACTCATTCTTGTACCAATTTTCTCTTTCTGCTGTACACACTACCGCAAACCGAGTAGCTAACAAAGAACTCCAATTCGTGATCTTGTTTCTGTAGAGGTCCAAAGCCTGAAATCATTTCAGAAAGCTAAAACCAAGGTGGTGACTGAGCTATGTCCCTTTTCAGGAGTCTAAAAGGCTCTTCTCTGTAATGCATCTCCTTGTCTTTCTAGCTTCAGCTTCTAGAAGCCCCTTGTAGTCTGGAGTCACTGCGGGCAATAGTATCAATGGCCCGCCCCCACCCCCACCCCTGCTCCCAGATCCCAGTTCCCTTGCCTCTGTCTTCCATTCATTAGATCCATTGTAATTACACAGTTTTGGGTTCACCAGGATAACCCGGGATAATCTCTACCATCTGAAGATCTTGACTTGTAATCTCATCTGCAGAGTTCTTTTTGCCGCATAATAAGACACATCTGCCAGCTCTCTGGATTCCGTGTGGACACATCTGGGGAGTGTGGCGTACTCATCTGCTCACCTGATTCATCTTCTAGGAATGTTGGGTGATCCAATCAGAGGACATGTGTCTTTGGGTTCAGCCTGCTAGCTCTTTCTGCTTCTTTTTTCTACCCCACGTTTCCTGGCCGCTCGCATTTTATCTCTCCTTGTCTTCATAGACACACGGTTCCGGCTGAGACTCAATGTTCGCTTCCGAAGGAGAAGAGTCGCTCTGCCCTTGGCAAGCAAAGAAGAAAAATAATTTCAGAGCATGAGTTTACAAACTTTTTTGCAAAGCAAGTTTGGAAAGCTCTGCCGCCAAATATTGTCAATCAGCATTCCTGGCATGCCTGCTTCATTAGATGCTATGCAAGTCAAGCGGGTCTTTATCGTTGTTGAAACAGCAAATCTGCACGTTCTGTGTGGTTCCAAATATTTGTAATAGAGCTGCTACTAAATATATAAGTGTGGCATCAGGCCTCACGTCGCAATCTTCTCTCTACGGTGACAGGGAGTATCAAACCCAGCAATATCACTCTGGGTTTTGCTCATGATAATAGAGTCTCACAGAGACAGAGGGAGGAACGAATGTACAACAAGGTGAGACCTGATGGGCAGCTCTCTTTGCTGGAGGAGAAACAGCTGGAAATACACTGTGGATGTTACTGAAAATAAGAAAGTTTCTTAGAAATTAAGTTCAGGGAAGATGAAATTGAAAGCACACGGAAATAAAAGATGCTCACTGATTTTTTTTTTTTTTTAAAGCATGTTTAAGAAAAGCTAAAGTAATGCTTCACATTCTTCATCTGCTGCTTGGGGACTGGCCAAGTGGTCTTTGTTTTCCCAGCACAGTTTCTGTCTTTTCTGTTGGTTTGTAAGCACTCTTTGTGTATTAGGGCTATTAACCCTTTCCCCGTGAAGCCATGTCTTTGCTTTACTGGTGCTAGACATTTTTTTTTTTCTGAGTAGAAGTTTTAAATTTGAGTTCAATCGGACCTATCAATGTTTTTCTTTATGTTTTACGAATTCATTCTTTAATGATCCTGACAAGATCATTAAAATTCCACCCATTAGTAATCAAAAATGCAAATAAAAGGGAGATTTAATTTTGCACCTATCAGATCCGCTTGGTCACTTCTTCAACAAACATTCGTCAAATGCCCTCTGTGTGAGAAGCATGGGAAGAAAAGGCAGAAAAATATAATGGAAGCTCTGCCTGGGTGACATTTCTGTTGTGTTGAGTCAGAGAGGCACAAGCATGATGATAAGTAAAGTGCATACTGCATGAAATAATAAGCACCGGGGGATAAAGGGAAGCTGGAGGGGGCAGGGAGTGTGGTAGAGGAGCAGCTGGCCATTTTTTTTTTTTTTTTTTTTGTGGTAATAGGCATTTATTATGCTAATTATTTTTTTTTATTTATTTTTTGATATTTTATTTACATTTCCGATGATTCCCCTTTTCTTTAGAAACCCCGTGTCCCCTCCCCCTCCCCGCCTCTGTGAGGGAATTCCTCCTCCCACC
>CM052704.1:33302509-33321950 GCA_028551405.1 Uromys caudimaculatus
GTTATGGAAATGAAAATGTCATGTAGGAAAGCTCAAGGATAAACTTACAGTGCTAGTAGCAGTACTTGAAGCACCTTAGCACCTACTGTGTGGCACAGTGCACCAAATTTTATAATGCAGACGATTGCTGATCTTATGACTTTCATCACAGTGGTGATATGCTTGCACATGACTGGGACCCCATAGGAAGACCAGCAGTCTCAACTAACCTGGACCCCTGAGATCTCTCAGACACTGAGCCACCAACCAGGCATATACACTAACTGGTATGAGGCCCCCAACACATATACAGCAGAGGACTGCCTGGTCTGGCCTCAGTGAGAGAAGAAGCACCTAACCCTAAAGAGACTTGAGGCCCCAGAAAATGGCGAGACCTGGCAGGGTGGGGAGAGGACATCCCCATGGAGACAGGGGAGGAGGAATGGGTTGAGGAACTATCAGAGGGCAGACCGGGAGGAGGATAGCAACTTGTCTTAGTCAGGGTTTCTATTCCTGTACAAACATCATGACCAAGAAACAAGTTGGGGAGGAAAGGGTTTATTCGGCTTACCTTCCATGCTGCCGTTCATCACAAAAGGAAGTCAGGACTGGAACTCAAGCAGGACAAAGAGCAGGAACTGATGCAGAGGCCATGGAGGAATATTGCTTACTGGCTTGTTTCTCCTGGCTTGCTCAGCCTGCTTTCTTATAGACCCTAAGACTACCTGCCCACAGATCGTACCACTCACAAGGGGCCCTCCCCCCTTGATGACTACTTGAGAAAATGCCTTACCTCTGGATCTCATGGAGGCATTTTCTCAACTGAAACTCCTTTCTCTGTGATAACTTCAGCTTGTGTCAAGTTGACACACAAACCTTGCCAGTACAATTGACCCCTTGTCAACTTGACACACAAACACATCACCAATAAGCCTCGACCCTTGCTTCCTTATTCATCCCCAAGATCTAAATAACTTTACAAGTCCCACAGTCTTTACAAATTCTTACATACTAACATTTCAGTCCCTTTTAAACATCCAATCTCTTAAAATTCAAAGTCTTTAAAAATTCAAAGTCTCTTAACTGTGGGCTCCACTAAAATACCTTCTTTCTTCAGGAGGGAATATATATCAGGGCAAAGTCACAATCAAAAGCGAAATCAAATTCCAACCATCCAGTGTCTGGGATCTACTCATGATCTTCTGAATTCATCCAAGGGCTTGAGTCACTTCTCCAGCTCTGCCCTTTGTAGCACACACAGCTCCAGATGCCTGTACTCCACTGCTGCTGCTGTTCTTGGTGGTCATCTCATGGTACTGGCATCTCCAAAACACTGCTGTCTTTGCTGCAACTAGACTTTACAAACAGCTTCTCATAGGCTCTCTTCATGGTGCCAAGCCTCACCTCCTTTGCATGACCCCTTCAATCCTGGGCTCTCAATGCAACTGAGGCTGCACCTTCACCAATGGCCTTCTGAGGCTTCCCCCAGTGCCTGAGCCTCAACTCCTTTGCATGACCTCTTTAGTCCTGGAATTGCAACTGAGGCTGCACCTTCACCAATGGCCTTCCATGGCCTCTCACAGTGCCCAGGTCTCAACTGCTCTTCACGACCCCTTCATGCCTTCAAAACCAGTACCACCTGGGTGACTCTTACACATTACCAAGTCCTGCCACAGCACAAGGTACATCCTTGGCTATCTCTGGAACACAGCCTCTTTGTGGCTCTCAGAAAACACTTCCCAGAAGATGTCACCTCAATGATGCTGGTCTCTTCTTAATCACCACTAATTTCTCAGCTCCAGCTAACCAGCATCAATAGCCCCAGTAATGCAATGGTTTTGCTTTAATAGTTCTGGTATCTTGTTAATCATAGCTGATTTCTTCAGCCCCAGCTAACCAAAACTGCAGAATCTTAAATCACACTAGCAATGGCCCTGATAAGAGTCTTTAATCTTCTGAAATTTCACAAGCCAGGCCTGCCTCCATCTTCTGCACTGTTCTCAACATTATCTTCCAAGCTCCTACAGAACACCCCCACAGAGCTCTTAACATCCCAATGGCTCTTCTAGCTCAAAGTTCCAAAGTCCTTCCACAGTCCTCCCCAAAACATGGTCAGCTTGTCACAGGAATACCCCACTATGCTGGTACCAATTTGTCTTAGTCAGGGTTTCTATTCCTGCACAAACATCATGACCAAGATACAAGTTGGGGAGGAAAGGGTTTATTCGGTTTACACTTCCATGCTGCTGTTCATCACCAAAGGAAGTCAGGACTGGAACTCAAGCAGGTTGGGAAGCAGGAGCTGATGCAGAGGTCATGGAGGGATGTAACTTACTGGCTTGCTTCCCCTGGCTTGCTCAGCCTGCTTTCTTATAGAGCCCAAGACCACCAGCCCACAGATGGCACCACACACAAGGGGCCCTCCCCCCTTGGTCACTAATTGAGAAAATGCCTTACAGCTGGATCTCATGGAGGCATTTTCTCAACTGAAACTCCTTTCTCTTTCATAGCTTCAGCTTGTGTCAAGTTGACACACAAAACCAGCCAGTACACAGGGTTTCCCTCTCTCTCTCCCTCTACCCTTCCCCCCCCACCCCCAGTTGTCCCTTCTCCCTCCCCCCCATTTGCCCATCCATCATCCTTCCATCCATCTCTCCCTCTATCCTTCCTTCTTCACCAGTCTCTCTATGAGGACAGAAGCTTTTTTCTTTCCACATGGTCTATCCCATGCTGCCTTCCTACAGGCTCCACAGCCACAGAACCAACTAATCATGCTCTAGAACCTGCAATGCTAAAGTAAGCTTTAATCATTAAGGTTGACTGTCTTGGATAGCTCCTGTGAGACAGCCGGAGACCGACTGGCACAGATAGCTTGGGGGGATGTTTCAGCATAGCACGATGTTATTTTACAAATTACTCTTTTCAGCTTTCCCTGTTGAAATGGACTTCCAGAAATAGGACAGCTGAGTAGGCAAGAGACAATAGTGACTTGATCCATGAAGTAGCCAGGCATTGGGAGGGACAGTTGAGGGAGCTAAGACTGAAATCTTGAGCCCAGGCACACAAAGGGATAGAGTAGCCATTGACTGGGAAGATCAACCTCCAAGTGAAGCAGAATTGGGGTGAGGAGTCAGTAGTGAGAGAAAAACTGAAGGCTTTAGTGTCAGGCATATTGGTCTGTCCTAGAAATCCAAGCCAGGTTGTCAAATAGTCATCTGGACCTGCAGAGCCAAGTCCCTCAGCTCTCTCCCATCTCTGGGCTGGAAGCATGCTTCTGGGAAAGAACACAGGGTAGAATTTGAGGTTCTGGGACTGCTTAGAGACTGACAAAGATTAAGAACACTCAAATATCAAATACTAACAGGTGCACATGTTTCTTTGCCCCCATCTAAAGATGACACCCCTATGGAAAGTGCTTGACTCTGGACATCAAATGTAAAAATGTGTGCCTCTGAGCCAACGATTCCATTTCTAGGAATTTGTTTTAATAACAGAATCTGATAGTTCAATAAAAGTAGCTGATTATTGTAGTGAAAAGCTACATGCAAACAAAATGTAGAAAGGAGTTGTAGTAACATGTATAGAGTTACCATTATACAGCCGTAAAATCTACAGTATAAAGATTTGTATTCACATGAGCTGTGGAATCTATAATCTACCTAATGGCTCAGTAAATACAGTCTAACGTGCAGCCTGCATTTGTGGTGTTGTCCTTAAGTTTAGGCTGTGCCCCAGGAGGGGACAATTGCAGTAATGATGAGCCCGCTCCCTGGGGTGGTCAGCTAGCATTTTATTATGAAGGCTGTACTCCAGAGGCAATTACTAAAAGCCCTTCTGTAATTCACATCTCTAATCAACAAGAAAGGTTCTGCTAATTAGCATACTGAATTTCAGAAATGGGTTTTCATAGGGGAAACTAATGGGGTGCTAATGAGCATAATGGATATTCAAAATGGGCAGTTGTTGGTGAAATTTGTGACATTCAACAGCAGAGAATCCACTAAGATGTTCTAGGGACACTTTGTTCTCTCACATGATCACGGCAGAAAGCTTGAGGGGCCTGAGGCCTGTAATGGGAGGGTTTTTTCCATGAACATCCATTTTTACCATCTGGCCATAGTTTGAACCCAGTTATCTCTTTCTGGCTGTAGAGGTAAAGAGGTCATTTTTGACCCATAGGATTTGCCTACAGTGCAAGGACTGAACCTCGTCTAGGATAAAGTATTACCTGTCTCTGGTGACCATGTAGACAGGTAAAATAGATTGTTTCATGGATGATCGTTCATCTGCTGAACATGTGCACAGGTGGTAGAACCGTTCCAGGGATCCTTGTACCAGGGACCAAGATGATCCTGGGGTTTAGCTAACATTCAAATCTGTCTAGTGTCTCAGTGTTAAATCTCTATGGTCAGCTTGGAAGATGAGCCTCTGGCCATGCCTGCAGGAAATTAAGTTGCTAAGATTCATTGAGGTGGGAAGGTCTACCCACTAGAGGTAGCACTGTGATCCTAGACTGTAGGAAAGGGGAATGTGAGCCGAGCAATAGGGTTCATTGTTCTCTTCCTCCCGACTGTAAACAAGCCAACTGCTTCAGGCTCTCTGCTGTGATGAAGTGAAATGTGAGCCAAAATAAGCCCTTTCTCCCTTAAGTTGCTCTTGTCAAAATGTTTTATCACAGCAAGAGGAAAAGTGACCAAGACACATGACTGAACCTTTAACTCCAGACAAGCCCAAAGTATGTGCAGGATTCAGACAAATATCTGCATAAGGGGGTTGGGGGGAGGGTCAAAAGTAGAAATGAGACAAGCCAGTTTCCCCCAAGTATGCTGGGGTCGAGGACACTACAAGTAGGGAAAGAAATGACTGGTATTGATGGTTTCTTATAGAGAGAAAAAAGAAAGCATCAAGCTTAAGAAAACTGTCTTTTAAAAACCAAAAGTAAGAAAATGGAAAGTAGGGGGAATAAAGAATGTGGAGAGGCAGAAGTGTTAAGTGAGCAAATATCCAGAGTTTTGCCTCCCAGAGAGTCAGAAACTGAAACTGGCATTCCATTGCCCTTCCTACTTCCATCCTCTGTTTTAATGTTTTCTTTTCAAATCAGATTCGAGACCTAAATACCTAGAGCGCTGCTTTGTCTCTCCATCCTCTGAGGATACCGTCATCATATCCATGAGACCAAACATGTGGATACGCACAAACTTTGAAATGTCTACATTATGTTGTTTTCTTCTTCCCCCCAAGGCAGATGGCACCATTGAATTTATTTCCCATCCTTGTTTTGAGTGCTGAGATGTTCTTTTTGGATTCTTCAAGTGTTTTATGATTCCCGAATCTGCCTTTCCCTTCTCTTTTTGTTCCTGCCCTGTTTGCATGCAGTAGGCCCTGATTGATTTCCCTAGATGCCCCACCCCCACCCCACCACTTCCTGTTTCCCCCCCTTTTCCAGCTCCCATTCCCTTGCAATCCAGGGTGCTCTGAGAGAATCATAGCACGCTGAGAAACAGCCTCAAGAGGGTATAGACTAGACTTCCTAAGAGAATTTCATGGCATAATTAGTAAGCCCCGACATTAAAAACCCAGCAAGTTTTTATAAGCCCACATTTGCTGTCAGCGAAGACTGAAAGAAAATAATAATCATCAAACAACTCTTTTGCAAAGCACACAGCCCACACCCAGCCTGTGTCTTTAAACAGAATAAGGCAGGAAGACCAAAAGACCGACGCCCGGATGCCCCAGACCCCAACCAAACAACACCACTTTTTCACACAGCTCTTGCAAAAGACTTTTGATTTTCAGTTCACCAATCCCTGTTTGGAAGAGCATATGTTGCCACACAGATTATTCCGTTTTCAAATTCGCCACTGCCCTACAAACCAGCGGGAGAAGAGAAATTGCTGGCAGGAGGTGGGCTGTAAGACCCGAGATGCCTGACCCTTTTAACTGCTTTAAGTGGCTGCCTATTTCCTTCTGCATCTTCTCTCCCCTCCTGCTGCTGTGACTGTTGTCTCTGCTTTGCAAGGACATGTCACTTTAAGTGCCCACTCCCTCCCCTTTCTTAATTGGCCTGCAGTAAAAATACAAATTGCACCACTGTACTTTTATTATTAGCCATTTGATGAGCCAAAAAATACCTCCTAACTGCTGCCTAGAGGGTATTAATCAGACCTGCTGACTCTCCTAAGCACCCACTTTATACCTTGACTCCTAGATGAAGCCAGTGGGTAGTAATCATGGTCCCTTCCCAAGGGAGCGTTCAGCTGGTCACTGCCTCTCCATCAACAAAGGCACAGCCTAAAGGTGTGGCGGCTGACCTGCATGATCCAAGTACACAGCCCAAACTCCTCCGCTGCCCATTAGCTTTAATGCCAGTTGTACTTTATGGGCACAAAAAGTCTGCCTCCTTCTCCAGGTACCAGAGCACAGAGAGCATGTCTTGCATCTTAAAACAGCAGCGAAGCTTCATAATCTTCTTTGCCAGCTCATGGCTTGGCAAGTTCAGCCTCCTTCCTTGAAACAAAACCCCTGGGAAAGCTGGCAGCAGAGAGCAGGGCAAGAGAGTGAGGTTCCTGGCTGACTGACTTAAGCCAGCGGCCCCGCGGGTACTGACTGTCCTGGGTTTCGATCCCCTGCATCCCCCTGTGCATTTCAGCCTCCACTCAGATTGTATACTGAAGCTCTGCTGATGTTGAAAGGATGATGTGGGCTTGGGGGGAGGGGCAGCATAAGTTTCAGCTTCACCAAGCTGGATTCTTCTCGTAAAACTCACCGCAAACTGCAATCAGCTATCTCGGAATCCACCTTGCTACTCTGTGGTCTGAAACACGAGAATGGAGGACCCAAGCACGAAGCCTTTCAACGGAATAAGAAACAATGGAATATAGGACAAATAATACCACCGTGGTCCAACCTCTGCCTTCATAACTCATTCAGTAGCTTTTATATGAGCAATGGCCCCTTGCCTGGACCCAGACACTGCCTCGTTCTCTTCCAGACCTTACTAGGGCGTGCCCTTAGGTGGGCGTGGAACTCCACAGAGCTTCCACTCCATATGCACCAAACCAATGCAACAATCTCTTGTTCTGTCTGAGGGTCTTTGCTCTCTGCAAATGTTCCTACCAACACCTCTCGTTTCTGTTTATAAATGTTTATGATTTCTGACCCTCTGTGGCCATGACAAGTTTTAAAGGGGCATTTCTGCTCCAAAGGGAGACTTCAGCTACAAAATATACACAATGGATAATCAGCCAATTAGAGGACCTTCCAGCATGGTCTTTGTTTTCAAGTGTTCCTGAGGCTTCCATGGCCATCAAAGAAGAGCAGACACCCCCAGGGGATTGCCTGTTCTCCTGCATTCCAGGTCTTTCCTTATCTGTCCAGGTGTGTTCAACACCTGGCCATGTTCCTCTAAAGAAAATTACCTCCTCAAAAAGCCCAAAGAACAGAAACAACAACATTCAAAATTACAAAGAGAACGAAGAATGGTGAGCAAGAAAGATTTACGATTTACGGCTACTCCTTAACAGCACGGCATAATTAAAATGGTATCAATTGTTGCCTAGCACGTGACAAGTCCTGGGTTTTGATCACAAAGACAAGAAAATTGGGAAGAGGAGAAATAGAATGGGAGGAGAAAGAAGAACCACAAAAGCAAAAGGAAGAGTCATGGAAGTATTCCCATGAGAAAAAAAAATTAAAATTTACATAAAAAAATAAAAAGCCCCCACAGACTTGTGGGTTTGAATACTTGGTTACCAGGCAGTGGTACTATTTGAAAGGGTTAGGAGGTGTGGCCACGTTGGAGGGTATGTGCCACTGGGGGTGGGCTTTGGGGTTTCAAAAAGTCCATTACAAGCCGAGAGTCTCTCCTGGCCTGTTGCCTAAGAATCCAGATGTAGGACTCTGAGCTCCTTCTCCAGCACCATGGCAGTCTGCATGCCGCCGTGCTCCCCATGATGACGATACACTAAACATTTAAAATTGTGAGCCAGCCCAATGAAATGTTTTCCTTTATATATGATGACGTGGTCATGATGTCTCTTCGAATCAATGGAACCCTAACTAAAACACTAAGCCAAAGGAGACCCTACAGAACCCAGATAAGTTAGGGATCAATGCCACGTATTAGACAGTTTACCACTTGCTAAAACCACTCTAGAGCAGACACTAACAGTCACTAGCTACCCTAACTTCTCACATAGAGCTGGATAAATGGGCAGTTAGCGAGGTAGCGTATCCACGCATTAAGAGGTTTCCAAGTGAGCTTTCACGTATTTTTTTCTACCTGGAGCGTAGGAAACAACATTCAGAATGAGGCAGATGTATACAACATAGAACAGTTGCTGTCAAGGGCAGCCATAGGAAATGTAAGTGATGTTTGCTGAAGAGGCCATGGAGAACAGAGGAAAACACAGAGCACAAGAAGTTAAAGGGATTAGCTCTGAGCTCTGCCATGTCTGTAAGCCACTCTGAGCTTGGTCCTTAGCAGCAGATATCGGAGCACGAGCCCTGGTGTTTTTCCTGACTACACTGCACAGAACATCACCACTGAGCCCTCCAATCGACACTGAGTCTTTACTCATCCATCGCCACTGAGCCTTTTCTTGTCCAAAGATTCTCCCCCTCTGGATTTCAGGTCCTTCTGACTTCTTACTCTGCACTATGGCTGCACCTAGTCCTCAAAAATCATCCTGACCTTCCAGAAACGTACTTTTTCTCCAAAAGCTCATTCCTATAACACAGTTGGTCTCAGCAGAATATTATAAAAGAAGCAAGAGGTTATTTGGTTAACTCGAATGACTGTGTTCTCGCCCAGTGAGCTGGGCTAGTGTGAGATATGCTACCGACCTGTGGGGTACACTCTAGGACATCCTTGTATCCATAGGGACAGCACCAATTGGGCTCCTGAGTACTAGGGCCAAAGGGAAGCTCTATCAGGAAATCAGTGAAGACAAAGACAGAATGAGAGCAGGACTTGGATCTTCCTGGCTGCTATCCTGGGAGGTCTCCTCTGTGCCTTTATGGGAGGCCACAGCTTCTCTCTCAGGGCCAAGCCCCACAAAGCACTTTCTTTTTATAGTCTTGGGAATCAAATGCAGCTTCTATACCCTGTGCTCTTTCTGTCCAATGGTGGCGATGACTCAAAGTTTCGAGTACAAGTTCCTGCATCATCATGCTCATCCTTCACCCATACCTTCACTCTCAGGCCCCCTAGGCCTCCCTTACATTATCCCAATTTGAGTGTGCCATTTAGTTCTCATGAAGATTCTGGCATACATAGCGAAGCATCTGGGGTTTGGGAAGAGGAGAGGTATTGGGGTTCATGCAATTATTTGCTGGAACATTTTCAGTTCATGTTTGCAAACCTTTAACCCAGGAAGAAAACAAAAATAGCCTACTCCATCCTACCCCAACATCCAGAGCAGAATTAGACCCATAAAGAATGAGTTCTAAAGACTTCCACTAAAAATGATAAAACAGCCAGGGGTTAAGAAACAACTCTCATTGCTTAGCCCAGGCTAGCTGGCCTAACAGGGTCCCATGCATGCTGAGCCAGCATTCTACCAATCGCACTACAGCCCCGGGTGTTTTATTATTTTAAGGCTGAGGACCCTTCCTGTTCTTTAGATTGACTGTGGACAAACCCAAGCATCCTTTACCCTCCTACAACTGGGATCTTTGGCTAGGCTAGACCAAATGTAGGTCAGAGTCTGATTTCTGGATTAACAACACATCCAAAGTCCAGCACAAGCTCAGAACTAATTTACCCAAGTAAGATGCTTCTCCCCAAAGAGCATGTCCTGTGTATTTGCTATTTCTGTGTATTAAAGTGACTGGATTACAGGCCAGAAACAATGTAAGCAAGGAAAGTTTATTAGGATTCACAATTTAGTGGATTTCAGTCAATCATGTAGGGAAGGTGTGTGGTGGAATCAACCTGCCCATGGCAGTGATTGTGTGGGGCAGCATTTGCTCACACTGTAGTAGAGAGAGCTAGACCAGAACCAAGAGTCACTGTAACTGTCAAAGGCTGGCCCCTGATAACCTACTCTTACCTACCTCCTAAGTCTCCAAACTCTCAAAATGGCATCAAAAGCTGTGGAATGGACATGAGAAACATCAGCCTTTAGGGGACATTTCAGATTTAAACCCTGACATCCTAGCTCAGTGGTTCTCAACCTCCCTAAAGCCGTAACCCTTTCATTCAGTTCCCCATGTTGTGGTGACCCCCAAACATAAAACGATCTTTGTTGCTACTTCATAACTAGAATTTTGCTACTGTTATGAAACGTAAAATAAATATTTTTGGAGATAGAAGTTTGTCAAAGGGGTCAAGACCCACAGGTTGAGACACACACTGTTTGCTCTGCCTGTTTCAAATGATCAATGCTGAACAGACCTCAAAGGAGAGGTACCAACTTTCCTCTCATGGGAAGCTTCTCTTAAGAGGCAGGCATCGACACACCATGTCACTTGGCCTCTGTGAACTCCCAAAGAAAGAATGATCAGGCCAGTCAGGAAAGGGGGCTCAGCCAGCTGAATTCAGCCATCACCCTAACACACCCCAATTCTAACAGGTGTGGCTTTCAAGGAAGGTAACACCAGCCTCTTGACGAGTCTTTTTATATTGTCTGCCACAGGAATTTTTTTCCCCTTGACCTGATTTTGTAATCACTTTGCTTAGCAAGCACCATATTTGGAAGTCTTGGGTTTTCTGTTCCACAAAAGCTCCTGAAAATAGAGATATTCTTCTTATTCACATATAGCAAATGTCTCATTCCTACCCCTAAATAGTCTAGGTTAATTGCCTCACTTAATAACCCACAGCAGCAAATCCTACAGCCTAATTTGATATCGCTCTAACAAAAAAGAATCTCTTTCTGTAAAACTGGGCTTCCAAGTTAGACTACAAGAGAAAGGTATTATGTGTTAGCATTAGCCTCTTTGCCAGACAAACAGTATCTTGGGTAATGGTCTCCAGAGTAAAAGGAGGGCACATCTCACTTCACGGAGCCAACTCAACATGCATGTATCATCAGGCAGAAGCCAGCCCTGTAAGGCGAAGCAAGAGAAGCCTGAATCTCTGTATATAAATCACGTCTCCTTTCAGTGACAAGTCATGTCCAGGCAAAGCTTATTACAAATTCAGTTTGAAATCTCAAGAAGGAATAGGAGAAAAATAACAACAGCTTTATGGCGCTATCCTCAGGAAATGGCTTGAACTCATCCCAATTTTAAAGTTCCCTCTATACAACAAGCAGCTAAAACCCCATTTTGTGGGGGAACTGCCTGTACGGGGAAGGTGTGGCGAAGCCATCTGCTGCTTTAAACTGATGGTTTCCAGTCCTGTTTTCCTGGTCCAGCTATGAAACTGCACTAAGCACAGAGACAGACTGCTTGGCCAGGAAACAGTGTGTGCCAGATACAAGTGAATTTAAGCCCACATGTATTGAAGCTGCAAGCTTACTTTGCAATTTATGTGCAAGTGGTTTTGGATTTATTGATCTGGACTGAGTGCAGGTCCTATAGGGGAAGTATGACAGATTTCATCTGTCTGACAGCCAAGTCTAATTGTGTTTTCAGTCTGAAATGACCAAAGACAAAAGTGCACATGACTCGGTTTTCACTCCGGTGCCATATGGAGTACTCGATACAGAGCTGTGGTCACTGTAAGTGTTCGTTTTAATAACTAGACACACACTGAATCGTGAGCAGAGCAAGCAGGAGAGGTGAGGTTTTAACGCAAATGTGAATTAATAGGCCATCTGATCCTGCCTGAATGTGGGTGGGCCATTTTAAAGAGTGTCTTTTTATAGACATGATTGGGGGGTTTCAAAGATGTGTCATATATTACTGAGTCATCTGCACCATGAAACATCCAAGCCAAAAGTCAAATACTTCCCACAATGGCTGTCACTAAAATTATATCCAATACTTCTGGGAAGGCTAGCATGATAAAAAAAAAAAAAAAAAAAATCCAAGAGCATCATCTAGAATATTACTATCTAGTTGCAAAGATTAACCGTGCCCCAGGGGGCAGTGAGCTATTTCTTTCTGCATCCATCTCTCTTTGTCTCTGTGTATAATTGTCTCCCTCTGTCTCTGTCTCACACAAACACATAACGTCACTCTCATGCACACAGATACTCAGGTGTGAACATACATACACGTGAGTAAACGTACCACCACAGAAAGCATGCATGCATGCACACACACACCAGAAACCAGTATCTGACTCTAGACAGTAGACATGATGCATGTGTTGAAAAGGTGTCAACATGAGCCAGGCCCTGCAGAGGGTCAGAAAATACTCTGAATTTGGATTTTCCCATCATGTACTAATGCCTCTCTTTCCCTTCCGTTCCTTGACTTTTGTGACAGCTGCCACACCCCATAACAAACCCCCATTCTCTTTACCCACCCCTCTGGCTTCTTTCCCTAAGTGTGCATGTGATGTAAAGGAGAATGGGCATATTTCATAACTTCTCTATTTCTCTGTTTGTTGCCACTTAAAATGGTGCTATCATGGTAAACAGAAAATATGAAAGTCTGTTAAGAAAGTTAGAATTGTTAATATTAAAAACAAATGCTGGTGCCTATTAGAGTAGGTACTGGGTGAATTATCTTTGCCTTCTCTCCTCCCCTGCCATTTTTAGACTGCCTCAAAAGACTCCTGCCTGTTCACTGTTACAGCAGCTTCCAGAGCACATCTACCACACTACCTCCTCATGTGCTATTCAGTCTATTAACCCAGTTATCGCCGGCCAGTCCACTATCTTCCCATGCTCTTCCAAGTCCCAGATCCTGGCTTTTCTAATGATGCTCTAAGTTCAGTAACCTTTCCTACTGTGGCGATAAAAGACCATAGCCCAAAGCTACTTACAAAAAGAAGTGTCTATTTGGGCTTATAGTTCCAGAAAATAAGAGTCCATCATTGGTGGGGGGCTGGTGAGATGGCTACTTTTCCAAAGGTCCTGAGTTCAATTTCCATCAACCACATGGTGGCTCCTGACCATGTACAAAGGGATCCGATGCCCTCTTCTGGCATGCACGTGTACATGCAGACAGAACTCTCATACATTAAAAATGAATAAATAAAATAAAAACCTAAAAAAAAAAAAAAAAAAAAAGAGTCTGTCATGCTGATGAGGTAGCAGGACTGAGAGCCCTCACATCTCAACCACAAGCTTTAACAGAGTGAACTGAAAGTAGGTCAAGCTGTTAAGCTCAAAGCACCACAGGATGCTCTTCCACCAGAGAGGCTGCACCACCTAAACTTCCCCAAACATCGCCCCCAACTGTCACCCAAGTGCTCAAATGTTCAAGGCTGTGGGACATCTCTTATTCAGACCACACTATTCCTTACCAATAACACAACTCACCCTTCATTGTATCGTCCAGACTGTTCTGCCCTGCAGCCTATGACCCTCCATCTTTCCATCTTTCTCTTTTACGGTACTGGATCACCACTCTGGTTCTCTCTATTGTAAACCCTCGGCCCACTATGATGGGAGCTGCCTGGGAACAGGCTGGTTGGCACAGCCACATGCTTGCGCCATTTTTCTTTACCTCTCAGCCCCAAGGACACTTTCAGTTGATCTTGTCCATTCTAGTTGGGTCTTGTTGCTATAGACTAAATCACCACAAGTTTAGTATCTTCATATAATCCCAACTCCTCATCTTATTGTGTTAGAAGTAGGAAATGAGTTTCACAGAGCTCAAATCAAGGGATTGGCAAGGTTGTGCCTTCTAGAAGCTCTAGAGGAGGTTTGTTTCCTTGGTTTTCAGTTGCAGCTTCTGGGGTCCTCCTACCCGCTCCACCTAGGGCCTTCTTCCTCTCTCCTCAGGGCCGGCAGAGTCCTCCAACTACTCTTGCTTCTCTCCCACTCACAAGCACTTACAAGCATCCCTGCAGTCACTTGGGCCCAGCAGATGGTTTAGGAAAATCTCCCTGTCCAAAGACTCTTAGCCTTAATCACTTCTGCAAAGTCCCAGTTCTCAAAGGCCTCTGTGGAATAAGACGTTAAAATTTGGGGAGAAGTGAAATGAAAAGATTATTTTGCTTTCTAAATTTTCTTCTCCAGTCTTCCTTCATACAATTGTCCCTTGCTTTTCTATGGCTACCAGCCCCACTAACGCCTGTATAAATCCTCAAATAAACCCTGGTTATCTCTGCCTTAGGACCTGTGTGCATCCTGCTCCCTCTTCAGTTAATGAGCTCTTAGTTATCACCAAGGCAGGTCAAGTGCTCTAGTCAAACATGGATACACATAGCACCATCTCTTTTCTCTCAGTGCATGTCATGGTTTTCTGTTATATTTGTATAATTATTTGGTTAATGTCTGTCTATTCAATCAGACTGAGAGAACAGAGAACATTCCTGATTTTTTTTCTCAATTTCATTCTAAAATATACAGCACATAGTTAGAATTTGCTGAATATTTGCTCAGTGCTGAAATGGTCCTGTTGGCCCTGAACTGTCATGGGCAACCATGGTAACATGCTCAATTACACACACACACACACACACACACACAGAGAGAGAGAGACAGAGAGAGAGAGAGAGAGAGAGAGAGAGAGAGAGAGAGAGAGAGACCTCTACATGTCTCAGAATTTACAATGAGCCATAAATTGTCATACTTCATCTGGTCCTCCTAATGTATTCAACCCCTATTCTATAGAGTAGGAATTGAATGCTCAACTAGTAATAGCAAGCACAAAGCTATCCAGAACCTTCTTAGATGCACCAGGGCATAAACTAGGAAAGGCTAAAGGAAAGCTCAGAAGAAAAAACTTAATACAGGGTGGAGACATCACTAGATTCCATCAACTTAATGAAAACATAGCACCAAAGGTTTATTTACCCCCTCACCAGCCCTGCAACCAAGGTACACCGAAGTTAAGTCTCCCTACAAGGCTATGGTGATATCAAAACAAAACCAAATAGCAACACCAGCAGCTGAGGAGGTGCCAGGCCCCCAAGAAGAGTCAAGAAACTTGGCTGAACTCAGCATATGCAGCAGCAGAGTCAAAGGCAAAGAGAACAAGGCCAGAGGGCTCCAGGAAGCCCCAGGTCACCTCAAAGATGGTCCAGCTTCATCTAGAAGATGCAGTCACAGGATGAAGTCAGAAATTCTCCTAGTTTCAGGAGGGTTTGGGATAAGACTGTCTAAGCATGGCCACTCCCCAAACAAGCCTATTTACCAGCCAGGAAAAAAAAAAGAGCTCCAGTTACCCATATTGAAATTGCTGGAGGTTGTGGGTTTTATCCAAGAAAGAATTCAGTGATGGACACAGATGAAATTTAGTGAGAACAAGTTTATTGGACCAACATTTTAAAAGTACACTCAGAAGACACAAAGAGAATTACACTGGAGAAGAACCTGCTTTGAGGAGTCTTTTTGGCAGAGTGAGAGCTGTCAGGATGGAACCTTTGCATCTTCATACTCAGAGCAGGAGAGGCTTTTTGACCCTAGGTCATCAAATCAGCCCCGTCAAGGTGTGTGGGTAGTGGAGACTTTGCTCAGTTTTGATTCGAACTGCCTGGAAATCAGTCCAAAGTTGCCTAGATGTCAACATGAGCACAGTAATACTGCTGGGACTTCCCATTCCGTGAGGGTTGTGTGCCAACAGGATGCAGCTGTAAGCCACAGGTGTCTCTGTGGGCATGCACAGGGACTGGACCAGGATGTGGTTGAACAACAGAACCCAAACTATTGTTCTCAGTCAGATGTTCCCCCAACACCTACCTTAACATAAGACATCACCACGATCCAGGTCAACTCAGCGACTCTATCCAAAGTCTTAACAAAGAGAGGGACTGCAGCAAGCACTAGGGTATTTGTTTAGCATGTAAATTCCTAGAATGTATCCTCTGCATAGGGTACATCTCTCTAGAGAGGAGTGTGCTACTTTTGATTTTAAAGTGGTGTAAACATTTACTATAGGAATTTTCTAATTTATAGAGACAACAGCAGAAGAGATCAAAGATTGAAATTTAACGGATGAGTATAATGTGAGTTTGGTCTTTCTTTCTAGTTCTTAACAGAGAGCCCTTAAAGCCTTGGGAATTCAGGGAGTTCCCGGGAGTGTCTTTGAGTCATGAGCCTGTTTATGCTAAGGAGCAGACAAGGATGGGACCTAGATGGATTCAGGGTTGAACACCAGAAGCACCTAAAATTCCTTTCCCCATTACTCCCACCTCAGACCTCCAGAAAGGAGCAGGAAGTTAGATATTTAATTATGAAAACTCTTCAATAATGCAGGTGAAAGATGTTCCAGGCTTGAGGACCATACTGTGGTCTTAAGTTGTATCAGTGATAATAGGTCATTAATAGTAAGCAAAGTTGTCTCCTTAGTTCTATGTCTCATTCTCAAACTCTCAAGCCTGAGGAAGTGTTAGGCTACATGGATTCATAGCTAGCTAGCTGTCCAATCAGAAACTCAGATGGCCTTGCACTTTCCTCCAGCCCCTGAAATGCAGGCAATTTGTAGGACTCAAGCCTAATCCTGGGGTGGGAGTCATCTTCGAGGTTCAAATGAATTCAATGATTTGGTGCCCATTGGAGATGTGGAGAATTGCTTGGTGTCAGAAAGACACCGTGTATTTGGTATCAGACAGAATCAGATGGATGAGTATAAATCAGAGATGGGCAAACTGAATCCATACAAGAACCAGGAAATGCTGCCCTTCCTGCACACGGGGCTTGCCAGCCAGTTCCTAATTCTCAGACTAGGATCTGGATACTTCCTAACACTGACTTTATGGAAAAACACTGCCAGCTTTTTTGACTTTTGAGCTTCTCTTATCACTGAGGAAACTTCTAGCAATGATAGCAATAACAAATTTATAAAATATATGTACATATCAAATAAGAAAGCATTTGACTTTTGTTTGTTTGCTTTGGGTTTGGTTTGGTTTGGTTTTGTTCTCTGGAGTTTATTTTAGTCTTGAGACAGTGGTTCTCCACGTAGTCCAGAATTTTTAATCCTCCTGCCTCAGCTTCCCAAGTGCTAGAACCGTCATGCTACCACATCCAACAACTGTTTTGTATTGTTTTGTTTCGTTTTGGTTTTTGATGTTGTTCATAACCACATGTATCAATACTGGTAATTAGCATGGATATATAAAACATCTGATTGAATTAAACTTCATTGAATTTTTACCACATAGCTAAAGTTAGTCTTCAGAGATTTCATGTAAAGATCTCAATCGTGATTTCAACAAACAATTTGAAAGTAGCATTAACTCTGGGACACTTCATGAGCTTGTCTTATTAGCCTTTCTTAGCAAAGAAGTTGGCTTCGTTCAGCCATGACTTTAACAACTTTTCTATTTCTTCTTTTTTGTCTCTTTTAGACAGGGTCTTGGCTGGCCTGGAACTTGCTCAGAACTTGTAGCAATCCTTCTGTCTCTGCCTCCCAGCCACAACACTATCAATTTTTAAAGAAATGAAAAGGGGCTAGGATCCTTCTTACGTGAAGAATTATTGTCAACTCAACTGAAACAAATTCCAAGTTCATCTTTTCATGGGCTTAAAAGATGCATTTTGCACAGGAAGGCATCCAATCATTGTGGCTGTGAGGAGCAGATTAGTATTTTATCTTCTACAGCTTTTAATGATCAAGACTGAGTTCCACTGAAACTGTATATCAAGGTTGACCTGGTAGAAACAGACCAAATTATTTACAGCCTTATTAAAAAGGGCTGTATACAAACAACCACACATAAACCCGTATAAACTGAGTCAGGTTTGAGGGGAGGGAAATCCGTAAAGGGATGGATGATAAGACACAAGACCTGAAGCCACCCTTCTGAGCAGGGGTACCAACTGAAAGGGTCATGGACATGAAAGTCCTCTCCTCAAACAGTCTCATGGGTCTAAGCCACGTAGAAGGAGTTCTCGGCACTGTGTAAATTCAAAGCTAGTTTGTTTTATCATTTCCTCTTGCTACAGTGCCACAAAGAGCTGGTTTTCTTTGCAGTTTTTAAAAGAAGCGGGGGAAGCAGTGGTTGTCTCCATGAACATTCAATGAAATGATTCCTCCTCCCTCAAGAGTAACCCATGGGAGACGTTGTCAATAACACACTTTACTTATCTTCAGCTCTCAGCAGACAACGTATTTGTCTATATTTTTTACAAAGAGTCATAAATTTTTCAGTTAGTGTACAAATAATAACACTATGTAATTTCCATTTGGTCTCTGTCCTTGGGGTTTTGGGAGAGGAGAAGGAAAATGCGGTCGCCTTGATTGACATCAGCAGTGGGGGCTGTGATTCCTGAAGGCGCTGGGAAGTGCAGGAAGAGGGTGGAGGAAGGACCATGTGTGCAGTTGTAAATCCTCAGATGCACTGTCAAAGCAGCAGGCATCCAGTAGCCAGAGAACTCCAGCTAACTATCCCTGTGACAAGGCCAAAGCAGAGGACAGAGATGATCAACCTCCAGCATCCACTAGCAGTGTTCAGATGGTCAATGTAGAGAATGTCTGGAAACTGAAATCCTTCCCTCCTCCTCTGCTCCACCTTCGGCCAAATTATTTTACCACTGTATAAAAACGAGGAAAAAAATTGAGGATTACATCACAGTTTAATTAATACTTCAAAAAAATTGCCTAATATGTTATCTCTGACACAAAATGTTATCTCTTAACATCTAGTGACAGTCCTGGGCTATTAGGCTAATTGTCCATACCAACCCCTCCAGGTACAGGAGCGACAATCACAGCCCTCTGCCCAAACCTGATTACATATAAACTTGATTCCAATTATGGCCATCCCAAGTCCATAGAAAGATGTATTTGAGCTCTAACTGGTACTATGGGGACCCAGTATAAATCTCTCCGTGCATCCATCCAGAATGAAATTGGACCCCTTTATTTGTATTTGTAGGGCCAGCCATTGTGAATTAGTGAGACTCTGACCAGAGCTTTGTATGGTCCTTCTTTGATTCAGAGAATCAGAGAAAATGCTAACAAACACTTATTCTTCAGCCCCACCAGCCCCTGCTATAGGGACTCAAGTTCCCGACTTTCTGACCCACAGCCTGCTCCCTAAAAGACCAGCACTGCACACATGGTCCTTCCTGCCACATGAGGACAATATTGCCTGTATTCCTCTCCATTTCAAGGCCTGGAGTAGCATCATTTTTTGCTTTGCTCACCTCCCTACCCACCAGTCAACAAGGCCTTTCCCAGCATCTCATCTTTTTCAGTATTCTCCGATGAAGAAAAGCATTCACTCTGAGGCATGCTTTGAAGCAATAAACAGCTCACTTCTTTGTGGAAAAATAGGCAATTTTCGAGTAACCTTTGGAAGCATCTAAATAACCCACACATATTTATGGCTGAGTGACTCTTTGGATTGAAGAAACTTTCAGCCTGCGTTTGCAAAGATTTCCATTAACGTCTTTGAGACGCCTCTCATCTCATTTTAAAAACAAATGGCTAGCTCGAAGAAAAGAATTTA
>CM052704.1:33332192-33345220 GCA_028551405.1 Uromys caudimaculatus
TCCCCACTTTCTCTTCTATTAGATTCAGTGTAGCTGGTTTTATGTGGAGGTCCTTGATCCACTTGGACTTGAGCTTTGTACAAGGAGATAGGAATGGATCAATTTGCATTCTTCTACATGTAGACCGCCAGTTGAACCAGCACATCCATAAGATTATTATGTTTGGAATAAAAAGAGATCTCTTCACTGATGTGGATGAGAAGAAAACGGCACTCGATTATCGCAGACGCTTTTACAAGTCAGACAATTATAAGGCTTAAATAGATTCACTTTGCATAATCTGTCCTAAAAATTGATACTAATTGTTGCAAGAGCTCAAAGATGTTCATTATAGGTAATGAACATTATCATTAAGTAAAATAATGAAAACTCAAGCATCACTTGAATGCCCAATAAGTAAGTTGTGTTACGGAAGTTACATGGCAGTGATGCAATGTAGTGTCAGGGGGCCGTTTAAAAACTGCTTACATAACAAGTACGAGAGTCATATCAAAAGCATTACTGCAACTATACAGATAGATAGATAGATAGATAGATAGATAGATAGATAGATAGATAGATAGACAGAAGATAGATAGATTATAATAGATTGATGACAAATGGCTAATAAATATATAGATGATGATGATATATAAGATGATGGATGAACTCAGTGATAAATCTATAAATAGATGATAGATATAGAGATGATAGATAATAGATATAAATGGTGAATAGATGATATATCAATAAATAAGATGATAGATCATAGATAATGATGATGAAGAAGATAGACAAACACACAAATACGTACATACATACATACATACATACATACATACATACATGGATACATAGATAGGCACATAGGTACTTTAATAAGTACCAAGAACTGAAAGCCTGACCTTCATTACCTCCAGGTAGATTAGCATGGGCAAAAATTTTCATTCCTTTTATTTCATTTTTCTAAATCATTCGTAGTGCACATGTATTACGTTCACCACAGAAAACCCAAACCCCTCAGAAAATGATCGTGCTTTCTAAAAGCACAGCTCTGTGTACTGAGGCATTGCAATCAGCGGCCCTTCAGTCATGTTTTCTTCAAATTGAGCTATTTTGAAAACACATTCAGATCATATAAAAGCTGATTGAAGCCAAGGAAACCTAATCTGCTCTAATAGCAGGGTCATCGCCCTCTCGGCCACACAAACACCTGGGAAGGATGGTTCTGGAACACTTGGAAGAAGCTTTCTGTTGAAGGGAGGGGTTTTGTTTGTATTTTATTCTTTAGCCACAATCTTTTCATAGCACACACCAAACATCTTCCCCAGATGTCAACAAGAAATCCCAAACAGAGAAAATGGCATCAAGTCAGTTCGTGCCCTAAGTTAACCTAGTCTTAAAGAGAAGAGAAAATTAAAAGATGAATGGATACGCAGTGCACCCTGGGTATTGACGAAGCTGATCAGAAATACTTCTCACTACTGTTTCCTTTATTGTATTGGTTCATAAGACATGGGAATAAGGCACAATCCATGAAATGGCCTCAATTCTGAGCTAGACCATTGGGAAGGGGGGGGAGGTAGATTAACTAAAGAATCACTAATTATTAACAGTGCAACTTGGAAGTTCCATGGATAGCTCCTAGCTTTATTTTATACCGGCTTTTGTGTTAGAATACAGAAATCCATAGAAGGTCAATACAGACAGATGCCCAAGCAGCACAAAAATGAGAAGACACGCCCACACCCCTGTAGAATCCCAGTCCCAAATTAAAGTAATCACACAATGGAAACAGTAGTAAAGGTCTTCAGCCATCAAAGGCAGACTGTTCTCTACTCAGAAGCAGTCAGCCAGGTTCTTACAGAGGATAGTTCTTGGACTATCATTTGTTCCTTTTCCCTCCCTGTATTAGATTCTAGGTCATGGATCTTCCCTAGAACTCCAGCATCTGCCTCACCTTCCTGTTCCCACCAATCTGATTATAGATGAAAAGGGAACACACTACCATCATTCCAGGCAGAAAGTAGTCTAAAGTAGGAGACAAGACGCGGAACTAAATGTTAAGACACATGTGGCGGTTACCAAGAAGAGAGGTAAGACTTGAGGACAGGTTTGATATAACACGGTGCCCATGTTTGGTGAATCAAAAAGAAAAAGAGAAATGCAGGGCCCAACAATCACAGAGGGAGTTTTGAGTTAAATGGGGCGGAATATTTTCCATTGGGGCTAACGCAGAAAAATCCATAGAGGTTTGTGGTTTTTATTTTTTTTCATTGAGCGTGGCTGGGAGTTATAGAGTGTAGGTCAGGATGAAAGAGTGGGGAGAGCCAGGTAGAAAGGGAAGAAAGGAAGCCCCCTCTAAGCTTTGAGTACTGGGTTATTTTCTTTCTCTATTCAAGCATGTTTCGTCTGCTAGAAAAATGCTCTGTTAAACTGATCTGAGGTCGTTTCCATCCTCTTGAGAAATCGAACGCAGTATTTCATCCTAAACATTGTAAAGCCTGGCATTAAAAGCTTCCCAAAGTCTATTCTCCCCTGGAGTCAGGTACAGTTTGTCATTTGCTCACACGTTCCTTCTGGCAGACGGCTTTACGATGATTCCCACGGGCAGCTGTGGGCTGGAGAACATCCTTCACACATGACTTCCCACAGAGTCCAGAGGCCAATGGGCACAAGAAGAGAGCCCGGTCCCTGCTATTGATGATGGTATAGCGTCTCTTCATACTGTTTACCTGAGTTTATCACACACTATCAGAACTCAGAAACACATAAACTCAAACCAAGAATACATTCATACTTAAAACACTTATTCCTTCCTGTGAGTCCAAGTACTATATTTTTAAGTGCTACTGAAGCCTATCCTTCTACAGAAACACTGGCTCCTCACTGCCATCTATGGGTGAAAGCAGAAAGACTGTGGTCCAGGATTTTGAGTAGAACATAACCGCAAATATGGTGGTAGTGTGGTTTAAACATGAAATGTTTTCCATAGACTCTTCTGTTTGAACACTTGGCTCCTAGCTGATGGCCCTGTTTGGGAAAATGGTGATCCTTTGAGAGACAGAGCTTTGCTGGAAGAAGTGAGTCAATGGAGTCTTGACGTTTGATAGCCGGACCCAACTTCCTGGTCACTCTTGGTTTCCTCAATGTAGATGTCCCATGCTCTAGCCAGCATGCCTTCCCTGACATGGTGGAGAATGCATTTATCCCTCTGAATCTGTAAGCTAAACTGACCTTGCTTGTTTTCATTGCTTCTGTTGGAATATTTTATCACAACAATAAGAAGCACAATTGATTTTTTTTAAAAAGATTTATTTTATGTATGTCACTGTCTTCAGACATATCAGAAGAGGGCATCAGATCCCATTATACATAGTTGTGAGCCACCATGTGGTTGCTGAGAATTGAACTCAGGACCTGTAGAACAGTAGTCAGTGCTCTTAACTGCTGAGCCATCTCTCCAGCCCCCTCACAAGGATAATAAAAAACTAAGGCAGGTGCCTATGTTTTCTGAAACAAAAAACTGAGATTTATGTCCTGAAGGATATATTACACTTAATCCAATGGAGATGCAATTCTTAAAATTATAACAGAAAACCTATGACATTGGTCACGAAAGCAACATGAGCCTATAGGGAACAATCATGCTTTGACTTTGATTTTTTTATGTGAGTTTTAAACCATAGGTTATTAAATTTGGAAGAAACAAAGGCAAGGCAGTGAACACTGGAATTATATATCTTAATGGATTGAGTTGGCAAGCCACCTGTGTGTTTTGTAAATCTAGCGTGTGGTGTAGAAGAGGGGTGTGCTTGCTCTACCACATAATTCCCCAACACACTTTCAGCCTGAAACATAAAAACACATATGGAATGCAAACCCCCTCTGGGAGTTGTGGGAAGCGAAAAGAGCATTCGTCTCCTTCTCACCTCGTGACAAGGAAGAATGGTGGGGGAATGAATAAAGAGAGACCTGAAGACTAAAATAGCAGCTTTAGAGTCTTGTGGGCAAGGCAGTGGTCAGAATGGGTGCTTCAGAGGCAGAAGTAACTGGAGGCTGTGGAGTCCAGAGAAGACGATCTCCAAACACAAGCTTGCAGCTGGTGTCTGAATCGGAGATGAAGGTTCTGTTATTATCTATTAATGCTATTGATTAAACCAAATGCTTTTAGGTATCCAGAATACAGTTTGCGTTTAACATATTTCTTTTAAATAAAGATTTTTCTAGACGTTACAGCTTACCGCTATCGAATGGCAAAGTTTTTTCTGCTCAAAGGGCAACCATGATGTGGAAAGGGCTCCCAGTCTGGGTAGCCAACCAGGGATTTCTGGGCCAGTGGAAAGGGCCTCTGTGAACCTGAAAACCACAGCTACTATGCCAACTTCTCCTATGAATGCCCCACCCAGGAGCAGATTCCCTCAGTCCACAGGCCCAAGAGCTTTTAGAACCCCATAGTACAGGTTTGGGAATTTTCTCCAGACATTCCAAGTACTATACCAAAAGACCCGAGACTGAGCCATTGATGGGTACAGAAATGTACTTCACATGGTTCCAGAGACTGAAAGTCCAGGTCAAGACCTCAGCACCTCAGTGTGGGTTGCTCTCTCTGTCCAAGGTGGAGCCTCTATGCTGTGTTATCTCAGAGCAGAAAGGTGCAGACTGGTGCAGGTGGGACCGACATTTGACATTGCGGCACAGTGATGTCATCTACAATGTTTATGCCCTAGAAAAGCACAGTAAATAACATGTTGTGATGAAATGTCATGCTTTAAGTGAGTCAACAATTGTCTATCAGGCTGCATTCATAGCTTGAGTCACAGGTTAGATGTAAGTAGCTAATGTCCTCAAGCTGCTGCGTTATAAGGGCACAAATCCCACTTGTAAGGATGGAAACTTCCTGCCTTAATCACCTATTAAAAGGCTTCTTGATACTGAGTCTTAGGCTCCAACATATGAATCTGGGTACACATACATGCAAGCCATGAGCAAGCATGCATCTGGGACACTTTCCTAAGTACAGGTATTTTACATGAGAAGAAACTCTGTGCTTTGGAGCAGTGGGGTGGTATAGAGAACCCTTCTGGACAAAAATGGTCCCTTTCCAGGAAGATGTTCCTCCTGACAGGCAAAAGCCAGCTCTGGAAGAAAGCTGGATATGAACCATCAAATGCTAGGCAAGATTGTAAGGGAAGAGACTAGCATCACTCCGTACCACACACATCAGGGTCATCTTCACACACAGGTTTGTTTTCTTCTTGTTGAGTTCAAACAGTGGCCCACAGAGCAAATTCTAGACACTATGCCCCAGGACTACCTGTCTTTAAAGTCACAAACACAGCCAGCCAGGTGGCTTAGCAACAAAAGTGCCTGCCATAAAGCCTGCCGATCTAAGATTAACTCCTGGCACCCACATGGTGGGGGGAGAGAACTGACTTTCACAAGTTGTCCTCTGGCACACATGTGCATGCACTTGAGCACACACACTCACATACATGCATACACACACACACACACACACACACACACACACACACAAATAAGTAAATGTAAATAGTAGAGACATCAATGGGTGTACTCTTCTTCTTCAAGGGCAAGGTAGTAGCATTTTTCAAAAGCCTTTGAAATCATATGTACTATTAGACCAAGAGCAAAAAGAAAAGTCAGAAATACATGTAAAGATGCACCTAGAAGGAAGGATCTTCAGCCTACAATTCTTTACGATACCAAAAAAAAAAAAAAAAGAAAAAAAAGAAAAAAAAAAAAAAGAAACAACCAAGTATCCAGTACTGGGGGACTAAATAAATATATCCTAGTATATTGGTAGTATATTGGTAGGAAAGGTTGTATATCATTTAAAACTAGTATAATAGAAGAGTATTTAGTGGCATTAAAAGAAAGATTATAAAATTATATGGAAAAACTAGGATTCCATCTGAGGAACTCTATAAAAATATACAAGTAAAGCAAATTAAGAAAATCAAGTTCTTTACTTCCTAGTTAATATACTGCGGTCATTTCTAAAAATCTTTGCAATGAAGATGGGGGATTCTGAAATAAAATAAAATGTTATAGCTACTTCTTTTACATTTCTAAAAACAAAATATTTCTCAGTATTCATTGTCAGCTGTTGGAGATAAAAGGGTAAATGAACATGAATTGTTCCAATGTACTTTTCATTTCTTTTTGTGTTGGAATTTAGGCTTAACCAAACCCAAAACCTGTCTCTTCTGGTTCATAGCAAAGATAATTAAAATTGCATCTTCTACTGAGAAAGCTGGAGGGGGACGTTTGATTTTTCTCTGAATCCTTCCACGTTACAACTCTGATTAAACGATTTCCTCTGTTTACTAAACTGGGTGGATTCTGTAGTTCTATCTCTTTTTCCTGAGGTAAAGGTGTTAATTTGCATTACCTCTGATTACTCACTCAAAAGAATGTGCACGTTGCATCTGCTGCATGCTATGCAGGTGACTGTTGATTGTCTGTGGGGACAAAGGCAGCACAAATAATACAAATCCACAGAGAACACCCAAACTTCCTGTTAGCCAGAAGTGTCAGCCGTTTGCCAGCGTAGTTAGCAGCTGATTTGAGCTTAATCTCACAACTCCCTTCCACGTGCTTGAAGATTACACTAAGAAGAGAAATGACCAGTCACAGAGGCAGCCCCAGGTAATTCCTAGTCAGGAAAATTGGTTTCTGATTAATCAAGATTTGGCAGATTTGCAGCACAGACACATAACTGTCTCCCAGCAGAGATCCTGAATATTCACTGCAAAAACTAAACCAAACCAACCAACTGAAGAAACAAACAAACAAACCAAAAAACACTCTTCACTAGTCCATTGGGTGAAGTGCCTACCATGAAAGCATGAGAACATGAGTTTAACCCCCAGCACCCACAAATAAACTCTGCCCTCAGGAGGCTCTCTGGAGCTTGCTACCCAGCCACTCTAGCTAAGTAGGTTAGCTTCATGATGAGTGAGAGACTAGTCTCAACGAATAAAGGCAAGAACCATTGAGAGGTACTCTTGAAGTTGACCTCTGAACTTCATACAATCACGTGTGCACACATACACACATATACACTCGTAGGCACACAGAAAAGTTTTCGTCTGCTGTGTAACATGCTCAGGAGTGCTAACTTCAGTCATCCCACACACACAGAATTAGACAGTAAATTTATTTTTCTCTCCTTTTATCCCCTCAAAGTAATAAAATTAAAATATCTAACTATGTATAATTTGTATTCCTTGCAATTCTGTATTCCAGATTCATCTGGCTATGCAATGAGCCAAAACTTCCATGTCCTGTGATTACGTTGTTTTGAAAACTCAGGAGACACACACATCCTTCCCTGACCTTTCTTGAGGCTGTGCAAGCCAGAGAAGTTCTCTACTGTCCACCCATGGACTCAGACACAAAGAGACCTTAGCAGTGTGTATGACTTGATTTCACAGGTGTCTCTGATACCCCCATATCCAATATATCACTTTAAAACTGAAATTAAGAAAGCTAAGTCAGGCCTTTTCAGACCTTATAAGAAATACCATTTCTCTACAAATGTCTTTCCTTTAAGGAGTGTCATAAGTTGACTGACAAGTATGCCACTACATTAACTTTTTAAGACGTTTCTTTTTTCAAGTCACGCCTCCACGAGATAACTGCACATTTAAGTTGGTAGGTTTGTGTGGCTTTTTTCTCCCACAACAAATATGAAAAAGACACATTGTACTTAAAATCCGTTGGTGTTTTTTTGACTAACAGTCAATAACAAGGTAAGAAAGCTCCCCAAGCAGAGTCTAACATCAGCACCATGGCGTGGCTGTAAACTGTCTCTAGGACACAAGAGTGTAGATCAGTGGCCTCTTGCAGGCTTTTCAACAAGAACTTTCTGGTCTTTTTGCAAAGTGATAATAAGAATTTCTTTGCCTAGTTTATACGGAACAAATCTTTCTCTCCAAGGAAAACATCCCACTTCCCTCCAAAATGAAAAAATTAGGAGGCGTTCTGAACAGCAGGTGACTTACTCACTGGTCCTCAGCAGTACACTGTGCTTATTTTGATTATTACAAGTTATTTCCATGAACCTAAAAGCCAAACCTGAGCAGCCATCAACGGTCACTTTAGTGCTTCGACTTCAAGAAGTTTCCAGGCTGGGGAATTTTTTTGGTGAATCCATAAACATTGGATTTTTAGGACAGTCTATCTTTTTCATATTTGTTGTGGAAGAAAAAAGCCACACAAGCCTACCAACTTAAAAGTGCTAGACACAGGGGCACAATCCCCATCACACACCTTAAAAGGCAGACATGGTGGTGTACACTCTGCAGAGGCGATAAGAGGTTGATTTGGCTCTCACTGGCCAACCTGTCTAGCTGAATCAGTGAGCTCCAGGTTCAGTAAGAGATCGTGTCTCAAAGGCAGATTAAAGAAGATACCCAGTGTCCACCTCTGGCCTACACACACACACACACACACACACACACACACATGTATGCACACACATAGAACTCACATATGAAGGCAGAGGAGGGGGGAGGAGGGAGAGGAAGGAGAGGAGCTTCACAGAAGGAAAAAAGGTTGCCGACATAGGTTTCTTGGGCTATGAATTTGCTTTCCCTTGTTGGCTTCTTTGCTTTAATATTAGGGTGTTTATTCCTTATGTGCAAAGGGCGTGGCTTTTCTCTCTGTGTGCAACTATTTCCACTAAGCCTGAGATGTCCTTGGTATCACATGAGGTACAAGGGAGAAGAGCCAATACACCACAAGATTACTCAGAGGTTTCTGGCATTTATTTACAAGTTTTCATGCAATTTCTTTCCGAGGTTTTTTTGTTTTGTTTTGTTTTTAAGACAAATGTATACGTCTAACCTAGTACAACCCAGAAAACTTTAATATAGAATTTCCACATCCCATAAAATTAAGCTTTAACATTGACTGCTCTTTGAGGGCTCCAAAATGCCCTGACTATTTCCCAAAAATAAAGCTTCCAAGAAGTAGAAATGGGAAATAAAATAAATAAGAAAATCATTGAGCTAAATATGAAGGAAGGAGCCATATGTAGGCCTGATATACTTCAGGCATTCAATAATTGCTAATTTTAAAGAAACCACATCCTAGTGGTGATGACAGAGAATATTGTGCCTTCTGTGATTAAAAAATATGATGCTAATTCATGACTCAAAGCTTTCCTGAATTGGCAACATCCTTTTTTTCTGTTTTTATTTTTAACGATTTCCTTACAGAGTTACCTCATTTCAACCTGTTGGGATAATCTCAGACACAGCAAGCTTTGTCTCCAAAGGGGACGTATGTGCATATCTCAGAGCTAGCCTGAACTTAGGGGCCAGCTAAAGGCTGCTTGTCACATACATCCAAGTCCCTGTAGGCAGCTGCCCCTTCTACCTTGTTCCAAAAACTGACGTCTGACTATTCCCCTACCTGCACTTAAGAAGGGCACCCAGGGATGGACAGCAGCTATGTGTGCTTCAGAGAGCAACCAGCATCTGTGAGGCCCCTTCACTCAGGGCTCTGAAATGATACACAGTTTCCCACAAAGAAAACAAATCAACTGAAATATGCCACTTCCTGAGTTTCACACTAGCTTTTACAAGAAACTGAAATATATCACTTTTTTTTTTTTTAATTAGTGATTGAAACATGTTTTGTGAGGAAAACGGAATGGCAGATTCGGTTGTTAACTTAGGTTACGTGTTCACAGGTCCTGCCCCTGTTACAAAAAGTCACACCTATTTTAAACCAACATATCAGACTAAATCGGGCCCTTTATCTTGCTAATTTTTTTTTTAATTCAGAAAATGGCTAGGATGAGAGGGAAATACTTTTATATATTCTCTACAGTGGGATCCCAGAAATAAGCCTTTGCATTAGCTACAGCAAACATACAGATCAAAGGGAGTTTGGCTTGCTTATTGTATGGGTTTGGTTTGGTTTTTGAAACTGGGTTTTTCTGGGGCCCAGGCTGGCCTGGAGCTCAGGCTAGCCCCTAACTCCCAGACCTGTAACTCAGTGAGTATCCTGACTTAGCTGTCCAAGCACTTGGGTTATAGTGAAAGCCCACCATCCCAGGCTTGATTTTTCTTTAATAATCCTTTGGGACCTGAGATATCTAGATAGCAGCTTCTCTTTACCTCAAGCCAAGACTAACACTCTAATTAGGATCTCTTCCCATTCCACCAGTAAACTTCTCTAAAGAAAAGTCCTAAGTATTTCCTTTGCTTCCCACTCTCTCCAAAAGCTGGAAACCCTGGCTGCTACCCCTACCTTTAGCTGACCTTATTAATGTTAGCAGTGAATACCTCACTGATGAACCTTGGAGGCAGCTTAGTCCTTGTCCCAGTTATACAAACAAGCCCTTCGTCCATCACCCACCCTCAAGACTGCACCAAGATGGCATGCTATGTGAGACCTTCTCAAGTTCCAGCTGGTGACCGTGGTCCCCCATCCCCAGTGCTAAACAAAGGCACCTTTGTGTGTTCGGAGTGCCTTTAGCACACCACCAGGTACTATTTATTTTTCTCCACCACCACCTATGAGAGAATGCGGAATTGGTTTAGCCTTATTTGTTTTTATACCCACACCACCTGCCCAGCCTCTAGACTTGGCTGGCAAATGAGGCGTTTCAATGTGGCAAGTGAAGCAGACAGGCCAGGCAGCCCTGAGTGGTCATTATTCCACAGGGCATCAAGACACATAGATTTAGCCTAATTTTCTTTCAAGCCACAAATCTGTACACATTTGCCCATAAATTCTCCACCCCAGGTTAAAAGGACACTACCTTAGACCACTGTGTAACACAGAAAATCCAAATTCCTTTTGTACCTGATGAGAACCCTGGACAAAAATGGGTGTGTGGTGTAAGAATCCAGGAAAGTTCTGGGATATTTCTATTACCCCTGCCACATTCCTCTTCTCCACGCATTTGCATCTCTTTCCCAAGCACTGGCACCTCCTAGCCATCTAATCAAGACAGATCTTTCACACGGTAATTAAAATACAGCTCATCTTCAAGGGGAAGAGAAAAACAAAGGCTGAGACAATTAGCTCACTGTGCCAAGCAGCATGGTTCACCCCTCCAGCTCTGTACCCCCTCCTCAGCCCTCCCCAGCTTCCTCCGATTGCTGGCATGTAAGTATTTTCACAGGAAGGAGAAACTCCATTCCCGCTGAAAGGTAAGAGAACAGACAGCCTGGAAAATGGTTTAATTCAATTTCATTTGCAAAACGCTCAGGACTATTGAAGACAGACATTGGGTTCCCTGCTCGCTGGAGTCACATTAGGTGGGAAAGGGGACAAGAGACACTGATTCATCTGTAACTGTCAGGTTAGGGCAGAATATTGCATTAGCAGGACACAGACCTGCAATACAAGGAGTGGCAAGGTATCCCAGAGTGGGCTCTGCAGAGCAGAGAGGCAAACTGTCCTTCTAATGGCTCAGAAGGTGGAGAGGGAACTCCCACTCCACAAGGCTATGTGGGCCTTGATTACATTAGCACAACTTGTAGCATTCTGCAGAGCAGGCACCTTGATTCTATTATAGTTCTGGATCATCTGTAAAGGCCACTGCTTTGTTTGACTCCCCCACACCACCTGCCTTTTCTACAACATCCCCTACCAGCATATTCAAGCATTAGCAGTTGGGATTTCTAAATTCTTTTAGCCATTGATGGCCGCCAGCAGTCAAATTAAATTCAAAGGGTTTAGTATAGCTCCGGGTTTTAGCTATATAATTTACTAAGAATGCCCAAAGCACTTGCAATCTAGTTTTCAGTTCAGCAATGAATACCATTTCCTACAAAATCTGCCTGAAATCTCCTTTTGAGGCTCTGGGAAAGGGGGAGAGGGGAGTGTGCCTTCCTTCTGGCACTGGCTCAAAAAAATTGGGGGTTGGGGGCAGGGGAGAATTCCTAGAGAAAAAGATGTATCTCATGGGGTGAACGTGGTACTGGATATGGAATCTAAAGAATGAGGTGGTGGTGATGGGTGGCCAGGGTATCTGGATTAGTTGTAGACATCTACATTTTATTTTCTGTATTATTTTTTTTTTCATGTTCTAAATCTAACGCTGTATCAGTTACATCTCCACTATTTAACAGTATAGGCCTAGCCAAAGTCATGGTTCTCTAAAAATAAAGAAAATCTTGGTAGAAACTCCAAGTTTGATCATTCTTGAATGTTTAATGATAACCTTAGTCTACTTTCAATGGAAGAGAAGACTGTCAACCCATAGACGTGGTGCTAATCTCATTTCTAGCATTTAGGACTGACAAAAGTACCATGGTTTGTAGTTTCTTCATGCCTCCATCTCACTGCCCCCCCCCCCCGAAAGGCAAGGAGAGCATGACAAGAGAGCATTGCAGAGTGGCTCTCCTAGCACTTGTGGAGCAAAGTAGAAAGAGCACGAGTTTGAGTCCAAGGTAGGCTACGTAATGAGACTTTGTCTTTAAAGGGCAACTTTAAGTCTATAGTGAGTGTAGAGCATTGCTTGCTTTCTTCCACGAGGAGATAGCCTTCTAAATGGGGCGCCTACATGACGGCTTCCAGGGCTCTTGGAGGAGGGGGCAGGAAGAAGAATGTGAGAGACAAATGCTGGGGACAAGAGCTATGTAACACAGTCTACTGGACATGACACAGCTGTCTCACAGCAGTTGTGGCTATCTACAGAAAATGGAGCCCCATTGACATTCCACCATGAATGGGAGGAAGGAATATGAGGCCCCACCCTCCCTGGGGAGCTATTAGTCATTAACGCTTGCTGGCAAAAGGGTTGTTTTCTTCTGTGGCTTAACCATTCCAGTTGTCCTATTCCAGCAAAGAATCCCTAGTCCATGTTTATGCGAATGACCCTAACTAAACTCAGTGTGTCAGAAAGAAAAACAAAGTCATAAAAACACAGGTTGGAACTTATGGTATGCTCGAAGAAGAAGAAGAAGAAGAAGAAGAAGAAGAAGAAGAAGAAGAAGAAGAAGAAGAAGAAGAAGAAGAAGAAGAAGAAGAAGAAGAAGAAGAAGAAGAAGAAGAAGGAG
>CM052704.1:33345320-33355706 GCA_028551405.1 Uromys caudimaculatus
GTCACCTGTAGTGTCTGAAAACAGCCAGTGCCATTACATATTGCTTTTAGATTTCATCCTCTCTCACATTGGCACATGGGAGTTCTGCATCTAATCATATGGACAAAGTAGCTGAGGGCAGGGCAGCTGACAATTGCCAGGTGAAGGAGATACATGTGCACTCTCCCTGTCACAGAGACAGGACGCTCCACTAAAGGAGGCAGTAGCAATCAAATCATCAGGCTGAATTAATTTAATTAATAAATGGCATAGTTCGGAAACCCGTTAGAGAAGTCAGAAATGTTGGCTATCTACCCAGAGCAGTGGTGATCACTCACCACCAGGCCAGCTAAATGCAACTCCAGAAATCAGACCGCTAAAGGATAAATTGAACAGAGCCAAGCTCCTAATGGCTCTAATGATCTAATTCTGTTTGTTGATCTCACGCCTATGATTTTCCGCTCAATAAGCCCCTTTATATCTTACAATAAACTGTACAGTTTATAAAATTTAAAAACACTAGCTGGGAAGCTGTTTTGTATGGTTTTTAAAGCCCACCAAGATATCAGCCCTGGCACAGAAAACCAGGACCAGGCACAGAATCCTCAGACTCCAGGTTACCCCACCACCACCAGCTCACCCCTCTCTGCCTCACTCACACCCTAAGCAGTCCATGACCAGTGCTCCAAAGGTGTGGCAGAAAACAAAACAAAGGCCAATACTTTAATGTCTTCTTCTATGACAGTGGAACAAAAGTCAAAACTAGCCAGTTTTATAGACTGTAAATGAGTCCTCTCTCCAGGCGTCCCCACTCCTGGCTAAACCCATCTCCACCCACTCCAGCTCCTAACAAGAAACCACATTTATTCAGAGAGCAGCAGACAGAAAATTAATGTAGTCAGCCTTTCACTTTCCAATTAATTTAGTGAGGCAGTAACTAAATAATCTAATTCGATCAAGTCTGCATATGAAAATATCAGCTGCAGAGAGACCTAGTAGATGGGGGCAGGGAAGGTAGATGGCATTTTTATCTTATTTTTAATTACATTAATTGAGGGCGGGGGCTGCACATTACAGTGCTCATGTGGAGGTCAAACGGCAACTCGAAAGTTGGTTGACTTCTTCTGCCATGTTCCTTACAGGGATCAGACTCAGACCATCATGCTTAACAGAAAGCACATTTCTGCAGAGTACCATCTCACAGTACTAACAGTAGTTTTAAAGGACTTCTGTGCCAGGTTAGTAGGCCCCTACACATAGTATTTCAATTTCATCTCTGTAAGAACCCCACAAGGAAGAAATTATTATGTCTATTTTACATAAGCTCTCCTTACATTGGAATTTTAAGTAACTTCTCAAGAATCATGAAGAATATGGCAGTGCTGGGACAGCATCCAATGTCTGAGTCCTAAAATTAAAATTAAAATGAATGAATAATAAGGATTACGGTATTTGATGCATGGTTATTCGTGGGATGCAGATATTTACCTGGTAGTTTTTATTATCTTGTCTTTGTGTGGGTTGTGTGCGTTGGTGGGTGTGTGGGTGGGTACCTGTATGCCTTGGTGCACATATAGAAGTGATGTCTTTCAGGGGTTGGATCTCTCCCTCTCCCTTGACTCTGAGGCAAAGTCTCTCTTGCTGTCCCTGGGCTGCATACTCTTGGCTATCGAGTCCTAGGGCTTCTGATTGATTCTCCTGAGCCCATTCCCCAGCTCAATGCAGGAGTGACAGCATTGCACAAGTATGACATATATCCAGCTTTTCTATACATGTGTCAGGAGACCAAACTCAGGTCATTAGGTATACGTGGAAAACATCTGATGACCATCTCCCCAGACATGCCTGATGGTTTTAACAGATCAGTGGACGTGTTGGCTTTGTCCTTATTTCGTGGCTGCCTTCAATATCTTCTCTTACTGCATGAGAAACAACTCAGCTTGCATCCATTTTTTTTTCTTTATCTTCACATTTTCTTTTCTTCACTCAAAGACTGGGCAGGGAAGATGATAAAGACTATGACTTCCTAGAAAAAAAATAACGAATTGAGTTTCATTTTACATTAACTCTGAGTACGGTTTGTTACATCTTACAGACACAGGCACACATGCATTTTTTTTTTTTTTTTTTAGTAGAATAACATTTCGGAGGATTAGTGTCCAATAAAACCCACACGATGGATGGATGTGCATCAGAGGCCTGAAAATTCTCCAGAAAGCAATTGCACTGAGTGCTGTCTAATAATAAATCCACACGGACGGCCATGATCCAGGCTGCGTTCATTGCCTTACAGCTCTGTCCCCTCCTGACTCCACACTGCAGTCTTCGCTAGACGCTCTGTGAGAGAGCAGATGTTCTGCTTTGGGTTGAGAAATCAACGGTTACCATTCGTATGTTCCAAAAATTCGAGGGCTTAGTGCTGCTGTTTTAAGGATGCTAATTAATTCCAGCCCTTCTGCTCCAGTGTGCTCACAGTTTCAATCAACCGCAATCTCAAAGGACCTCAGCCCCCACTGTCTCCCCTGAAAGCCTGTGGAGAAAAACAAGCAGGAAATGCACACTTAACTGACATAGCAGAGACAAGGGAAACATCCAATATGCTCTGAGTTTGTATACTCTTCCATGTTGACATCGCTGCCATCCTTCCTGGTATATCCATTGGAGTAAGTAAGCATAAACGGGTGACAAGCACAATCGAAACAATGCCTACATATGCCTTTGGGTCATTTTCTTGTGTTTATTTACTATTCAAACAGACTGATTTTGGAATCATGATTTTTTTTAAGCTGTTTCTGAATCAATAGCTTCTTCTATTATTTGTTTGGTTTTGAATCTGGAGGTGCTTGTACATAATACCCAGTGTGTTAAGAAAGTAAGTTTATAGGTTCAAGGCCCACAACAGCTGGCTCAGTGGGCAAAGTGCCTGTACACAAGCCCAAGTAGGAAGCCCTGTGTCCATTCACCAGAATCCATGTGAAAAATGGCAGTCAATGGGAAGCCATCAGTATTCCTACCACCAGTGAAGTGGACATGAAAGAATCCCCAGGGCTTGCTGGTCTACCACTCTACCCAGCCAGCAAGTTGCAAGTTCAGCTAAACACTCTGCTCAAAAACTAAGCTGGAGGGGCTAGAGAGATGGCTAGAGTGAGTTAGAGCACTTAGCTGCTCTTACAGAGGACCAGAGTTTGCTTCCCAGCACCCATGTTGTGTGGCTCACAGATACTTGTGTTGTGTAACACTGTTCCTAGATAACCTTGAACAAACATTTGCTCACCCCTAAACGGAAAACCAGCAACAGATCAAAGGAAGGATACCACCCAAATCTAACTTGGTGAACCAATGAGTTTTATTGGGGTTACTTATAGGAGTAAGGGTGAAGAGTTACTTATAGGAGCAGAAATGACTCAAAGACATCTGCATCACCAAAACCTGCACACCCCAACATGAGTGACAGCTCAAGAAAACTAGGACCCAGGAGCACACTGCAGAACTGGCTCAAGAGTGTCTCTGTTCTTTATGCATAACAGAAGCTTGCAGAGACAAGAGCTTGTAAAGTTACTTAACCTTGGGCACATTTCTTAATTTGAAGCAATAATAATACCTTTTTAAATGTCAAGAATCAAGTATAATGTAGTCAAAATCTATGGCACAAAGTAAAGGTGTAAAGACTGAACTATAGGCAGATTGTCCCCTTGGCTGAGGAAGGGGCCTGTGAACCTTTCATATGAGTAAATTCAAAAGATCGTTTTGTGTTTTGTTGGAGGAGCATGAAAGGGTTAGATTTTTATCTTACAAAAATGGAGATAGGTAGATGATTTGGTCAGTAAATGTTTTCCCTTGCAAGCATGAGTATCTAAGGTTCAGGTCTCCAGACTCACACTAAAACCTGAGCATAGCACATTTGCAATCCCAGCCCTGGGAAAGCAGAGATCAGTAGAACCCTGGGGCTCCTTACACAGCTTAGCCTACTAAAGACTTTCAGGCCAATGACAGAACCCCCATGCCTATCTCACAAAGAAAATGAAGGGTGGACACTGTTCCTGAGAAATGACCATGTAGATTGTCCTCTGGCCCCCACAGGCATGTGCACATACATGTATTCATCTGAATGCACATGCATGCAACTGCACACACATAAGCAAGCAGACATACATGCACAAACAAACAAAAGATATATAAAGGGCTTAAGTGAGAGACAGGTGAAATGAATAACAGATATTACAAACTGAACACCCCCTAAAATCCCTCAGCTGACATTCTAAGCCCTAATGGGATGAGTAAGGAGCTGTAAGGAGATGGGGCTGCTGAGAAAAATCTTTTTATGAGGATGCAGCCCTTGTAGATGGGGTTAGTACCTTGAAAAACAAAGACCAGAAAAAGTGTGGACACCAGTTTTGCCGTGTGAGAATATAAAAATGCCAGTTATCTGCATTCTAGAGAAAGCCCCCTTCAGAACTTTACACTGAACTTGGACCTTTCAGAACTGTGATAAATGAATGTTTTTGTTTAAGTCAGCCAGTCTATGGTACAGTGTCATGGTAACCCACCCTAAGACGTGAGGGGACAAGAGTGTTCATCCGTTCCCTACCTCTGTCGTCATGCTGTATCCAAGGAAGGGAACAGTTAGGGCCAGCGTAGGAAGGATCAGTTTGTTAAAGAGACTTATTTGAAAACCCATTCCCACATGGTGATGTTTTAGGGCCCAAGAAATACAGTAGGGAGAGGGGAAGAAGGAGATTGGAAGGGAGGGAGAGATTCCACATTTCTCTGTGGTTACTTAAGGAGGAGCTTGGTTTTAAGAATCACTGGCCTTACAGGAGCCACTATTATAAATGTCAGTGCACCTGAGAGCTATGAGTTCAGACATTACCATACAGAGTAAGGGACAAAGTCCAAAGTGAGTAATTTCCAGCGATAAAATTCAATAGTAAAATCACACACACACACACACACACACACACACACACACACACACACACACACACACACACACACACACACACCCCTACCTGGAAAGTCTATACAGAGGAAGTTCAAGACCCTGCTGGAGTAGTAAGGACAAAGAGCTCTGAGTTCTTAATATCAACATACCTTTCTGTAAGTCCACAGATGGGTGAGTATTCACAGTAATGATTTTTATTATAAATGTTTATATTGATCCCAGAGGAAAACCATCCAAGCAAGAGCAGAGAACAGGAAGAGCTTTTTCTTCCCCAGAACTCAATGTCAAAATGTAAGTTCTCATGGTGGTAGCTACCATTTCTATGCAGACTTCGCTGTCACTAACCTCAAGCAAACCATGTTAACATATATATCATACAGTGTCCTCATCTGTGGAAGAACCTAGTTGACAGAGGCCCTTGAGACTCAATATGGGAAGATCAAATTAGCTCAAGATGATATATGGAGGGAAAACCAAAAAAAGCTGAGAAATGTAGAGGTTGGTCTATAACTGATAGATAGATGAAAGAGAACAGAAACCTTTGTGGCTCTGCCAAGAACAAAGAGTCCTTGAGCGAGTTCTTTAAACTCTCTAAACCTCGCTCTCCTGCTCTGTAAAGGAAAGAGAACCATGAGGTATGTTTCACCCCTAGGGTTCCAGGTAGTGTCCAGTCTCCAGAAGAACAACTAAAATTACATTCCCCTCAAGATGCAGAGGGACTTGCATCACCCAGAGCTCAAAAGAATCCAGATCTTGACTGAGATCCTCTGTGAGCAAAGAGAAGCACTGAGAAGCCTTGCCAGGCACTTCACAGTCATTTGGTGATACAGACTTGAGTGCAGCTCTCTCAAACACACTCAGATGTCTGTCCCACTTGGATGTGTGGTTAAAATTTAATGTTTGACTTAAGGAGATGCACAAAGGACCCTTTCTGGTGCTCTAGCCACAGCGTTGCACTGCCAATAGGGCAGCTCCACAGAGAGGATGACACACTGTGGCTAGCATCTTCCAATCATGCTCACTGTTGAGCTTAACACACTATATATTTGTGCACACTCTCTCCTCAATAAATATTTGTCGTATAACTTTCCTAAGCCAGCCTATAGAGAAGGAAGGAAAAAACTCAAAAATATCACACACACACACACACACACACACACACACACACACACTACTCACTATAGAAGAGGAATCTACTCAGAAAACACAGGTACACAAGCAATTCCAAATGACTTTGCACAGTATCACAGGGCTCAAGACAGAAATGTGTTCCTTCATTGTGTTCCTTCAGTAAAGTGAACCTCCAGTTCTACATGATTAGTGCTCTGAGACTCTCCAGTGAAAGGAGAACACATGGATGAATGGAAAGGAAGTATGACTTGGGAGATTGCTCACACCAGAAAGGGAAATCCATACAAACGGAGGCATTGAGGTGGGAAACCTCAGAGCAACCAGGATAAAAGCAACTGAATCTTGCAACTTTGCTCAACCACCCACAGGTCCCTAATCGTTGTGTCTCTTCCTCCATTAAATCCTGTCTAATCCCGTCACACCAATCACTCCAAACACCTCCTTGGCCCAAAGTTCTTTGTTTCTTTCCCCAGAATCACTCATTTTATGAAAGTGAACTCGCTAGATGCTGGACATTGGTTTAGAGGTCGGAAGGGCCAGCCTGACTACTAACGTGGAGAAAGAAACGACCTTCCCATTTTTGTTCACATGCAGAAAGAATATAGAGCTGTGTGCTCTGTCCTCCTCTCTATCCCCTTACCTTAAGGTCACTTATCTGCCTGTGGCTGATCCATTCATTTCCATCCACAAAAAAAGCATGGAAATACGTCAGGAACGTAAGAAGCAAAAAGCTGAAGCATTGGGAGTGCCTTTGGAAGGTGGTGTTCAGAAATACGGACAGGACTGTACAGAGCAGTACACCACTGCTCTGTGAGCAAGTTATTCATATTGTCACCCGTAGCTATAGATGCCACCAGGTCTCCATAACGAACGTCCTTTGAAAATCAGCAGGACCTAAAGCAAGACATCATCAGCTTCACGTCATGACCAAAAATAAACTGAGAACCAAGGCTGACCAAGGACAATGTCAAAAGTGAATAAGTTGTATAAAGACATTCCAATCCAAGATGCACAGTGGCTCCAAAAGACTATAGATTTTAAAGTCCTATTGCCTGACGATGCTATAGTACTGGACAGTAGCACATGGCTCGCATTTGCAATGATGTTGAGGTAGCCAAACTTGTGACACGGCAGTCACATAGGACAGCATGTAAATATGCACAGTGCAGTACACTTGATAATGATAACAACTATGTTACTGGCTTGTGCATTTACCATGCCTAGCCTTTATCATTGTTTTAGAGTGTAATCAGTAATCCTTTTTAAACACTTGCTAGGAATGTCTATGCTGAGGTAACCCTATGTCTCTTCAGTGGATCAAGAGGCCATGTTGCATAGTTGGCCTTGACCATCTAAGCTGTATGCTGGTACTCCATGATGTTCAAGTAATAACAAACTCCCAAGATGGAGGGTTCGCCAGAATCTCTGCCATGAAGCTTCACAAAGAACAAAAGAGAAGCTGTTTTCAGACACACTCAGCAGTGACCTTGCTCACAACCAAGTTAGCTTAAATCATACCATTTCCAAGGGTTAGAGTCCTTTAAAATCTTGGTTTAAAAGACTTTTTTTAATCAATAAATTACTTTCCTTGCAAGGTTTCTGCTTCAATTAGCTTCTGAAACATTGTGGGTCTATTGTTTTAAAGTTTAATGCCAGGCCCTTCGCCTTGCACACTCCCCCTTTGACAAGCTCCTCTCAACTGGCAGTTTCTATTTATATTTCAACATATTAGTATAACAAATTTAAATAAAATTCTCCACTTGTATCATTAATTAGCATTTGGCAATGGGCCTGATTAAATGCCCTTGGCAACAAAATGATTTAAATATCGAAAAGGTTATTTTTATCATGTATTAAAAGTGCCTGTTCGGCAACTATTCCCACCAACTTCCCCTCCTCTGCTCAGAGGCCAAGTGTGGTTCCTAACACACCTCTCCAGGTTGCATAACTGTCAGTCAGCTATATCCACTACTCTAACAACTGAGAAAAGTGTCTCACAATGAGAGCAGTTCAAATGAGTCTCCTTTTTTTAGTTTAGATGAATAAAATAATCCTCTTTTAATCCAAGCTAAACTTCTAAGAAATTGGATTTTTTCTTCTGGTTATCCATACTTTACAGAACTACAAACAAACTATTTAACCAGAAGATCTAATGGAGCCCCTCTTTGAAACGGACGGGACTTGGTCAAGTACCTGGACTGACTATGAACCGTGCATGATATAGAAAAACCACCAACCAAAGAGTACACATGAAGCAGCCCAGGGCCCCAGCCGCATATGTAGCAGAGGATGGCCTTATCTGGCATCAATGGAAGGCCCTTAGTCCTGTGAAGGCTTGATGCCCCAGTGTAGTGGAATGCTAGGGCAGTGAGGTGGGAGTGGGTAGGTGGGTAGGGGAGCACCCTCCTAGAAGCAGGGGGAGGAGGGGATGGGGAAGGGGGAAAACATTTGAAATGTAAATAAATAATAAAATAACCAATGACAGAAAGAAAGAAAGAAAGAAAGAAAGAAAGAAAGGAAGGAAGGAAGGAAGGAAGGAAGGAAGGAAGGAAGGAAGGAAGGAAGGAAGAAAGAAAGAAAGAAAGAAAGAAAGAAAGAAAGAAAGAAAGAAAGAAAGAAAGAAAGAAAGGCCGGTCTTTGCTTTGTAACTCCGAACTTTCATTCACAGGACTCTCGTGTTCACACCTGACTTTCCATGTCAGCACATGTCCCAGTGCCTAGCAAACTGTAAAGACCCTCCAAACATGGGTTGAAGAAGGAAGTGACAAATACCATTCATTCTACCAAAGGTTGAGCAGGAGAGATGGTTCCGACTGGAAAGCTACTGCTCTTCCAGAGAACCTGAAATCAGTTCAGGATAAATATACTGGACTGCTTAAACCCACCTATAACTACAATTCTAGGGGTCTGGTACCCTCTTCTGGCCTCTGTGGGCACCCATACATGCGCAGCTTACATCTACACAGAAACATGCACATACACACAAAAAGTAAATCTTAAAAAGTAAATAAGGGATACGGTTGAATGTTTCTCCTTGCTTGTGATTCTAATTAAATGTGAGATGTAGTTATCTACAATAAATAATGTGGAGAGAAAATATTGGGGGAAAGCAATACAAGAAACCTTAGAAAATCATGTTTTCCCCGTTTATGAGGTGGGCTGGGTAAATGAACTAGAGAAATGGAGAAAAGGTCAAAGAAGAAAGAGAGTAAAAGAAGTTTGCCCATAATTGAGGTAAAAAAAAAAAATTATCCTTCAATAACTCTTCTCACTGAGTCATCCATGAGATGCTTAAGATCATCGTTGTATGAAATGACTAAAAATACCCATTTACTGTGACTTCCCAGAAAGAATGTTTTGTGATTTTCTGACACATCAGGGGAGTTAGAAAAATTGTCCCATGATAATTAAGGGTTTGGTCATTAGAATAAACACTAGAAATGAGGACTCTTATTTAATAAAACTTTTTCAATGTTCCCTTGACATAAAAGTAAATAATTATGAAGCAAAGAAAATGAAAGGGGGTTGAATAAATAAAATAAAATAGGGGGTTGAATTCTCACGTGTCTGGGAAACCCTCAAGAAAGAGAAGCTGGGCACGGTGACAGTGACCTTTACTCTCAGAACTCTGGAGGCCGAGGCAGGTGGATCTCTGAGTTTGAGGCCAACCTGGTCTACAGAGCCAGTTCCAAGACAGCCAGAGCTACACAGAGGAACCCTGTCTCTAACAGAAAAAAGAAAGAAGGAAGAAAGAGAAGGAAGGAGGGAGGAGGGAGGGAGGGGGAGGGAGGGAGGAAAGAGAGACAGAAGCAAAGAATAAGAGAGAGAACAAAACAGAGAGAAATTAGAAATATCTAGAGCAAGATAAGAAGCTGCAAGTGATGAACTGAGCATCAAAGTCTGGAGAGGGGATAGTTAGAAAGCACCCACCATCTTTTGTCGTAAGACTGTCACTCAGTTTTTAGCAAAAAAAAAAAAAAAAAAAAAACCCAAATATGGAAAGAAATCAGAGCTGATCTAAGACACACTGTTAATCAGTCAGACATTCACAAACAGAACATGGCTACTTTTCAGTCATAGCTCACCAGTGAAGAAGGCCAGTTTTAGGACAAGTTTATAGGATTGAAACTGCCCTCTGAATATCAGTGCTAGTTTTCTTTTTTTTTTTTTTTTTTTTTTTTTTGATACTATATTTACATTTCCAATGTTTCCCCTTTTCTGGGTCTCCTCTTTGGAAACCCCCTATCCCCTCCCCATCCCCACCTCTATGAGGGAATTCCACCTCCCACCCACCCACCCACCCATCCCCATATTCCCACCTTGACATTCCCCTT
>CM052704.1:33356206-33368706 GCA_028551405.1 Uromys caudimaculatus
AAGTCATTGTTTTTAATAGCTGAGTAGTACTCCATTGTGTAAATGTACCACATTTTCTGTATCCATTCCTCTGATGAGGGACATCTGGGTTGTTTCCAGCTTCTGGCTATTATAAATATGGCTGCTATGAACATGGTGGAGCATGTGTCTTTATTACATGTTGGAGCATCTTCTGGGTATATACCCAGGAGAGGTATAGCTGGGTCCTCAGGTAGTATTATGTCCATTTTTCTGAGGGTTCGCCAAACCGATTTCCCAGCAATGGAGGAGTGTTCCTCTTTCTCCACATCCTCGCCAGCATCTGCTGTCACCTGAGTTTTTTATCTTGGCCATTCTGACTGGTGTGAGGTGGAATCTCAGACTTGTTTTGATTTGCATTTCCCTGATGACTAGGGATGTTGAGCATTTCTTCAGGTGCTTCTCAGCCCTGAGAATTTCCTCAGTTGAGAATTCTCTGCCTATCTCTGTTCCCCATTCAGTGCTAGTTTTCATATCCTCCTCCAGAACACTCAGTTCCCACCATTATTGGAAAATACACATTGCTTTGATTGGTTGCAGAGTCTTCATTTTCTTCATTCCTTTCTTCGGTGCTGAGGATGCAAGCTTAGTTCCCAGCACCCAGGTCAGATGGCTTGCCATAGCCTGTAACTCCAGCTCCAATACCCCTGTCTACCCTCTGCAGGCACTGCCACACAGGTATGCTTGCTCATACATAGATACACATACATTTACATAAACAAAAATTAAAATAAATATAAAATAATAAAGCAACAGGGGGATGAATAGACTTGCCTACTTTGTAAGAAAAGGGAAAATGTGGATTAAAAAAAGACCTTGCCAGATGTTGTCCTAAGGATATTGCATGTATTATCTCTCTTAATCCATACGTCCCTGAAATTAGTATACTAGTAAGAATGTTATTTCTATTTCAGAGATAAAAGAATTTAGAATCAAGAGGATTTACCAGTTTCACAAAGCTGACAATTGGCGCCAACAGGAGATGAACATAGGTCAGTTGGAGCAAAAGCAGCTATGATCCCCTCCTAGACCATGCAGTGCCCACAATGAGAGCAGGGGCTCAGGATAACAGCCATGCACTTATTCTGGGCCACAAATATACACCCATCTTTATATAACCTTTATTGGGTTCACAGTAAGCACTACCAATGACTTTCCTCAGCTGCTCTGCAATTTTGTCCTGTACCCTGGAGATAATTGTCACGTGTGAGAATCGTGACCCTTGTAGGTACTTTTTAACTAAAGCTCTTGTAAACTGAATATTGCCTCTATTATGAGTATTAAGTTTGTCTACTGGTCTTATCTTGGTCTTATGATCTTTACTACCACAACTGTCACCAGGACCAAATCGGATCTTCTTATTTTCTGCAGCTTCCACTGCAGTGCCTTGCAAATAACTGTAGCAAATGGCTGCTGAGCTGAACTGAAATCTAATGAAGTGAACTGAATCGTCATGAATTACAGAACCGGGTAGCTGAGTCTTCATCATCTTTTACCCAGGAACTTCCTGTGCCCTGTGCCTCAATTTTGTGCTTGGTGATATCATGATGATATCCTAGTGACATTGTGCTATTTCATTTTCCCCCAATATCCTTTTATTTTAGGATTTGGGTCAGGTTGTAGTGGTGGTGGCTGTTGCTGTTGTTGTTGTTGTTGTTGTTGTTGTTGTTGTTGTTGAGACAGGGTCTCACTTTGTAGCCCAGCCTGGCTTTTAACAACTGGCCTTGAACTCGCTATTCTTCCTGCCTTGCCTTCCCAAATGTTGAGATATAGGTAGCCATGACACCTGGATCAATATCTTTTAAATATAAAATAAAACCAGTATAGACCCCTATAAACATAGACATAATAGATTTTTATACCTTTAAACTTTGCTACTTGGAGATACTAGTTAGTACCACAAACAAATATAGGTGGTCTTTCTAGTGATAATTTCCCCATTAGGGAAGTGGAACGTGAACATTTTATCCCAGAATCCTTTCAATTATGATGATTCAATTCTAGGAGCAGCATTCGATTCTTACAAGTTGGGAGAAGAGAGCAGGAATCGGAAACATCAGGGCATCTTGTGATTTGCTCCCTTTCTTGTTTAGGATTCCCCCCCACATTTGGCTAGTTCTGAGACCCACCCGCCCTACCCCCTGAGTCATTTAATCTGCCGATGTCTGATCCTTTTCTTCTTCTCCACACAGTGGAGAATTGCCACACAGCCATTCTGGTGGTTAAGATATGCGAATCCTTGGGGATATAATTAAGGAGCCACTGAGATGCTTCCATCAAAGGACAGTTCATCCTCGGCTGCCTGGCTGCTGTTTGTGCAGGTTAACTGCTTAACAGTCCTTTCATGTCCAGAGTCAATCTGTGTTTAAAGGCTGGAGGTGAGTGGGAGGACCAGGCAGTTTATCGTCTCTGCCTCCTCATTTATTATCACAGGGCACCACTTCAACTGATCAAAATCAAGGGCCACTCACCCGAGTTATTGGGATGAAAGGCAAAATACATTCTTTGTTCGCTCTCTATAAGAGTATTTCAAATAATCACGGCAATAAATCTGATTTTAAAAATACTCTGAAATTGATTTGGCTTCCTCAAGAGCAGAATGACTGTGAGTTTGGCCTTCCCAGAGCAGTTGTAGGCATTTTTCCAATGTACGATTTTCCAGTGTACAAATATTCCTTTTTAAACAGTTTCACCAGTCTATGAATATTCTTACTTCTCAGGTCAGCTTGTAGAACTGTGTCAGTCTGCACCCTGTGCCTGCAGCCTGCACATCTGCTCTTGATTTACACAGGGAATGGCGAGTTATCAGCAGGCTGAGTTCAGCTCTAATCTGCTGCCTGACATAAGGCCATAACCCTCTGAAGCACCTCAGCATACATATGGCCTGGTAAAATAGCATTCATTCAAATTGCGCCCTTTCTGCATCCAACCTGAAATTTAACGTGATCAAAATTTTATGAGGTGCCTATTGTGTTCCCATAGGGTCAAGAGCCACGGAAAGCCCTGCTTAAGAAACAGACTGGATATGGCAGCTCAGAGGTAGAGTGTGTGCTTAGCATGCACAGACCCTGGATTCAGTCCTCAGCATCAAGAAACAGAAGAGGAGGAGGAGGAGGAGGAGGAGGAGGAGGAGGAGGAAAAGGAGGAGGAAGAAAAGTGGAAGAGGAAGAAGGAGGAGGAGAAGGAGAAGAAGGAGGAGGAGAAGGAGAAGAAGGAGAAGGAGGAGGAAGAGGAGGAGGAGGAAGAAGAAGAAGAGGAAGAGGAGGAGGAAGAAAAGTGGAAGAGGAAGAAGGAGGAGAAGGAGGAGGAGGAGAAGAAGAAGGAGAAGGAGGAGAAGGAGGAGAAGAAGAAGAAGAAGAAGAAGAAGAAGAAGAAGAAGAAGAAGAAGAAGAAGAAGAAGAAGAAGAAGAAGAAGAAGAAGAAGAAGAAGAAGAAGAAGAGGAAGAAGAAGAGGAGGTAAACACTCGGGCAGATAAAGGACCAAAACTGCAACTTTCAAAGAAATGCCATAAATCAGGCCACAAGCATCAAAAAAGGACAAAAACTGAAAGTAGATTTTTTTTCCTTAATCTGTCGAGAAGACATGACAAGTTTTGACATTGAGAAGAAATGACATAAATGTGACAACCTCAGACCCTTAACACAGAAAACTTGAAGCAAAACCCTGTGCCAGAGAGACAGATGGAACTCATCATTCAGTCCCAGCATCCTAAAATACACGGGGCTTTTGCACACCACCCCTCTGAACCATAAGAGTAACATCATTTAACACAATCATTAAATGCAAGAGCCATAACATGCATAGCAACCATGTGTAGGTGATAGCAGCCTGCTGGAAAAACACCCAGGACATCTCAGACTCTGCTGGCAGACTGAACAAAGAGAGCTTCACACGATTCCCACACAGTGCTGGAAAACGGAGCGATCCACAGAAAGCAATTGAGGAAAGATGACAAGCACCAGCTTAGCATCATTCAGCAAGCTCACGATCAGGAATAGCTCAGCTGAGAATGGTGATCTCTGCCCACGGATCGAGCACAGGCTAACCGTACAGATGGCAGCTACAAAGGGGGAGGCCTAAGTGGTCATTTTGAGGACAAGATATGCCTCTTCTAGGGGTCTCCAAAATAGAGCATTTTTGAAATGAAATGTTATCTGTGAACAGGCCATTACAGCCCACAACAGCGTGAACTAACGAAGCCTGAAATCCAGTGAGGCCACTTTCTCAGCCTGTTTTATTATCTCTTGCCACTGTTGCTATGACAACTTTTCAGAGGCCTTATTGAGGACCAAGAAAAACCTCTACAGGCACTGATCTTGTCTATAGGACATGAAAGAGCTGGTCAGTTTGGTGGAGGTTAAATGGTCAGGACAGCTCACAAGCATTGCTTAGGAGCCCTCCAGCCCCAATTTCAAAAATTGTCTGAAATATTCACTTACATTGTCATAAAAGTATATAAAATATTCTTTATAAACCTTAATATAATAATTCCACAGAGCCCCCCAAAGACTGCCCTTTCTGAATTCGGGACTCAAAATAAATTTTTCTTCTGTCTCAGCACAAGCATACCAAGTGGAAAGAGGATTTTGTTTGTTTGTCCGTTTGTTTGCTTGTTTGTTATGTTGGTGGTGGTTGTTTCTCAGACCACTTGGCATTCAATCTCATGAGGAGACTTTTGATGCAGAAAACCCAAATAGGAAATGGAGCTCAGAAAGTCCCCATGACTCCATGGTCAAGGACATGAAACCAAAGTAAAACAGAGAGGGAAGAACGTCTCCTTGTTGCCCCTTTCTATCAAGAACCATGCTGATTTCCTCTGTGGTTATTTACTTCCCACTTCCCAAACGTGGTTCTCATGATAATTGCTAACTTTGTGAGATGTCAGAACACGGCCACTTATGTAAAGCAAAGTGCCTTTCGACATTTATGAAGTGCAGATTCTCCATAAATATAGGAGAGTGCTAATCACCCAAGCACCCCTTGGTACAGTAGATCAATACTGAAGATGAATACTCCTCTTTCATTGAAATTCAAAAGGAAAAAAAATCCATTTGTTACCTCTCTGATAAACTAGCACACTCTGTAACTTGCCAAATAAAATTTAAGATCAGAGCTATTGCTCAGACACAGAAATTTTAGGGAGAAAACAGTCATGGGTCAACCTGAACTATATCCTTTCCCTGTCTAGATCTATAGATAGATATATAAGCACAAGCACCTTTGGGGAGAGGGCGTGGCAGCAAGCTTGTCACTCACCTTGTGATCCCTTATAAAATAAAGTCATCCATTGTGAGTAATCTGTAACATGAAATAAGCAGCGTTACACATCACAAAATAGCTGGAAAAGCAGATAAGCCCCAGAGGTGATTTGGGAAATGTTAAGTGTAAATTTCACTTCTACTTTAGAGGAACTTTCTCTCCTCCAAGCCAGAGGCGGATGCTGCAGACTTCGAGATGCTGACTGGTGTGTCTGTGGAGGGTGCCCCGAATCTGCATCTGAAGCTTCTGGGGTCTGAAGATGGACAGTGAGGCTTATTTGTTCTTTCAAATCTTGTCAGCTTGCCTACAGCCCCAGCGAAGGCCAGATATCTTCAGGCCATAAAGTAAAGGCCACACCAGCAGAGGCTGTGCCTATCTCTCAAATAGCATGAAAGACAGTTCTATTTCCGTGTCTAAAAGCTCCAGAGTGGCTCGCTGGCTCCTCCTCTCATCAGATTTGAATATGTTAAGGGATCAAGACTCAAACTACTGTGTGGAAGGCTCTGTTATACACAAGTGATGTAGGTCTCTGAAAATATACCAGTGTGATGGTTAGTTCTAATGGTCAACTCAACTCAATGCAATCTAAAACCTTCAAGGAAGAGTCTTCATGAGGAAGTGTATGGATCAGGGCAGCCTATGTGCAGGCCTGTGAGAGATTTTCTTAATTGGATTCATCGAAGTGGGAAAACCTACCCTGAATGTTAATGGTACACTTCAAGGGCTGGGCCCTGGGCTGAGTGAAAAAGGGAACTTATTCTGAACCCTGGCGTGCATACGTAAATTCATTGCTCTCTGCTCTAACTGTGGATGTAATGTGCATAGCTCCTTCAAGTTCCTGCCACCTTGACTACCCTACTTTGATGAACTGTGACCTAGAAACCTGAACCAAAGAAACACTTTCTCCCTTAAACTGTTTTTGTCAGAGAATTTTATTATAGCAGCATGAAACAACACTAAGACCCCAAGCACCTTGTGGAGAATGATGGGCTCTATGTATACCAGATCAGATGGCACACTGGTTCAAAGTGTTCATCTAGGAGCCTGACCATCCAATGCAAATCTTGGTTCTGCCATTTGCTAACTCGAGTGATCTTGTCAGACTCACTTTCCTTGGCTATAAAATGGAGATAAGAGTGTCCTGGCTTTATGCAGGGCCTGGGAGAGTGAAGTAAACTGGCAGCTCCAAGCACCTTGAGAGGACAGACCTAGAATGAACAGACCTGGATAATCAGCTCAGGTCTAACCAAATACCTACTGACATCCAGTACCTCAGGAGGTTAGGGACCTCCAGTTTCACAGGGCTTACATAGACTCTTCAAAGGGGCATTTGTTCCTCCATAATTTCCCCCTGAAACAAAGGTGTCCAGCCTATCATACAATAAGATGTTTATTGCAAAATAGACTTTCCAAGATATTTATCATAACTGACTTCATCATGCATCAGTATCTTTTAAAAGCTGTTAACTCCAACTTCAAAAAGGGAATACTCAAGTCTGGAGATGCAGATCAATCTGTCAGTACTTGTCTAGCATATATGAAGCCCTGGGCCCACCCTCAATGACACATAAAACCAAACATGGTGACATACACTGGTAATCCCAGCACTCAGAAAGTGAAGGCTGGAGGATTCTATGGTCAAGGTCATCCCCTGGGGCATATCGAGTGTGAGATACAAGATACCCTGTCTGAAAGAAAAAAGTGAGGAACAAAGACAAAGAGGAAGGGGAGAAGAGAGGAAGGAAGAGGGAAAGAAAAGATCAAACAGTAACCTTCCAATGTATAACCCAATTAGAAATAATAATTATAATAAATATTGGTCTTTTATGGACTACTCACTTCCCACTAGGCATGTTCTTAAGTACCTGAAGTCTTCATTTTGTTTAATCTTCAGAAGCGTCAACAGGAAGTTATAAGCTCTTCTGGCTCATAAACCAGAGAGGAGGCTGATTAGGACTGGCTCGCCTAAAATCACACATGTACTATAATAACACATGAAGCTGTGACAGAGAAACCCCAGATCTTAGCTGCGGGACAAAAGCTTTCTGCTTGTGTGTCAGCTTGATGCAGGAGCAGGAGGATTGTGCGGCTGCGCCTCATACTGCATCCGAGGACCAACGCTCTTCCAGTCTTCTTAGAGCTCTTCCAAGCCTCTCGCAACAACTCGCCTTTCATCTGGCTCACAGGGAAGAGAACGAGATCTCGCGAGTGTTTCTATTCCCAGCCCAGAGAGCGGTTAAGACTATTCCTAGACTCATTCCAAGGGCCATGTCATGTCATATACCACTGACATCTCAAGGGTGCTGTGGAATGGTGCCATCCTTGACACTCTTGGTGTCAGGATTCACGGCCAGGAAACAGCGGAGCCAGGGCCTGAACACACGGCTCACGAGACCTTACTACACTATTCCTAGCCCACATTAGCCTTGCAGATCCCCCCTGCATCACCCTGCCAGCTGCCTTCTCAACAGCTTGTTAAGACTCTCTCACTCCAGCTGAAGTTGTACTTGTGAATTTTTCTTAAAGTACATATATATATATGCACACACACACACACACACACACACACACATATATATGCACACACACACACACACACACACACACCTAGTTGTATTTAACTATCTTGACTTGGTTTATTAATCTCAAGGAAAAGTTAAGAGCGCTGTATGACTCATACTGAGCTACCTCTGATTTTCATCAGCCTTCCATCCCACCACCATGGACCATCTCTCCCCAAGATCATGTCTCCTCAAAGTCCATATCAAAAAGAGTATACTATTCTATTAAATTTAAATTTGCGACAACCAAGATTGACTTCTGTTTCATCATTTTGTGTGTCTATTAATTGCATACTGCGGAAATAAGAAGCTATGTTGACGGCTCCTGTTATGTGTGTGTGATAAGCATGAGAAAATGTTTAAAATGATACCCAAAGTGATGGGACACCACCATGACAAACAATAGGCAAAATGGCTATGCAAGTGTATTCTAAATCTGAGAAGGTCTATAGAATGGTTAAGCGTTAGAGAATTTGTGGTCATATATAAAGAACCACCATAGAAACTGGAAACACACTCAAGAATGGCATACGTTATGAACATGATTGGTTAATTCTGCTACTTCAGCAAAAACACTGCTAAAAATCCATTCAGAAAGGCCATCAATTCCTAACCATGAAAGGCTTTATTTTCTGTGATAAAAGTGAAAAACTTATTAACATCATTATTCCTAATTTTCAAATATTTTCAGTTTTCTACTTGCTTAACAAAGGTGAGTTCATTTTCCACCCTCCCTTGAAATTAGAATGGTCACATATGACTTGCAGGGGCTTATGGGATGTGAGAAAATGTAACAATTGGAATGCTCAGGCAGATTTAAGAGCAGGTGTGATATGCTCCAGTCTCATTTTCCTTCTACGGTGGACTTTTAAAAATAGCTATAAATTCTCTGAGTCTTCTCACATCAAAAACTGGAACCTGTTTCTTCCTTGCTCTCTGAGCTAGTCCACCAGAAGCCTTGACCTAGGACCTCTCATTCTTACTTGGGACAAAGCTGAGGTGAACTCAAGGCCGGGGTAGATTTCATGAAAGGTGAAAAAGCAGATGTTGGGAGAGACACGGCTTCCCCAGGCACATGAGTGAGGCCAACTGGCACCAAGTGCCCCGCAGCCAGCCCGTCAAGAGATCAAATGGACTCAATGGCCAGAATAACAGTGGCCTAAATAAACATAAGCCAAGCTGCAAATTAGCAAATAAGTAAATGGTGATTTTTATCACTATTTAAGATTAAAAACTTGTTTGTAGTCAACAATTAACTGAGACATCAGTCTGGACAACTAACTATAAAAGTGTATGTGGCATCCATCAGCCTGGGTCTCCTAGTCCAAGATAACTACTGTAATGGCACTAAGAAGTAACTCTTTGTCAATTAAGATATCAGGAGTTGTTTTTAATTTGTCTCTCTCTGTGTGTCTCTCTGTCTTTGTCTGCCGTCTGTCTGTCTCTGTGTGTGTATGTGTGTGTGTGTGTGTGTGTGTGTGTGTGTGTGTGTGTGTGTACATGCATTTGCATTTGCGTGTGTACAGGTAAGGCCAGAGATCAACCTTGCTTTCTGGAGACAGTCTTTCTCTGGCCTGAAACTTACCAGGCTACTCTGGCCCCAAGGATCTACCAGTCTCTTCTTCCCCAGAACTGGCACTACAAGTAAACGCTACCACACCTGTCTTGTTTACATTGGTCCTGGGGATCAAATTCATGTTCTCATGCTTGTTTGGGAGGCGATTTACAAACTGAGCTACCTCCTGTTTGCTGCATAGCTTAGTCATTCTTGACAAATTCAGAACTTAGTATCAGGTGGAATTCTACTGTAACAATAGAAATCTAAAATGAAGGTTACACCATGAGATAGACAGGAAATTATCTTCAGAAACTGCAACGTTGGCAACTTTATTGCTCAGAGACTCAGTATTTGGCAAAATAATCACCTGTGCTGCAGTTTGGGGAGAATGTCCCCCAAATGCTCATGTGTTGAAGACCTAGCCTCTGTTGGGAACACTTGTGAAAAGTGGAGAGTAGCCTTGAATACCTCTCTGCTCTTTCTGGGGTGGCTGGTTTTATTCAGTTCTACATTCTCCCCCATGGTGTGGTCCAAATAACGGAGCTAGTGATTCTCAGACCAACCCCGCCACCCCCAAAACTAAGAGCCATCTCTGCACTGATTATCTCAGATATTTTATGAAAAGTCACACGGCAGAAAGCATATGAAGTGGTGTGCTGTTCTAAAGAAAATTGAGAAGATCCTGGTGAAAGTCCCTTAGCCAACCTACAATATGGACACGAAGCACGGACTGAAACCCAGCAACCTCCTGTGTCCAAGACACTGAAACCTTCGTAGCTGACTGTTATAAAGTGTATTTCAAGCAGCCCAGAAGCCGCTCCTCAGACTCAAGTTGTGGTCTGTCCTCATTCAAGGGCAGAGGGCGACCCATCACTGCTGTGCCACTGCCTGCTGGAGATGTTCACCACCAAGGGGAGCACAGGAACCACTGCGATGAGAAAAAGGACCGGGCTCTGGAATGCTAAGAAATGGGACCGGATACCAGATGTTCAGACCAGAAAGGGAGCCCCTCGAGAAAGCATAGGAAGGGCTAGTTCGGGATTTTCCTCTCTCTCCTGTTCAAGATTTTACAATCTTCTGATTGGTTTTCGTGAGAGTTTTGCAAAGTCATTGTGAAACTGCGTGGTTCCTCACCCTGGCTCCTTTTTTGTTCAATAAGCAAACAAAGCAACGGTCTCCGGCCACACTTGATTTACGATGATCTCCCTTCTAACCTGTCATCTCTCTGTCCTGATCAGCATGTGCCCTGTTCTGCGCATGCGCCATGCCACACACCACACCATCCAGTGTTCCCTTTTCCCTACCGTAACACACGTGTTCTCTTACTCTCCCATGCTCTACTTCAAGACCACAATTTTCAAGTCTCACAGTTTCCTTTCTACTGTCATGTCTCCTTTCTCCTTTCTAGTGTGCATACGCTCACTCTGGAAACACAAATATCCATGTAAAAAGTTAGAAGTTGAGATCCTCATAGAAGGGAAATATGCCATATTTATCCTTCTGAGCCTGGGTTACCCCGCCTTACTATTTTGTTTTTCAGTTCCATACATTTTCCTGAGATCTTCATAATATCATTTTTCTTTATAGCTGAATAAAGTCCCACCGTGTCTATGTACCACATTTTTATCATCGAATCATCTGTTTATGGACATCTAGGATGACTGAATTTCCTTCTTCTTTATAATACAGCAGTAAGAACCACGGATGTGTAAGTATCTCTGGGGTGGGGCAGAGTCCTTCTGGTACATGCCCAGGAGTGATATAGCTGGGTCATATGGTCATCTAAGATTTTGTGTTTTGAGAAACTTCCACTGATTTCCGTAGGGGCTGCACCAGTTTGTATGCCCACCAACAGTGAAGTATTCCTCTCACCCCATCCCCATCAGCTGAATGCCTGTCTCCTGCTCCCGTTTGACAGCACCGTCCCCAACCCTTGCAGCCTCTCTAGTTCCTCTTTCGCTCCTTGCGTTCCTTTCAGTTTTCTTGGGTTCTTTTTTTTTTTTTTTTTTTTTTTTTTTTTTTCAATGCAGGCCTCCCTAGGTTATAATTCAATATTCTTTGCATAATCTAAGGGATCCGGTTGTCTCTTTGCCACCAAAATGGGCTCTGAATTCAACTTCAAAGACAACAAAAGTGAGACTGTGTACCCTGGCCGGGTTTTCCCTGAAATTCTGTCTCAATTTGTTTCTTGCCCAGGCTACGGATGAACATTTAATCTCTCTTAAGTGGTGTTGGTCATGAACGTTCGGGTCGGAGGTTGGCTTCTAAGCTGTTCCTGATGACAGGCAATCCTTAAGCAGCCAGAGGGAAAAAGCTCCGTTTTGAATATTTCTATTCCATATCTGGGGAAGAGCTTCATGTTAGTGGCAACTGTTCAGAAAACACATCTCCAAAAGAGAAGAGTCATGCTATAATTCTTTTTATTAATCTGTAAGATGGGTGCAATCAAACACACACTTTAGGGTGTTATGTGACTTTGACTTAGAATAAGAGACAGCATTGCTTTTTTTATTTGGATTTAAGTTCATTTTGGGGGGGAAAAATATGATTTTTGCCAGACAGCAGGGCAGAGAAAAACTGGCTTTAAAATGTTTTTATACTAATTCTTCAACCTAACCAAGCTTTCCCTGATGTTTTTATAGACCTGACCTCCACTCAACCTTTCTGCCTCCCGTAACTGCAGCCACCATACTTGAAGTGTGCAAAAGAGGCCTTAGATATCAGCAGGAAGTGCAGGTGGGGGACTGAGATTTAAGTGCAATTGATAACAGGCATCAGATAAATCTCAACCAAGGGAATGAGTCTGTCCCTTCGCAAGCAGTAGGCTTAACCGTGCCCACATCTGGGATTGATAGATGAGAGCCGCTGCTTCATACACACCAAGGTGACCCCTTTCACTCAGCCTGCCGTGGCAGTGATTCCTGAATAAATGTCCCCAGCGGAGAAAGAAGTGCAAGAAGTGATGCTAGCAAGCCAGACTCATCACCGAGCCAGCATCTCTGAGCTCCAGTCACTGCGCCAAACCAGGCGTGCCCTGCAGAGCCCAGGACTTCATCAGTCACACTTCACACAAGCACACACTTCCCCCAGAAACTCTGCTGAT
>CM052704.1:33371206-33372553 GCA_028551405.1 Uromys caudimaculatus
TGTGTATAATCAGTTCCAGGCTAGCCAGAACTACAAAGTGAGACCTTGTATAAGAACAAACAAAAGAATTTCACATAAACAGTCTACCTTACATTTCATAAGTATTTGTTAGCCATGGGGAAATCGGGGTCAAGGTTATATGGATGTATGAACTATACCTGCACCATAGTTGATAAATACAAGGTTTAGCAAACAGACTGCATGCTATATCAGGAAGTCTTCAAGACCATCTAAGTAGGAGGCCTCGGTCTCAGTGGTTGGACTCCATAATGGTTTCAAAGCTCAAAGGGAAAGTATTTGTTTTATGGTATTTCAGCTGTTCTGTGATATACTGCAACAATAAATCAGTTTGGATCTAATTATAATTCCACCGATCACATCTATATCTAGTTTCATGGACAGGAGAGTACAATGTAAAAGACCTAAAACTCTAAATCACTGCACACAGGACTATTCTAATATAACCTCCTGAAGTTTTGCACTTAAGTTGTGTATAGGTTGGTGGAGTTTTCATGGAGAGAGTTAGTTAGCTGGACTCTTAGCCAGCTCTCAAGAGACTGCTGTATGCACTAAAACTAAGGCGTGGACTATTCCTCTTCAAAGGCAGATTATTCTTGGAAGATTAGGGGTATCTTTCACAGTGTTCAGGATCTGGGTGGCTCTGCGCAGTGCCAGCTGGGAGTGGAAGCTTCCACCCACAGCCTGGCTCTTAGGCTCATGTCCATGGCCCCAGGTCAGGTAAAAATAAAAGACACTCACTTGCCCTGCCAGAAGTCAGCTGATGCTATATGGGAGGGAGTGGGTGGGGCTCTGTCTGTGGCCTCCTCTCAGAAAGTTAACAAGACTTCCTTTCTCACCCACCTATCCTCCAAAAGGGGTATGGGAAAAGCCAGGGAAGGCTCCTGAGCTGAAGCTCCCTAGCTTCTCAGTTCAACTAGAACATTACACATTGAGTTTGAAAACGGAGTTTACAAATATCAACCTGAGCAAGGTAACTCAGTCACAAAAGAACGAACATGGTATGTACTCACTGATAAGTGAATATTAGCCCAAAAGTTCAGAATACCCAAGTTTCATTTTACAGTAACTGCTGGACTGAGAGTGAGGTCCCAGATGGGGAGTTGGAGAAGGGACTGAAGGAGCTGAGGGAGTCTGCAGCTCCATGGAGGGAGCAACAGTGTCAACTGGCCACACACACACACACACACACACACACACACACACACACACACCCGTCCTCATGGAGGCTGGACCACCAACCAAAGAATACACACGGAGGAACCCATGTTTCGGACCATGTATGTGGCAGAGGAGGGCCTTGTTGGCCATCAGGGGGAGGAGAGGCCC
>CM052704.1:33388250-33413452 GCA_028551405.1 Uromys caudimaculatus
CACATTCAAACACACAGAGATACTCACACACACGTGATATGTATATACCACATGCATACATTTGTCTGTTGGTGGGTATTTGGGTTCATCTTGTCATTTGGCTATTGTAAATAAGGCTACAATGAATATAGAGAACAAATATCTTTTCAGAGTCCCTATTTTTAATTCTTCCAGAAGCTCAGAAGTAGAAGTTCTTTTTATCGTGTTCAGAAAATTAGGAAATGGCTAAATAAATTATAAGCCCCTTGGTAGTGTCTTCCTTAGAGGACCCAAAAGCTCCCACCCTACTGCACATCTCCCCCATTGCTGGCATCCCACCAGCTCTTGCCTCTGCCATAGCTCATGTCACCCCTGATGTCTTCCCCTTGTTTCCTAGACTAGAGCTCTGTTGGGAGACAGATTGTATCTTCAGACCCAATTCCTCAATACCTGGCATGCAGTATGAGCTTAGTCAGTGTTGACTGAGTAAAAAATAGATGAGCTAGAAATAGAACAATCGTAAACCACCTGGTACTAAACTTGATTCAGATGTTATTGGCTGTCTATCAAGGATATGTGCCTACACTGTGATTTAAGGAACACAAAAGGAAAATCTTAAAACAGCTAGAAAAATCTTAGAAGACGTGTGGGCACAGCTAGCCCTGGAAGGAACCACAGTGGGCTGTTTTCTTCTCATATTTAATACCCACAGATATGGTGCATAAGGTCCTGGGAAAGCCTAGAGTCTTGGTGGGGGCGGGGCAGGTGAGTCCTTCCCACACAAGCATTCAGAACTGCACACTGTTCTTCTATTCAGTGACTGTGAGTACGAATACACAAGTGTGAGAATAATTTTTGCTGAGTCCAATATAGCCTTGGTGGGGACAGAATGATAACGCTCTTGCCCCCGAGAGAGGGCCAGAGGACATGGGCCTCAACAAGCATCAATGGCAGCCATGGGCATAAGGCTTGTTTGTATAATAATGTACATATCTTCACATTCCTCCAAGGAGTGTTCCCCCGTTAACATTAATGACTCCATGATAATCAGACAGATCCAGGAGGCAAAGGTAAGGCTATTGTCTCAGCAAAATGGCAAATACTGGGACCTTGAGGACAGCCCTTAAGGCTGTGGAAAAGAACCCTAAAAGCATGAGTTCAAAAACATACTTTCTCAACAATACAAAAATATAAGGTTACAATATGTATTGTATAAGGAGCTTCTCAGATCTAAAGGAACAAAGGCAGCTGCTTTGACAAGCCAGCTGGTCAGAAAGATACAAAGGCAGGCAGATTCCTGAGTTCAAATTCAGTCTGGAACACAGTGAGTTCAGGCCCAAATGTGGTGGAAATGGTGATTTCAGGGCAGTATCCCACCCAGCTAGTTTATCCTCTGTGCTTAACAGAGGCAGGCAGATCTCTGAATTCTTTTGCAATGTTAAAAGAAAATGTGTGCCTGCTGTCTCCTAAGAATTAAGGGGCTGGGGTCATGGGATGCTGATTCATAGGATCATCAAAAGGAAACCTATATAGATTATATTTATATATATATAATATATATATTTATTATATAGATATAGATAGATATAGATAGATTGATACATAAAATAAAAGACTGAGCTTATGAGTTGCAGGAGATGAGCTATCCAGAGAACCTTTTTAGAATAGCAAGAAAGAACTGCTTGGAGAACTTTCTCAAGCAGAGCATAGAGAGAGAGGGCTGTCTGGAGAGCTCCAGAGAAAGCAGATCAGAGAGAAAGCAGTCTGGAAAGCTGTCTCCAGCAGAGCATAGGCCACAAGCTTGAACCCACCATTTGACTTCGAGTTGTTTGTTTTTGCTGCTTCTAGATACCCCTTCTCTCAGAACCCGTCTCCAAACTGAGGCTTGGCAAATTTTCACCTACAGTTATGATAATAAATATCTAACATTCTAAAACCCTGAAGAACATATATATTCAAAACATATTTAATCCACTTTTAAATCAAAAATGATTTTTATATGCCTAGATTTTTACAAGTCTAGGTCAGTCTAGAACACCCCTCTTCTCACTTAATCTCTCATCCTCTTCAAAGGCAAGACAGACCTCCCTGTCACATCCTTTAAGAAACCTTCTCTCGGGCTGGAGAGATGACTCAGAAAGAACCAGAATTTGGAATCCAGCGACCACTTCAGGATGCTCACAACCGCCTGCCACTGCAGTCCCAGGAGACCAGATGCCTTCTTCTCAGCCACAGGCCCTTACTCACTTGCATGTACTCACACAGACAGAGAAAATCTTAAAATAAAATGGTATTTTTAAAAAAGAAACCTCCAGTCCTTACCAGCCTCCAGAGCACAGCCAGTCTCTCAGGGACTGCTCCTGGCATGCCATGTACTTATGGAGTCTGTCCTTCTTCAATCTTATGCTTCTCCTTTGAGGCTGTACACTCTTAGAGGGCAAATGTTTTATGCAACAAACAGCACTATTGGGTAGCAACGGAACAAATATTGGCCAAATCTCTGTACAGATAAAGCTAAACTTAAAATCTGAAACATCATGCGCATGGTAGCCCATGACTCTAACTCCAAAAAGGCGGAGGCAGGAGAATTTTGTGCTTGAGGCCAGACTGGACCACATAGCAATTCTCTATCTGGAAAATCGTTCACTAAGTTCCATACACATCTTGAAAAACATGTGTACGTAAATATATAGGCACATGCACATGTATGTAAATATATATACAAATATGTGATGTGCTCGCTGCTGTGATTTGAGGGATGGTCCCTCTAAATTTCCTGTGTTGACAGCCACCAGTGTAGCAGTACTGAGAAAGAGGCCCTCATAGGAGCGGACCAAGTTGTGACATCGGAGCCCGTGTGGATATGATTAAGCCTTTATGGAAGGGTTCTTTCTCCAGCTGCCTTGTGATCTCTCTTGCTCCACATGAAGCCCTTAGCAGATACTGACCCCGGCATCTTGATAAGGAATTTCCCAAGTTTCTAAAACAGTGGGGAAATAACGCTCTGTACTTTTTTCTACATCATTACGTTTATTTAGTTTCTGTGTATGAGTATGTAGATGTAAGCGTATGTACACGTGTGAGTATGTCCATGCCATGAGGCACACATGGAAGTCAGAGGACAGCTTAAGAAGCTGGTCCTTTCCTTCTGTTGTATAGGTGCCATGGATGGAACCCAGGTCCCCAGACCTGGTGGCAAGCACTTTCCCATTTATCCTTCTTGCCAGCCCCAAATTTCTGCTTTATAAATTGCCCAGTCAGATGGATTTTGCACGGGACAAACTGTCCCCAGTCAGTTGTGTGCTGGTCAAGGGAACCTCACTGTGACTTTGCCAACTTCTGTTACTGACCTGTCTGCTTGTTCTGCTGAATGGCATGTCATATCTTAGATTTTAATTCAGTTGAACTCACTGTAGTTTTTCATTCTCATACAGTTACTTTTGCATTTCATATCCTGACTCTGGACCACACCAACATTTATATTTAAGTCATGTTTTGCAGATATCAAAAGTCATCATTATGTTTTTGTTTTAAAGATAATCCCCTGAGACTTAAGAACACTTTGTTTTCATGGTTGTCTGTGCTGGAATTGCAAGAGCAATTTCTAGAGTCCAGAGGGTCAATAAGCTATATTAGGAAAATGCCTCTTTTGAAAATTATGCTTTTAAAATGTAAATGCTTTAGAAGTTGTAACAAAGTCCCAGCTGTAATCTAAATTGTGTTTGCCTCAGAAATAGTCTATGTGAACACTGTAAGATGCCTGAACCGGTACTGAGACAGGCTTCTCTACTACAATGCTGACTATGGGAACTTAGTCATTGGAGCCCTCTGTGCCCTGAGCTGAGAATACAGAAGGAAGTGAAAGCACATGGCACTGATTGCCACACAGCTACCCCTCCAGTCCACACCCATGGCAAGTTGTGCAAGAGGAGCCTCGGTGTTTCTTGCTACGAACCACACCCCCACGGGGCCTATAGACTGTGGGACAGTCTATAGAGTAGCCATGTAGTGGGAGCTGTACCTTCGTGCAGAGCCCCACTGGCCATGGTAATGACTTCAGTATCTTTGGTATCAAGGTCTTTGTCACCATGTGGCTAAACACAGACATTGGCACCCATGCCTCTTGGGTGAGCCCTGGGATGTGGCAGTATTTGACAGCTTCGGTCCCTAGACATCGTTGTGGGCACCCAAAAACAGAGAGCTTATTGAGGTCTTAGAGACTTTCAGAGTATTTTGCCAAATTTGAGGAGGCTGGACTTGGTTTAGAACAATGAGGAAAGGTGGACAGAAGTACTGCTCCATTACTGTTGTCACACTGATATATACCAAGGTAAAAGTGGCCTGTAAAGTGTGGCCCACAGACCTAAAGTTTCAACTGGATAGAATCGCTCCACTTACAGAAAATGATTCCTTCCCAGAAGTCAGAAGATCAAGTTTAAAGCAAGCTATCTAGTTTCTTAAAATGTAGACCTCAAAATCTTCAAAGTCAGATGGGTAGAAGATGGCTTAGTTCATACAGCGTTTGCCTTGAATGCCTAAGTCCTAATTCAGATTCCCAGTACCCATATACTCAAGCCCACGTGAGGAGCCCATACCCACATTTCGATATGTCAGACTTTCTTGCAAGCATCTCTTTTTCTCCCAATCCTAGTGCTTAAACCTACTGCTTCATAATAATAAAAGCCAGGTGCCATGGCACAGACCTATATAACCCCAACACTGGGAAGGCAGAAACAGGAAAATCCCAGGGGATTTCTGGCCAACAGTCTAGCCAGATTAGTGGGATCAGGGTTCAGTGAGAATCCTCCTACATAATAATAATAATAATAATAATAATAATAATAATAATAATAGTGCTAAAACAATTGAGGATACATTATATCAACCTCATTCCTCCATAAACATACTATACTTGAAAAAAATGGGTACACGCATTATAGATTCCCACTACTACCTCCAAGATGAACCAGAGGAGGCAGAAAGATCAAAAAAGACAGAGGGGATGGAGAAGAACACTAGAAAAAATCAGCCCTCTTCATCCACTACGAAAGGCACATATGAGCTCACAGCGACTGAAGCAGCAAGCACAGGGCCTACACGGGTTTACACCAGGTCCCCGGTGGAGAGATTGCAGCTGTCAGCTTAGTATTTTTATGGGACTCCTGACTATGAGAATGATTATGCCTGGGGGGGGGGGGGTTGGGGGACCTCCACTTGGGTTGTCATGTCCAACTTTGATATGAAAGTTTCCTCTTCATCTTATTATATTTTGTCATGTTTGGTTTATTATCTCTTAGAAGCCTGTTCTTTGCTAATGAGAGACAAAAAAAGCAAATGGGTCCAGAGGGGAGGGGAGGGAAGGAGGAACTGGGAGAAGCGGAGGGGGGGGAACTATAATCAAGATATATTGAATGAGAAAATAATCGATTTTCAATTTTAAAAATGTTTTGTCGTGCACATAAAAGTCAAAGATCCGGTCTCCCAGAGGCCCTTCTCCATCCCATTCCCAAGCTTACCCCCCACATCCCAACATCCATGTCTGCAGTTTTCAAACACACATCACATGTGTGTGGATACATAATTAACTACAAAGCCAAAGTATAAAGACAAGGGATGGTTCTATTCCAAGGGACAATTTTAAAATAAGAAATGAGAAGGGAATGTTTTACTCTTGTTACAAATGCTATAAGCTGTAGCAAACCACTTTAATTCCTTTTTAATGCAAGGGAAATTAATCAAGAGTAATCAAATGCTTTCAGGATAAAAAAGTATCACACAACTATGTCTCACTCTCCCTTTACGGTTGAGTATAAGAAAACGATAGGAGATGCTGAGAGCTACAAACCACAGATAAGATAGGATTTTGTCCTTCCAGCAAGTCTTCCTTCAGAAACTGGGAAAGGAGCGATGAGAGACTCACAGTTCATCGCCATGCATTGGGTGGCTGGAGGAGCCATGACGCCAGCTGAGCCTGGAAGACAGCACACATCTCTGAAAAGGCTTTTGTTTTCAAACTAAGAAATTGTCTTAGTCAGGGTTTCTATTCCTGCACAAACATCATGACGAAGAAGCAAGTTGGGAAGGAAAGGGTTTATTCTGCTTACACTTCCATGCTGCTGGTCATCATGAAAGGAAGTCAGGACTGGAACTCAAGCAGGTCAAAGAGCAGAAGCTGATGCAGAGGCCAAGGAGGAATGCTGCTTACTGGCTTGCTTGCTTCTCCTGGCTTGCTCAGCTGACTTTCTTATAGAGCCCAAGACTACCAGCCCACAGATGGTACCACCCACAAGGGGCCCTCCCCCCTTGATCACTAATTGAGAAAATGCCTTACTGCTGGATCTCATGGAGGCATTTTCTCAACTGAAACTCCTTTCTCTGTGATAACTCCAGCTTGTGTCAAGTTGACACACAAAACTAGCCAGTACAGAAATGCAAGGTAGGCTACAAGAAAAGTATTCTAACTGGGGCCCAGAGGTGTTTAGTTTCAATAAATAGATACCCCTACACAGTGAGTGGGAAAGCTACTCAGAGCCTCCATAATTTTCCCAGAGTTCCCTCTGATTTTAAGGATGGCTTTGACTATGGAGCTTTGTTTTATAATCATTAAAAGTATTTAAATGAGACTCTGAATTGAAAAGCAACATACAGATGGAGGATTATGCATCTGGGACCAGATTTCTAATTAAACAAGGAGATTAAATCTATTCGTTTATCTCCACTCTTTCCTGAAATTTAAACACTATTAATATTAAAGGAATAAAGGCATATATTAGCCCCCCAGGCCTCAGAGCCTGACTGAGGCCCAGCAGTTGACCCTTGACTAAAGAGAGAAAAAAAGGCTCTCAGACAGCAAATCACGGGGAGCAGAGAACAGGAGACAGGGATCAGCAAGGTCTCGGGACTGGAGGTCAGTGGGCTTGTGGTGACTGAGTAAGGAAGGAGAGGAGGAGCTGGAAGCCACCAGAGTGGGAGAAATGAGAAAACAGCCGAGGAACTGAGCCCCTCGGGACATAGGATGCCAGAAAATACAAGATTTGGAGGTGATATAGCCAATACTGGTGCCCTCCTTTTTCCTTAACAAAGCACACACTAGTTAAGTTATCAGCATGAGATCCAGAAGCCAAGAGAGCAAAATGTCACCCTTAATGTGGCTCAGATTCTGAACCAGAAAAAAAAAGGCATGTAGACAAACTAATGAAATTCAAATTTAGATCTGCGGATTGGCTTGTTGTTGTTGTTGTTGCTGCTGCTGCTGCTGCGCTGCTGTTGTTGTTGTTTTGTTTGAGGTTGTTTGGTTTTTTGGTTGGTTAGCTGGCTGGCTGGTTGGTTGGTTAGCTGGTTGGTTGGTTGGTTGGTTGGTTGGTTGGTTGGTTGGTTGGTTGGTTGGTTTTTTAAGACATGGTTTCTTTGTAAAATCATGGCTATCCTAGAACTAGTTCTAACTAGCCTAGAACTCACAGAGATCTGCCTGCCTCTGCCTCCTGAGTGCTGGGATTAAAGCTGTGTGCTAGTCTTAATATATTCTGAATATTTTATGAAGTGGAAAATTCTTTGGAGAGTCAGTTGTGTTGGATGCTGTTTTGCTGGGGCAAACACATGAAGGAGTGTTTTCCTGAAGCAGACACAGGTGAAAGACTAAGGCAGACTCTTGAAGGAACGTTTGGCTGAAGCAGACATAGGAGAGAGGATGCTCTGCTAAAGCAGGCATGTGACAGGACACGTGATGAAGGATTCTTTGCTAACAACACGCATGTATTGGTCCGCGTTACATTTTGTAGTTGAGCTTTTGTCGGGACTCCATAGAGAGAACCCGCACTAAAAAACTTCTGGTGATCTGCTCAGCCACTCCCTCAGGATCACAGCGTTGTCAGCTGAGACAGATGCATGTGCTGAGGCAAAACCTGTGGAGGACACGTGATGGAGTAGAAAAAGGACTCAACAGACAGTGAAGGAAGCTGAGCTTGGCTTGCTTTTAGAGCTAGCTGTGCAAATGCCTGTTGGTCTCACATCTTCACATCTCTCCTGCTGACTCCTGCTGAGGCTGAGGCTGAGGCTGAGGCTGAGGCCTGGCTGTCTCTGCTAGGTCATGCCACTGCTGCTAATCTGTGTTTGCTATCTGGATACTACCAAACTAGATTGCTGGGTATCCAGTGAAGTGTTGGTGAGTGGATTGAGATGTCGCTGCTGACTACTGTGAACTGAACTGCTGATTTCCTAACAATGTAGATGGGAGTTGCCCCCAAAGAACCCTTTCTAAACAGGTCTACTTCCCCGTGTCCTTTCTTTTCCACTACCTCTGATGGATGGTGGGCTAGAAGGGAGGATAAAGCATTTAAGAACCATCATTAAAAGTAGACTTTGAAAAAATTAAAGTTTCAATACTACTTTCTGCCTGAATCTGTACTCAGTAAGATGCCACTGCTAGGGGAAGCGGGATTAAGAATAAGTGAGACTTCTGCATACAAGTTTTACAACTTTTCCATGAATCCAAAATTACTTCAAACTAAAACGTTTATTAAAGTGAAATGTCTCCTTGATTACTAAGGAAGCTGATATTATGAAACAGCTTGGGCTGAAAAGATGGCTCAGTGGTTAAGAGCATTGACTGCTCTTCCAGAGGTCCTGAGTTCAATTCCCAGCAACCACATGGTGACTCATAACCATCTCTAATGACGTCTGGTACCCTCTTCTGGCCTGTAGGCATACATGCAGGAAGTATACTGTATGCATAATAAATAAAGCTTTTTAAAAAGAAAAAAAAAGAAACAGCTTATTCTGAATTTGAAAAATGTACCCACTTTATCTCCCCTCAATTAGACCAGGTTTCCTATCATCACAATTGCAAGCAGTGAAGAACAACTCAAGTCATACCGTTGCACAGAGCCAGAGACTGCCTTATCAGCCCTCTGGTGGAAGGCTAAGGACAGCACATGCTAGCTTCTGCTTTTGCATCTGCATCCCCCCCCCTTTTTTTTTAAGAGAGGGAGAGAGAGAGAGAGAGAGGGAGAGAGAGAGAGAGAGAGAGAGAGAGAGAGAGAGAGAGAGAGAGAGAATTTCTCATGTATCTTGCTCAGGCTGGTCTTGAACTCACTAGGTAGCCAAGAATGACCTTGAACTTCTGATCCTCCTGCTTTTACCTCCAGAGTGCTGGAATTACAGGTGGGAGCCACCAGTCCTCGTTAGGGATCAGTCTGGGCTGTCATTCATAAAAAGGAAGAGCTCTATCAACTTAGCTACATGCTCAGCCCAACACATGCTCTCTTTTTTCTTGTTTTTTTAAAGATTTGTTTATTTAATTTATATGAGTACACTGTCACGCTGTCTTCAGACACACCAGAAGAGAGCATCATATCCCATTACAGATGGTTGTGAGCCACCATGCGGTTGCTGGGAATTGAACTGAAGACTTCTGGAAGAGCAGTCAGTGCTCTTAACCACTGAGCCATCTCCCCAAGCCCCTCCCCCCCAACACATGCTTTCTTACAGACAGCATAATCTCCACAGCTGGGGTCTTGGGGTTTCCCAAAAGAAAGGTGAGCGAAGGAAGGGTTGACCTGTACTACTCAGGTTGATTCAAGACCCCTTGAGCTTTTGCCTCTGTTGGTGCAGCCATTTCTGTAGGGAAATGCCTGATACAATGGCAGTCGATCCCTTGGTTGGTACTGACACGGGACAGAACATCTTGGCTGTAAATGCATGATGAAGCAAAACTTTCATAATGGCCAGAAAGCAGAGAGAGGGAGAAGAGTCAAAGATCTCAATATCCCCTTCATGGCACCCTCCCCCCAATGACTTAACTTCCTATCACCCAACCCCACCTCCGAAGGGGCCACCACTCACTAACAGCACTGCAGGAAGAAGACAGAGCCTTGCATACAAGTGCCTTTGAGAGCTACTTAATGCCCACAATAACAATCAACAATTAACCATAAAGCATACTCTTATTACCTATGTATTCATTTATTTCAACAGTACTAATGATTATAGTACGGGCTAACATATTTTGTAAAAGAAAAAAATCATTTTCTCCATAAAGAAAATACTTGAAAAAAGAAATGGCCTTGATAAACAATTTTTTTCAAATCTCTTCTTTAACAGAAGCCAACTAGAGTCTCATCTGTGCTTCTGCATTCAATCTGTTGTGATAGCACAGGTCATGTTGCCTTGGGAAAATGCTCTAGTGTGTTCATAGGAAAATAAAAATGAAATGGATAAACAGTAGCTTAGTGCTACCATAAAAAATATTTTGGCCTTTCAGACCCCCAAGATTCCAGGACCACATCTTAAAACCTGCCGTTCTAATAAATGCCCTTCAAATGCAGAAATTGCAAAGTCAGTGCTGCCCTAACAGGAGCCAACAAGAAGGCTGAATCTGAGAGAGAAAGACTTTGGTTAAATGTCTATAAGCAGATAAACCCATGCCCTGGGACCTGTGTCTTAGCGACATAGCTGGACAACAATCTCTCGCCATACTAGCAACTTACTGAGAGGGTAAACTCCGATGGTCTCCAGACTCGGGGATGCTAAGCAGAATTGAAGGACATTCTCTAAAACAGAAAGATTTGGTGGAGTCACATTATAAGATGTGATGAGATCTCTCTTCCCTCTCACCCTAGCAGGCTTCTAGAATCCAGATGGCCTGGTTTGTTAATCATCCCTCAACACACACACACACACAGAGAGAGAGAGAGAGAGAGAGAGAGAGAGAGAGAGAGAGAGAGAGAGAGAGAGAGAGAGAGAGAGAGAAATATTGGGTAACTTTTCTCTGAAGAGGCTGAAGAATTCAGGGAAAAAATATTGTGTTACTATATCCGTCAATCGACTACTGCTGCAATCGACTACTCTAAATTATTGCTCTAGTCTTGACAAGCCTTGTCCCTAAACACACATTTTTAGCTACATTCTTATGTGCTAAGACACTCTCAGAAAGAAAATGGAAGGACAAAGTGTGCAAGAAAACAAAAAGAAAGAGCGTTCATTAGGTACCACAGGAAGTTAAAACCACAAAAACAGGTATCTAAAATGCAATGCATGTTTTTGAGAGATACCACTGAAGAAGGCTTTTAGAAAACAGAAAAAATGATGGAAAAAATTTTGCTTAGAAAATCAGGAATCAACACAACTTTAACATAGAGCAAATATAACCCCAAAAAGAGGACATTTAAAGATTTAAGACATTTTTCAATTTCAATGAATACATAAGAAAAATGTAGAATACAAGAGCTTAGATTTCAAAATTGAGAGATCTTATTTCTTATCAGGAAAAATACACAAAATAGAAAGGGGAAATTATAAATATAAAACTCCAGAACTCAAGAGAAAAAGGAAAGATCCTAAAAGTTCAGAAACTACAAAAATAGACATATGACAAAGAGATTCAGTCTGGCATCAAACCTGCCTAGCTACTCTGGAAACCATGACAATGAAACAAAGCCTTCAAAATCCTCAAGAAAAATGAATCCATGAGGAGGCTGAGATGAGTGTGGACACGTACACAAATGTAGACTCTAAAAAAGCTTGCATCCCAGGTAACTTTTCCCAAAATGCAATGCAAAGAAATAACCCTGGCTGAGGATGCAGCCCACTTAGTAGGAGAATATGAGCCCAGTACAGACAAAACTCCAGGTTCCACCCCAGCGGAGCAAGCCAGATGCGGTGGTGGTTCACCATAATCCCAGCACTCAGGAGCAGAAAGACCAAACTTCAGGATCAGTCCTCACTACACATTGAATTTGAGGCCAGCCTGGGCTACAGAACAACGGGACGGGGGGGGGGGGGGGGGAAGTTGGTAAGGAAAGCCGGGAAAGAGGGAGAAGGAGGAGGGAGAGAGAGAAGAGAAAGGCAGGACGAGGGAGGGGTGACGTAATAGGGAGCTTAGAAGCAGAATCTCCAGCCAAAGCCAAGCTTCAGAGGACTTCTGTCTTAGGAGAAACCTGAAGCAGAGCCACGCAGCTGAGCTGTCCCCACATTCACTCCCCACAGAAACGGTAAGAAAAAGCAACAGTTGGTCCTTTTGTGCTGCTAAATGCTAGGGTGATTTGTTACACAGCACTAGGCAACCAACTCATAGGAAATCCAGAGCATAAATGAAAGAAACCCAGGGCACAGCTGTGTGGTCCTCCTAGAGAGCACACAGTCTAGCTAAAAGCAGGGAGCCTCCCCCGAAAGCACAGCGGATACATCTTACTTATTGTTATAGTAGGCAGAAGGTGCATTACTTCAAAATGAGTGTGCATTTCGTTATATTCACAAACTTCGGTTTCAGACTAACGTGCTAAACAAATTATGCACAAAGTGAAGCAAAGGGGAAAATAAAGTAATTATTAACTCTAAAGGGAAAATGTGTTCAGGAGAGTAAACAATATATGCCCAGATCAAGTGTGAAAAATATTTACATAGTCACAGTAACAAAGATAGTAAACACTGACTTACCCTCAAAATCCTGATGTGTGCGCTGTAAATGCTAGGAAATAATCTCGGGTGCTACAGAGGGTGAGAAAACCCACAATTAAGAAAGAGACTCAAGTAGATCCATCCTTCCTTTCTTATCTTTTCCTTTTCTCTTTTCTTCTCTCTCTCTCCCTGTCTCTCTGTCTCTGTCTCTCTGTCTCCTCTGTCTCTCTCTCTCTCTGTGTGTGTGTGTGTGTGTGTGTGTGTGTGTGTGTGTGTGTGTGTGTGTGTGCGCGCTCTCTCATGTGGGGTGTTGAGGCCTGTGAAGACTATGGCGGGGTGTCTTCCTTCACCATTTTCTACCTTATGTTTTGAGGCAGGGTCTCCCACTGAACCTGCAGCTCACCATATCAGCTAGACTGGCTAGCCGTAGAGACCCCAGAATACATGTCTCCACCTTACAAGCTCTTGAAGTAGAAGTATGCACTAGCGTGCCCAGTTTTTACATGGGTGCTAGAGAGCTGAACTCAGTTTTCAACAAAATAGAGGCAAAATCAAAAACACTTTAGTCCCCGGGCCATCCCTTCAGCCTGAAATGTACCACTTAGAGTTGGTAAGTCAACAGATAATGTCTAAAAGACAAAGGTTTTTTTAAAGTGTAAATAGATTTTTGAAGAATTTAAAGTTAATATGAGGACAGCAGAAAGTGTTTAACTTTGGGAGCAGAAATTAAGTGCACAGAGAAGATTCAGCAAGTGCTCTTTACACACCATGTTATCAGTTTTGTACCAGAAAACAGCATGGTTAAAATAAGCTTTAACAAGGTTTGTCTACCATAGGGTGAAATCAATACACAAAGTCTTCAATGAATAAATCACTCAACAGAAACTAGTTCTGTGTCAGGAGCCAGAAGATGATACGAAAACTAGAAACAGATGAAGCTCTCCCTCACAGGCAGGACTGAGAAGTCGCCTATAGCCCTTGCTACATTACAACCCATCTCTGATGGTTAATCTCCGTTGTCGAGGTGAAGGGAGTTAGAATCATCACATACACCTCGGGTTATATCTGTGAGGGTGTTTGCACAGAGGGAAGCCACACCCTGAACGTGGGTGATACTATCCCATTGGAGGGATCAGGACTGGATAAACAGACAAAGCGAGCTGAGCGCACGCTTCTTCTCTCTGACTGTGCACAGTAGTAGCACTGCATCACACTCTGGTGCCACACCCCCTATCTGATAGACTGCACCCCTCAAAGTGTAAGACAATAGGGGCCCTTCCTCCTTTAAGTTGCTTCTTGTCACAGTATTGGTATTGGTCACAGTGATAAGTAAGAGACATAACTAACACACCAGGGAAATGCTATCCCCCAACTTTCAGTGGGCGTTTTAATTAATCAGTGAGTGGCTTGAGTAGAAGCAGTTGGCTCTGCTCCCCCTGGAAGCACATAGTAGGACTTGGCACTGATGATAAGAGAAGCCTTGTGCCTTTGCTGTAGTCTGTGAGCTCCACGTCTTAAATTCCGGCTTCTATATTCAGCCTCTGCCTCCAGCGCACTCCTACTTCCTAATGTGCCTTTTTACTCACCGTGCTGATTTGCACACTTACTCTCAGCCCCTGGAAATAGCAAAAATCATGAAGATTAGGGACTATGAGGCACAGAACATAGACAGAACCCTCAGCTCTAGGGGTCTCTACTCTCCCTGAGGGTGAGGTCCAAAGAGAGGTGGGAAATGGAAAGGCGTTGGTTATGAAGTGGCTCACCTACCTAGCCATGACCTTCAGTTCTCAGAGTTCTTTCAGAGCCAGCCCAGATGGGCAATTTAGACATCTCAGGACAATAACTAAGATGAACAACCATTTCCTACGGGGCTCCAGCATGTTTTCAAAGCCAAAGAACCGCAGCCATCCTGGCCTTATACGGAACGTCTCTACCAGACTTGAGTTTAACGCTTCCACAGCCAAGCAGGTATCCCCAAGGATGTCTGTCAAAATATAGATGGCTGGCAAAAAGACAAGCCAGTCTAGATCAAAGGAGAAAGGTATGTCATTCCCTTATCTCTTTGAAACTGTCCCAAGACCCAAGACAGATATTTGGCTCTTTCACATCTAAAGCCAATCAACCAAATAGAGTTGGTTGAATTTGAAAGTTGGAAGACAGGTGACATTTTTTTGAGAGTCCTGCCCTAGAACTCCCCATTGTTTTGATACCAGTTAGCAGGGTGGGTAACAACACAACCCCAGCTGTAAAAGACCTGAGAGAAAGAAAGCCCATTTTAAAGCAATTTCACCTCTTGTGGGTCACGGTGACTTTGAAAACTGGTTTCTTTTCTTTTTCTCTCTCTTTTCTTTGATGGGGGCTTTGCATTGAGTTTTTTATCTGAAAGTCTGCCATGGTAATAGTAAAACCCATAATCTAAGTTAGAACAGGTCTATCCTCTCGATGTCCATCAGGAATGATTAATAATTATTCCTGGGGAAAATGTAGCAAAAATGAAAGTGGTGAATTAGGGTGCACCAGGGCCTCAGTCTTGCCCATGCCAAAGAATTGTCTGGTTCAATCTCTGTTGAAGATGTTTACGTATATGAAAAGGACCAAAGTAAAACCAAATCATTAAACCCCACCTTGTTTGTGTATTGTTTTATAACCAGGTCTCTGGGATCACAACCCTCAGCTGGATCAGATCTAGAATAACCACAGAAACAACACCCTAGTCACATGTGCACAAGTGAATATCTAGAGTAGGTTAATTGAGGTGAGAAGATCCACCAGGGTGTAGGCGGCACTGCTCCATGGGATTGGTCCCTGACTTGAATACAAAAGAGAAAACAGTAAGCTGAGCACCAACAGTGATCACTCTCCACTGCTTTCTGATTGCAAAAGCAACATGAATAACCATCTACCCATTCCTGCCACCGAGATTTCCCTGCCATGATGGACTGCATCCCTTTGACCCATAAGCATAAATAAAGTCTCCTTTCCTCAACTTGCTTTTGTTGGGCATTTGTGACCAAAGGAAAAAAAATGACTAACACAGTCTCCTATGACCCAAGCTGGCCTGGAACTCTACAGCCCAGCCAAGGATGACCTTGACCTCCTGATCCTCCTGCCTCCACCTCTGTGCACTACCACAGCTGGCAATCCATATCTTAAACTTGGCATTCTTTACTCAGGCCTTGTGGGCAGTCTCCTGTCATATGTGCATACTCAGAAACATCAAAGGAACAGTTATCATGAAGTTTCCACATATAGAGCTGTGTAGTGCACAAATTAAGTTAATCTACATAATAAGTTAAGCAAGATTTATATTTGCTTAGAAAAAATTGAAGGAAAAAAATGTTCGTCAAGAAAACAGCATGTTTTGCCTCCAGAGTAGAGCAACATTTGTGCACAGCTATGTTTATTGTATGCTCTAGGAATTCTCCTAGGCTCTAGGGAACATAACAGCCCTCTGAGTATCTTCAGATGCTAGATAAAAATCTCAAAATTTAGTGGCTCAAAAATAACAATCAAGAGCTATAGATGTAACTCAGTGGCTCGGGTCCTTCTCTTAACATTGTGGGGGAAAGATTCTAAGGTGGGGGGGTATGTTTTGATTATTATGCCTCATGGTTCTGCGGTCTGACTTCTGGGGTTACCTGAACTCCAGGGTATCTGACATGGCTCCAACAAGATAGCAACAGCAGTCTGCAATCATCCCAAAGGCTTCCTCACACATGTGACAGGTGATGCTAGCTGTCCTTGAAGACCTCAGCTGCAGCAGCTAAACAGCCTCCTAGGGTAGCCTGGTTTGTTTGTTTTTTTTTTTCACAGCATGCCAGCTGGGTTCCAAGATGGACAGTGTCAAGAGGACTATCTGTCAGCCACACAGCCTTTTAGGACTTACCCTTCCAAATCTCTTTGCAATAGTCACTAGCCTGCCAGGATAGGGACAGAGAGGAGAGTGACAAGGCACACTCCACCTTTGATAAGAAGAATGTCAATGTCACATTCTAGCAAGACAAGGTAGAGTGTGACACTTTACAGTGAGAACTTAGAAAACGCCGCCTAAAGTGGGCTTGGTGGCTCACACCTGTGATCCCAGCATGCAGGAGGCTGAAGGAGAAGATGCTGAGCCCAAGGACAACCAGTTATAGTCTCAAATTATCAAAGAAAAGAGAAAAGGGGTGGAGGGAGAAAATTCAACCTGTCATGACAAGTTAGCAAAAAGCAGGAGGTTTCTACCCTCATATCTATTCTTGGAGCCTGGGGGACCTGGCCAGAAACAAATGAGGAGAGAGAGATACAGGAAACGCCCTGTGGTGATAGCATCCATAAAGAAATCTATAAGGGAATAGAAGGGATGTAGAGGAAGTCATAAATACAATCTTTTATATACTGTGGCTGTGGAAGAATTCTTTGATTAGGGACCATTTGAGCAGAGTTTGTGGAGGAACTGAGCCCTATTGATAATTAGGGGACAACATCACAGCAGAAAAAACAGCAGGCAAGGAGGTCATGAGGGCAGAGAGCGCTGCATGTGGTCAGGGAATGATTAGGAGACCAGTGTGGTGGCACAGAAACAAAGGTTTCTTTGAGAGGGGGGGAAGATGTGATCCAGATGTAAAGTCAATTAAAAAATAAAATCGAATAGAATAGAATAAAAAGGAGACACAGAGATAGAGGAAACAACCTCCTGGGACTTTGGACCACAGCCCTTAGTTTATCACTGTATCTTGTTTTAGACCAAGGAAGCAACAGAAAATTTGCTATAAGATTGGATGCCACCAGATGGACTTGAGTAGAACAATCGTAAAATTAATTTGTATTTTAATAACACAAGACCAGCTTGACTTCCAGGTAAGACGACAGGCTAGAGGCTATTTCTGTATGACCCAGTCAAACACAGTGTCAACTAGACTGTTCCCTGGCCTTTCCCAAAAAGTAAGGCAGATGAAAGGTAGGCAGGCCTAGCCTCAGGACAAGCCCTCAGCCATCACAAACCCCAAATATAGTTTCAGATGTTCTGAGACAAACATTCCCCTGGCAGGCAACTTAGAGGCAAAGAGAAATCCCATCTTGGCAAGCTATAAGACACAGAGGACAACAACCTGGAGTCATCCGTAGATCAGCCTATTATTAAAAGCCAAGCTGCCCCAGGAGCCTGAAATCATGGACCGTTCATGGGTTAGGGAGCTTCAGTTCAGCCTACCACAGCCCCTGGGTGAGGGCAATCGCATAGAGACAAGTGTGGAGAATAGCAGACCTGGTGCTGGTGAGCCAAGGATGTGGAGGAGCTGGTAGGAGGCTGGGATAAGCTCATAAGTGCATAAGCAGAGAGAGTCCTTCACTATATACTCAAGAGTGGAATAGCTGGATATTATAGTAATTCTATTTTCCGTTTTCCAAGGAGCCTCCATAATGATTTTTACAGTAGTTGCACAAAATCATATTCCCATCAGAGCTAAAGAAGAGTCTCCCTTCTCCACATCCTCCAAACTAAGACAATTTACCAGAAAACTTTCAGTAACATGATAAATGCCATCTCATTCAATATCATGCTTACAGCCCTTGTTAAAGCAATAAAACCAAAGGGGGAGATGGGGTGAATAAAAATGGCCCCACATAGGCCCATAGGGAGTGGCACTCCTATTAATAGGCCCATACTCTTATTAGGATATATGGGTTTATTGGAGTAGGTGTGGCTTTGGTGGAGGAAGTGTGTCACTAGGGGGTGAGCTTTGAGGTCTCAGAAGCTCAATCCTGGCTAGTGTGTCACTGTCACTTCCTGCTGCCTGCTGATCCAAATATCAGCTGCCTGACTGCCACCATGCTTCCCACCACGAGGATAATGGGACTAAACCTCTGAACTATAAGCTAGCCTCAATTAAATGCTTTTCTTTATAAGAAGAGTTGCCATGGTCATGGTGTCTCTTCACCCAACAAACCCAATAAAACCCAAACTAAGACAACAGGATGTACATTTAAAAGGGCGAAAGTAGATTATCTGAGCCAGTGAGATGACTCAGTAGGTAAAGGCGCTTGACACACAGGCCTGGTGACTTGAGTCCAATCCTACAGGCCATAGACATAAGCCCTGGCATGTGGACCCACATATACACAATAATAATAAGCTAAAATTAGGAGATAATTCATTTTATAAAAAATAGAGAATGAATTCTTTTGATTTGCAGGTGGCATAACCCTATACTTAAAAGACCTCAAAGACACCACCAAAAACTCTTAGACCTGATAAACACTTTCAGCCAAATTCAGAATGCAAAATCAACACATAAAATCTATTGTTTTCTTTATGCCAATAATGAATTCACAGAGAAAGAAACCAGGGGAAATCCCCTTCACGGTCACCTTAAAGAGTTATAATGACATGGGAATAAGGTTAATCGTGGAGGTAGAAGACCTCTGCAGTGGACATGTAAGACACTAGAGAAAGAGGCTGAAGAAGACAAAGATGGAAAGACTCCTGTGCTCATGGACTAGCAAAATTAATAGTATAAACATGACTGTGTTACTAAAAGCAACCTACAGATTTAACTTACTCCCCATCAAAATCCCAGCGACATTCATCACAGATCTAGAAAAAAATATGAAACTTCACATGAAAGCACAAAAGACTACGTCATCTTGAGCAAAAGGAACAAGCCTGAGGCATCCCAACAGTCAATCTCAAATTGTATTATAGAACCATAGTGGCAGAAACCATGGTCCTGCGCAGAAACAGACCTGTAGACCGGCAGAACAGACTATCAAGCCCAAAATCAAACTCTCATGAGTACAGCCACCTAAGTTTTGCCAAAGCTGTCAAAAGCACACATAGGAGAAGAGACAGCCATTTTAACAAACAGCACTGGGAGAACTGGATTTCCATGTGAGAAGAATGAAAGAAGATGCATAAGTCTCAGCCTACACAAAAGCCAACTCAAAGTGGATAAATAGCACCCTAATATGGCACTTGAAACTCCTGGCCAAAAACAAAAGGGAAACTTCCAAGAGAAAAAGGTTCTCAAATGAACTGTGTACAGGAAATAGTCCCAAGAATTGACAAATGGGCTAAAAAGGTCTCTGCAGGCTGGGCGTGATGGGAGCCTTTAATTCCAGCACTCCAAAGGCAGAGACTGGAGGATTTCCACAAAGTCGAGCTTAGTCTGGTTTACTAAGCTCCAGGACAGCCAGGTCCATGGAGAGAGATTCTATGCTTTTGGTTGGTTGGTTGGTTGGGTGGGTGGTTGGTTGGTTGGTTGGTTGGTTGGTTGGTTGGTTGGTTGGTTGGTTGGTTTTAAAGCAGCCAGGGTTACACAGAGAAACCCTGACTCAAAAAAATGAAAACAAACAAGCAAATTTCTGCATAACAAAGTAGTTCATCACTAGAGTGAAGAGATAGGCTACAGAATGGGAGGAAAAATCTTTGCCAACTACATATCCAACAGGGGGGTTAAGGTAGAAAATATAAAAAACTGAAAAAGCTAAATACCAATCAGTAACAAGCCATCCATTCAGCACGTGGACTAACTGCATAGAGAATTCTCAAAGAAATACAAGAATGAGAAGAGCGGTGTGGAATGTCTCTGGGTTGCATATCACCAGCAGATTTTTTCCCAGCACTAAGTGACGGCTGATCTTGCTCGTCAACTTGGTGAATTTACAACCATCTTGGAGACAAACCTCTCTGGGTATGTGTGTGTGAGAAAGTTTCCAGAATAATTTAACTGAGATAGGAAGACCCACCCTGGATAGGGGCAGCATTGTTGGATGTGCTGAGGTCTGAGACCAAAGAAGAAGGAGACAGCAAATGGCAAGTCCAAATTCATCTCTCTCAGCTTCCTGTCTAATCACGAGTGAATTTCCCTTTCCCTGTACAGTCACAGGTAACAGGAGTAGCTGGGCTGAAACTCATGTGTCAGAAGTATATTGTCACCCCTGTGAGGTAAAGGACTGTGAGTCAATGTCCCCAGAGAGGACAGGTCAGCCCTCCTACATGCCAGATCACTTTATACTGTCGAGTTTTACTCCTATGGTCTCACTGACGACACAGCCAGGACAGGCAGCTAGCTCTTCATAGAATGTGAGTTCTTCCCTGGTGACGTTTGCTAAGTGGTGGTGAATATAACTATTTTTATCATGTAGGGAAAGCCCATGAGGTCTCGCTGGCCTGACCAAATCCACCAACACTAGTCTTCTGTCTATTTCTTTACCCCATGACTGAAAGTGAGATGAGCCAATTAGAGAATACATAATAAGCCAATTAGTTGTTCCTTACTTTTCTTAATGAGTGTAAAATGTGCGTCTGCTCAAATTACAGCTCATCTGACAAGATTCTTTGCTCTGTGACTACTACAATTTGGCATTATTTCCTTTTTTATTTTTATTTCTGTGGCATCAACCAAGCTCCTATAAGCTTCTGCGAGAACTGCGCTGCTTCTTAAAAATAATTATTCACCCCTGAAATCCAGCTCCTGATTGTCTTTGCCTTTTTCCTGTTGCTGTGATAGCACACTCTTATGAAAGTCACTTAAGGGGGCAAGGAGGTCCTATTTCACACTTCAAGTCCAGTCCATCATAGCACAGAAGTCAAGGTGGCAGGAGTTTAAAGCAGCTGGTCAGTTGCGTCCACAGTCAGGAAGCAGAGAGGGGATGAGAGTACGCTCAGCTCATTTTCTCCATTTTATATAATTCAGGCTTCCCTGCCCAGGAAATAGTCCCACCCACAAATAAGATGGGCCTTCCCACAACAGGTAAAGTGACCCCCCCCAACCCACATGCCCAGAGTTGACCTTAATCTAGATAATCCCTCACAGGTGTGCTCAGAGGCTATCTCTCCTAAATGACCCTAGATTCTTTCAATGTGACAACTAACCCAAACCACCACAAAGACCATCCATCTACATTGCTACAGTCTTTCTGGATAGTCTGAGTGGACGTCCTGAAGATGAAATACTTCTCAGGCACATCAACTGACACCTCACATGGAAGAGCTTTGGAAAACACATTTCCAGAGTTTATAACATTATCTCGATGCCACGGGAGATTGACCCATGTGTTGTCATTGGGCTCTCTTTATCATGGTCTATCTACAAAGGCCAAGTGTAAGAAATGAGCACTCTGTGGAAAGACCAAGAGTAGAGTATAGCTATGGTGAATGTGAAAAGGGAAACCCCTGAGTTACTGCAAGACGACCAGCTGTGTATCCAAAAGGAACAAGAAGGAGAAAAAAAGAATAGAGTCAGAAAATTTCATAACTTTGTCAACATTTATTTTCACCAAACAACTCATTAAATCACTATAAAAGTCAACGCATATGGTCGGATATGACAGTTTAAATTCCAGAAAGACTTATAAGTCAAGTTAAACTCATAATACATAATGTAGTCAGGATGTCTCATCCATGAATTATAACATTTTTATTACATCCCAACTGCAAATTACCAACTTGTTCCCTGTCCTGCCAATCTCCTGATTAAATAGGGAGCTGTTAGGCACCATGAAAATATATTATGGTAAAAGATGACTCCATCGCTTTTCTATGTTATTTCTATGTCCTTATTTAAAGCTTTCTCACTAGCACAGCTGGTCCGAACTGAACTGTGGGTTTAGCAAAGTGATGGCAGAATAGATGAAGTAAGAAACAATGCATCCAAAATGGGCCCGTGTTTATTGTATCGTTCTCCAATATTTGTGTATCTTCAGTATCTTGGTATCCATTTCAACCTCCTTGCTTCTGTCTCTTCTAAGTTATTCTCACTTTACAGGTCTTATTCCCACAAGCCCAACTTACGACTATTTTATTTTGTGTCTTACACTGATAATGGGGCAATAACTTGTACCCATCAAGTTGCCCCATAAAATAGTTTAATGTCTTGAAACAGTGCCAATGTGTCAGCTAAACAAAGTGAATCAAGTAGACATTATTGCACACCACCATGAGCCACACTGCCTCGGGTCCTTCAAGAACTTACTAAATCATCCGTGCCCCTTAGGAACTTGAATTCTAAATCTGATACATGCATTAATATTTCAAAAACACAAACAGCTAGTACATATATATTGATTGTTTCAATAATTTTCCTTTTGTTCATTTTTCAATCAACCTAGTGTACTTTATTCTAGAACAAACTAATACTTGGTCATTATAGGAAAAAAACTGAAAATAAAAACACTCTAAAAGAAAGCCTAATCACCTCCAATTCCAAAATATAAACATACAAAATAGAAACATTATTTTTAATTTTCATGAGTAAGTATTATTTGCCACCTCTAGTCCTGATAAATGAGAAAACATTATTGCATTAGTTGCAGAAGAAAATATCATCTTTATCTAGAAACACAATTAATAGATATGTCTGATTGTAAATTTAGAGCCAGATACCATCAAAGACAGAGCTAGAGGTCTAAAACTCAGAAAGCCACAGGAATCATCATCTGGAGTTCATGAGAGATGTGTAAACAAGAATAGCAGAAGTCTAGTGTTTACATAGAAGGGAGGACCAGGAATGTGTAAGGCAAACGTGTCCAACATAGAGGTAAGAATATCTAACAGACTTTCGATAAAAATAATGAACATAGACCCTATTGATCTCCAGGCCAGCCTACCACTGACCCCCAAACCTTTGGTATGTCATTGTACAGGATACAGTGTTATAAGTTAGTGGGACTTCAAGAAGAGACACTGGGTAATCATAGATTCAGCAGAAAAGCATCCTGCAGGCAAAGAGGTCGCATTTAAAAGGGGGAAATGCAGACTAGAAATCCAAAGCTGAGCCACACTAGGAGCTCAGCCAGCACCCAGTATCAAAGCGTGTCACTTCTCTGAATGTCCAGGAATGACGGAAGAAATGCTGACCTTCACACAGGAATGAATGTGTACAGGACATTTTACTTACTTACCAAAGACAAATGACCTCAAGCAAGCTGGAAATTCCATATCTTAGCATATAGGCTACAACTCTACAAAATATTTAAACATACATACACACAGGTATGCACACACAAACACACACACACACACACACACACACACACAGAGAGAGAGAGAGAGAGAGAAAGACAGGAAAGTAAAGGCTATGGGAATATTCTAAAAAGACTATTCAGTCAGTGAGATGAAACTGTCTCATTGGCCAAGCTCTCCCAAGGACAGCTTACTTGGGTTTTATGCAGTATTGGGGAGTGAATGTGGAGATTTGGAACCAGCTGCTTCCAAGTTTCCTATCTGATTCCATGATGAGCTTCTGCAGCATCTCATCTACTCACCCTACTGCCACCCACAGCTAGCTCTTTGAAGAATCTGTGGTATGAGTAACATACTCTTGAGGGAAGAGTTCAGAAGTCCAGGAGAGAATAAATAGAGTTGACTCAATATAGTTTCATTCACATCATTACCAGGTGTGGTACCCTAACCTACAGCCAAAGTGACCTCAATAACACAGCCTCCAACCCACCAGCAAAATCATAGCAGTGACATCAACTACGCATCACAGACCAGGAGAAGACAGATCACCAGGAATCATGAGACTTGAGAACACTGGGTGACCAATCAGGGACAGGGACGAAGAAAGAAAAGAAAGGAAAAAGAGAAGCAAGATGAGGAGGGAATCTGCTGCAGCAAGAGAAGCAAAGACAAAGAAGAGAGAAACGCAACCAAACAGAATGCCCCAGTTCCTGATAGGGACCTAAAGCAGAATCTTAGTACAGGAGTGCACTGAACTCGAGACTCCACTTGCTAGGGAATGGTATGATGTCTTGGTGAGGAGCTGCTGTGGGAAGACAGACAGTGTGAAAGAAAGATCAGCTTTCCTCTAGCTGAGGGACAGAATGGTGTGAGCACTTTTACCACATGTGGAGAGCACAGAGGTTTCCACAATACGCCAGACTCAAGGTGGTCAGGGATGTAAATACGTGGGCTCTGCAGCACCATTGTCCGTGTGGCATTGAATATATTTACTAGTCACCTGAGATCAATGACACAAAGGTACAGGAACTTAGTAAGTGCCTATTCCTATTTTATTGTCTAAAATTCTAGGGATTAACAAGACTAATAAATCCCTTGGTGGAAGCTAGGGGAGCCAAGGGACATGTAGGGAGCTAAGTGAGACAAAGAGCTTAGCAGTGGAAACGAAGGATTGGTTTCCCGTTGCTCAGGAAGACTTGCCACATTCCTGATGTCTTAAAACAGTCATTCCCTACACTTCTACAAGTGGGGATGTGTTCCTTCCAGATGCTCAGGGAGAATCACTGGCTTTTTCTGTAATCACAATGAGCCAAAGACTCCTGGGATCAGTTAGGACTGAGCTGGGCTGATCCTAACAGAAACTTGAAAAATAATGATTGTACAATGAAGGACTAGGTTTTACTCAGACCTTACCCAAGGATGGGAGGCACAGGTCTGCCACAGCGCCTCGGTTGGCACCCAGACCCTGTATCTTTTGGAGCTCAACATCCTTAGCACATACTCATCTTTCTTCACACTTTCAGCCCCATGATCACTACCAGATGGACACTGCTTTTCTAGTTCCACCCCTACCTCCACATCCTAAGAAGAAAGGACTGGGGAAAATGCCAAGGGGAATCTAGGGAATGTTGCTTCATTGTAAAGTGCTTGTCTGGCTTGCACAGGTCTCTGGATTCAATCCCCGGCACTCCATTAAAAACAGTCTTGTTTTCATATGCCTATAATCCTAGGATTCAGAAGGAGACAAGATCAGAAGTTCAAGGTCATCTTTGCAACATAGCTGGTTTGAGGCTCTGAGATCATCCTAGATTATATAAGACAGACAGATGGAAAGAAAGAAAGAAAGAAAGAAAGAAAGAAAGAAAGAAAGAAAGAAAGAAAGAAAGAA
>CM052704.1:33420169-33464438 GCA_028551405.1 Uromys caudimaculatus
TGGCAGCCCCATGGAGGGAGCAAGAGCGTCAATGGGCCTGACCCTCCCCCTGGTCGTCCTCTAGTTCAGACCACTAACCAAAGAACACACATCTATTGACTCATGATTTGGACTACATATGAGGCAGAAGAATCACCTCGATGGCCACCAGGGAGAAAGGAGAGGACTTTGGGCCTTAGGGTGCTAGTGGCCCCAGTAAAAGGGAATGTCAAGGTGGGAATATGGGAATGGGTGGGCGGGTAGGTGGGAGGAGGAATTCCCTCACAGAGGCGGGGAGGGGGAGGGGACACGGGGTTTCCAAAGAAAAGGGGACTCATCGGAAATGTAAATAAAGTATCAAAAATAAAAATAAAATAAAATAAAATTAAAAAAAAGTGCTTGCTTGCAAAAAATTGCCCTCTGACCTTCACACCTGCTCCTGCTTGTGTGCGCACAGGTGTGGAGGTCAGAGGGCAATTTTTGCAAGCAAGCACTTTTACACACATACACATACACACACACACACACACACACACACACACACACGCACATGCACACACTATACATATAAAGAAGGACAATAATTAAACAAGTAACTCTTCAAAGGGGAGATTGGAGGAAGTGGGTTTAGATAGGAACAAGATACATTATATATACATGTGTGAAAGTTTCCAAGAATAAATTATTTTTAAGAATAAAGTTAAAATGTGCTACTGGCTCCCAAAGAATGCAAAGAGCTAGCCCATGGGCCTCCTTACCTACGTTCAGACTTCTGTCCCTATTTTCAGTGTTCTTTGTTGAAAAGAAAGCAGCAGGAGTTAGAGAAGATACTGAAGGAAGAAAGGTAGTTTCCTTAGATTTGGGGAAGGGCATGGCAGAGGGAACATGTGGGTTTTATCCTTGCTTTGTGCTGAAGGCCAAATTGTTGTTCTAAGAACAGTAGCCCACAACAACCGTTTCTTTGAAGAAGCATTTTCAATTTTCCTTTTACATACAAAATGAATGGAGCTTGGTCAGACTTTCAGAACACTTAACTACGGGTGTAATTTTCTTAAGTGCCTAATGCAAGAATGAGCACAAAGGGATGGTTCACTTCAGGGCCCTAAGACAAGTCAGCACCACATGCTTTCTGTTATGTAGGAGGGGTGCACGTTAGCAGCCTCTTTTGCATTGGTTATTGGCATCTTCTATTAAAGCAAGACACTAGCTACAGACGAAATAACCTAGCTGAAGAAAGTTGATCCAAATATCTAGACTGGAATGTGAACAAGAAGAGGTGTGGACCACCCAGCTTTGTTTATCAATGTTTATTGTTTAAGCTGCAAAGCCAGGGAAAACGGAGGACAAATTAAAAACACACCAAAATTCAAGCACTCTTAAATCAAAAGTTGTGTGGAAACTGCAATCCTGTAATGAAGGTGGGAACTTTCTGCCTCTCCTAGCTTATTTATTTATTCACATCCCAACACTACCACTCCTCCCGGACCCCCTCACAGAGATCTTCCCTTATCCCCCCTCCCCTTCAAGTCTCTGCCAGGGTAGGTGCATCCTCTCCCACTGAGAGGCCAGACAAGGCAGCCCTGCTGGGGACCAGATATCACAGTCAGACTTCAGCTTTAGGGAAAGCCTCCCCTCCAGTTGTTGGGGGGGACACATGGAGACTGAGCTGCATGTCTGCTGCATATGTCAGGGGCCTTGTTCCAGCCTGTGTGTGTTCTTTGGTTGGGGGCTCAGTCTCTAAGAGCTCCCAGAGGTCCAGGTTGATTCTGTTGGTCCTCCTGTGGGGTTCCCATCTCCTTCAGGGCCTTCAATTCTTCCCCCAACTCTTCCATAAGGGTCCCGACCTCCATCCAATGTTTGGCTGTGGGTATCTGTGCCTGTTTCAGTCAGCTGCTGGGTAGAGCTTCTCAGAGGACAGTTATGCTAGGCTCCTGTCTGCAAGCCTAACAGAGTATCATTAATAGTGTCAGGGATTGATGTTTGCCCATGGGATGAGTCTTAATTTGGATTGGTTATTGATTGGCCATTCTTTCAGTCTCTGCTCCATCTTTGTGCCTGCATTTCTGTTAGACAGGACAAATTTTGGGTCAAACGTTGTGTGGGTGGGCTGGTGTCCTTATCCCACCATTGGGGTTCCTGCCTGGCTACAGGAGGGCCTTTTCAGATTCCATGTCCCCACTGTTAGGTATCTTGCTAAGGTCACCCACATTGACTCCTGGGAGCCTCCCCCATCTCAGGTCTCTGGGACTTCCTGAAGAACTTCCCCCCACCCCTGGCAGCAGCAGTGACAGATTTCCATTCATTCTCTCCTGTGTCTCTGAATGCCTGATCCAGCCCCCACTTCCTTCTCCCTCCCCCTCCCCCTCTCTCTCTCTGCTCTCCTACCTACTTCTCTTTCTCCCTCTGCCTCCTATGACTGTTTTCCCCCTTCTAAGTGTGATCCAAGCGTCCTCGCTTGGGCCTTCCTTCTTGCTTGACTTCTTTGGGTCTGTGGGCTGTATCCTGGGTCTTCTATGCTTTATGCTATTATCCACTTATCAGTGAGTACATACAATACATGTCCCTTTGGATCTGGGTTACCTCACTCAGGATGATATTTTCTAGTTCCATCCATTTGCATGCAAAATTCATGATGTACTCATTTTTAATAGCTGAAAAGTGTTCCATTGTGTAAATGAATCACATGTTCTGAATCCATTCTTTGGTTGAGTGACATCTGGGTTGTTTTTAGTTTCTGGCTATTATGAATAAAGCTGCTATGAACAAAATGGAGCACATGTCTTTGTCGTATGGTGGGGCACATTCTGGGTAAATGCCCATGTGCTGGTCTAACTGGATATCTGCATGTAAAAGAATGCAAATAGATCCATATTTATCACCCTGCACAAAACTCAAGTCTAAGTGGATCAAGGACCTCAACATAAAACTGGATGCACTAAACCTAATAGAACAGAAAGTGGAGAATAGCCTTGAATGCGTTGGTACAGGAGACAGTTTCCTCAACAGAACACCAATGGCTCGGGCTCTATGAACAACAATTAATAAACGGGACCTTATGAGACTGAAAAGCTTCTGTAAGGCAAAGGACACTGTCAATAGGACACAACACCAGCCTACAGGTTCAGAAAAGATCTACATCAGACAGAGGGCTAATATCTAAAATATATAAAGAACTTAAGAAGTTAGACTCCAACAAAACAAATAACCCAAGTTTTTAAATGGCATATAGATCTAAACAGAGAATTCTCAAGTGGCCAAGGAGCAATTAAAAGTTTTCAATGTCCTTAGTCATTAAGGAAATGCAATTCAAAACGACCCTGAGATTCCACCTTACACCAGTCAGAATGGCTAAGATCAAAACCTCAAGTGACAGCTTGCTGGCGAGGATGTGGAGAAAGGGGGATACTCCTCTATTGCTGGTGAGAGTGCAAACTTATAAAATCATTCTGGAAATCAATCTGGCAGTTTCTCAGAAAATTAGAAATAGTTCAACCTGAAGACCCGCCTATTCCGGAGGTCCTAGCTCTTCATCTTTAAAAAGCAATCGGGATTCTGGTGAGAAGAACCAATCTTCTAAGAACTAACGTAACGTCTGAGCTAGATAAAGCCATCGACATGAATTAGAAGAAGACTATCATTCATTTTTCTGCTCTCTTCTCTGCAGGAAAAGTCAGCCCTGGGGGGAAAGCTCACTGGTATTTTTGCTCCTCATGCTCCAGAAAATGAAAAGCCAATCATGGTGTTTCCAAATGAAGTGCAAAGGAACCTGCTTCCATCTTTCCCCCTCATTGCCAATAGCAGATTATTTGGCTTTAGCCTCAAAGAATTTAGTGGAGGGAGGAGAAATTTAATTCTGTGGCTTCTAGCAGAATCAAGTTCATCTTTCCAGTCTCTGTATCAAGTTCTTTCTTTCCTATTTCCCACAATCAACTTGTGTCTTCTACTTTGTCTTCAAAGCCTCATCTCTGGCTAACAAATATGAATAGCTCCATTGCTTTGCCGTCTATTGGTGATAAATAGACTCCATCATTTCTCTGGCCCCTGAGAGCTGAGAATGGGTGGGCATGAAGGAAGAGCTGGCACCAGGAATTCAAGGAAAGGATTTGTGCCGTTAGTCTTTTATCCAAGTTAATCACTGGGGAATCATATTTTAAACTCCAAAAGACTTCATGGACGTTTCCAGAATTTCTCCAGAGACACAGATCAATAGATCAGAATAATCAAGACGAGCCAACAGGTTTGTTAAACGCCACTTGAGTGTTTTACTTGAGTAAGCAAAAGGCAAATGGAATTATCCCAACCTCATGAAAAAGAGGAGAAATAGCTCTCCGGGGAAGCACCTCCAGTTTGCAGCTGGAGAAAAAAGAAGGGGTCACATTTTAATTCCAGCCTCCTGGCCTGGACACAGAACATGAACGAGCTTGCTTGTTACATGGTTTAGTTAATGAACAGCTTCCCCATAGCACTGAGTAATCAATTCCCTGTCCATTCAAAATAATGCACTCTATGTAAGAGTGCAGAGCCTGCTAATTTTACAGACAGCTTCTGTCTTCTCTTCCAGATAAAACTCACTGGAAATGAAGCCAGACCTGATTGCTCTGAGGGCTTCTTGGGCCCCGGTGATATTTAAGTATTGACGTGGGAACTCGGAGCCTGCCTCTCATCAGCAAACTAGAGATATCTATCGGGTTGTCCTGCATGAGGCATAAAATTTCAAAATCATTAATGTGAAGCCTACCTCGATTTCAACAAATGAATCGCACAAGGTACAATATGAGTAATGAGTGAACTTTGAGTTCCCAAGAACATTTTCAAAAATGGTGCTTTTTTTTTTTTTTCTGAGACAGGGTTTCTCTGTGTAGCCCTGGCTGTCCTGGAACTCATTCTGTAGACCAGGCTGGCCTCGAACTCAGAAATCCACCTGCCTCTGCCTCCCAAGTGCTGAGATTAAAGGCGTGCGCCACCACTGCCCGGCTCAAAATTGGTTCTTTCGCAGAATGTTAATGGCAAGACAGAGTGCCTATTTGAGACGTTTCCTATTGGAGACGCACCACTCCTTCAGTAGTCTTGTCGGCTCTGACAGCTCCTTTGGTGCTCGGCTTTTTCACAGAACTATCTTAGGCTTCTTAGGCTTCGGGTGCTCATCTCTTCTTTTTTACACTCTTCTACCTGTCCACTCCATCTCTTCCTCTGTAGCTCTTTGTTCCTCTCAACCGTCCTCCAGGCCCTTTTCTTCTCCGCCTCGGCACCCACTTAAGCATCCCTGCGTACTTCTACGATAGGGGGCCCCTGAAACCGCCCAAGAGAAACAGAACAACACCCCCACCCCCACCTCAGAAAGTGTACAGATCCGAGCTGGAACAAAGTGGTTCTTTAACTCACATTCAAAAGAATTTTCCTCAGCCCACGCTGCGCGTGCTGTATTGTTAACTTGTATCAAAGAGGTTCATATCTCAGGAATCACGGGAAACTTTCAAACATGATTGATGACTAGTCAAAAGAACATCCGTGGCACGATAAGCCGCGGAGAGGGAATGTGCTGAGCCGATTCAGGATCGGCCTGGCTGTGCTTTTCAAATTCCTTTCATCGCAATGGTGACCATAAGCCCTGCAGGGTGAGAACAAGCCGGGACTTTTTGTGGAATTTTCTTAACCGCTGATATGTAATCCATACACCCAGAGGTAGCAGCCAGGGGATAAAAGATTTAAAGAAACAGAGACGCAAGGACTGATTTTTTTTTTTTTTTTTAAGCAACTTGGAAAGGAAAAGGGAGAGTGAAAACAGGGGGGTTTATGTTAACCCATTGGGAGGGTTCTGGAAAATTCTTTGATGAAGGATTGAGATTACTTTGAAACAGAGTTTATTGAAGCAAAATGTGAGTGTTGTGACCAGGAAGTCGGGGTGACTGGGTCACTCACCAGACTTTTCTAATCCTTACCCAGTTTCTGCATGCTCCAAACTGTAAAACTGCTGCACTAGATTTTCCTTCCGAAGAGGAAGCTGTATAATTAGTAGAAGCTCCTGTGTGTATACCTGTGTGTGTACCCACGTATGTGCATGCATGCATGCATGTGTACCTGTGTGCGTGCCTGTGTGTGCACGCCTGAGTATACAATTATATGTGGTCAAGTTACCTATGTGGAGTCCAGTGGACAACTTGTAAAGGACAGCCCTTGCTCTCCATTGTGTAGATTCTTGGGAGAGTGCTCAGATCATCAGCTGGGTGGCAAACCCTCACCCTCTGACCCATCCCATTGACCCAACTGGCACAAACAGGACAGGTCATAAAAAGACAAGAGGGAGGGGGCATACGCACATATATGCCCAATGAGAGATGAAAAATGGCTGCTAAAATACTCATACCTTATTAAGCATATCCTTTCCTCCCATGAGTTCAGATTTTAAAATGGCATTTCAAAAGTTGGAATGAGGCAGATGAAATTTAGGAAAAGACAAAGAAATGTTTAGCTAGAGAGGAGAGAACAGAGGCTTGGCCTAGAACTGGGAGTCTAAAGCTTCCCTTACACAAAGATAGTGGACAATTCAGGTATCATGAGAAGGCCTGAACAAAAAAAATAAAGTTTAATGAAATAGGAGTTGGAGAGATAGCTAGGTGGTTAAGAGCACTGACTGATCTCCCAGAGGACCCAGGATCAATCCCCAGCACCCAAATGACAGCTCACAACCATCTATAACTTCAGTTCCAGAGAATCTGATGCCCTCCTCTGACCTCTGAAGGCACTGAACACACTTGATTCATAGATAGATAGATAGATAGATAGATAGATAGATAGATAGATAGATAGATTTGAAAATATCAAATAAAAAGCCCATGAATGCCCTCAGGTAGAAGGCAGCAGTTGGCTCACCACATCCTCACTATGCCTTCACTTTCCACTGTCTCTTTATTATACATAAAGTAACTGCTATATGTGCACAAGCAAGAAAAAAACAATAAGGTTATTAAATTATTTGATGGAGAAAATAAAACTAGCACCAATAAGTGTCCTAATGGCTGAAGAAAAACATGGCGGTAGAGATGAGAGACTGTCCCCCCAGCATCAGCTGCCACTGGAGCCACACTTAGGATGTGCTTATAAGTATGCCCCTCTATCCATGTCAGCTGTGGCTATAAAGTAATCAGGCTGATTAAAACAAAACAAAACAAAAACGAACAATAAAAAAAAAAGTACTGCTCATTTATTTAAACAGTGTTGGTCTTCAAAGATAGCCAGCAGCTGCTGTTAGGTTTTGAATCCTTTGAGGCTAGCGTTTTGCATCCGAAAGCGGTACCAAAGGAAGACTCCCCCCAAATGGTTCAACAGTGCTATGTGGCATAATAGAAGTTAGCTTTTACCTCCCAGGGGACTTTCGGGAAGGATGGTGTTAACTGCAGAGTGTTTAGTTCAAGAGCAGTAATTCAGAAATCAATCATCCTTCCACAGTGAAGTTGGCCTACTGCTAAAGCAGGAGCTCTGGCCCCTGTTGGGAATTGAAACACTCCCTGCAGAAGCAGGAGGGAGGTTTCAAAGGTTCTAGAAGTCAATGAACGTCACAGCTACAGGAAAAGCTAAAACCCCCAAGGTCTCCAACAGGTGGTGCTGCCTGTGGGAGACTGTCACCAGTCAAGATGCCACCAATAATGGGGGAGAAGAGGAAGCTCCAGGAATGCAACACAGGTTTCTTAGCCAGGCAGCTGCCCCTAAATTATATTTATTTATTGTGCACATGGAGGCAGAGACACACCTGCCATGACAACTTGCAAGAGGTGGGTCTCCTTCTACCGAATGAGTCCCAGGGATCAAACTCAGGTTATCAGACTTGAAGACAAGCATGCTTAGATGCTGAGCCATCTCTCCTGCTCTGCAGCTGCCTTTAGGAAGTAACTCCTCCTTCATGCTGCTCTGAACAACTCAAGCGAGCTCACTGCTTCAACAGACTGTGGTAGAATCCTTAGCTTGATGCAATCGTTTGGTTTGTTCAAATCTAGGGAGGAAAAGCTCACAGGACAATCCCTCACTGCCCCCAGGAGCACAAGCTGAGAAATCTATCAATCTGGTTGCAACTAACCAAGGGAGAAGTCTCACTAAGAGAAAGGCAAGAGAAGTAGAGACTCCAGACCACCAAGGTTCCTGAAAAATAATTAGCATTGTGCTATCAATTCCCTGATGGGAATATATGAACATAGTATATGTTCAGATGTTAGCAAACAGACATTTGCCTTAATACACCACACCTTTAGCTAATGGCCTAGGTTGCTTCTCAGGAAAATTGATAATGCCAAAACAATGGTGAAGCCAGTGTCTCCACAAGAGAGCAAGACTAATTTAAGAGAAGACAAAGGAACCTCAATCTCAAACAAATAACTGTCTTTCCAAAGGCAACTCAGTCTTTGCTTCTGTAAGGAAGCCTGCTGGAGACAGAACCATAAACAGGCATCCTTGCAAGGAGAAAGTATCCAGCAACCCTACCTCAGTGTCAGGACAAAAAATTCCAAGTTGTCTGCAGAGTCTGGGCCAGATACCTGTGTTTTATTACAGGGCTCTACCATTTGTTGGAGATCCTCAAAAATGGTCACTCCAGTGTCATTTTTAAAAAATGGGATTTTGATTAGGTTTTCTTTCCTCCTACTTCCCAAAATAGGAAGGAACTTAGCATAAAATGTTGAATTGCAGTCCCGCAGAGGAAACCCATAATCCAAGGTAAGTTGACAGTTGGCAAAGGAGATGAGCTGCTGCATGAAGCTGCTTCTAAGGCCCAAAGGAGGGAAGTCCTAGAAGCCACTGCAGGAGACGGACGTGGGCAATTCTTAGGTGCCTTTAGCACAGTGAGTGAGTCGTCAGACCCTGGGCAAAGCACGAGACAGCGTAGAGGGATGGCTTGGTTCCTCATCAGATCTGGCTAGTTTCTGGGCTACTAAGATGACGCTTGCACTTCAGCCGGGTGTGCTAATGCCCTGAGAGAGGAGAAAGGATGGGAAGGACTGAGGTTTGCTAAGCTTCCATCCTATGCCAAAGACTTTCTGTCACAACAGTCCACTGTGAGAAGAATCATTACCCCCATTTCTACTCATGAATCAACTGGAGACTCGGAAGTTAAGTGATTTATCCTCAGCCAGGGAGCTTGCAAATGCTCAGAGTCTGACTTCGCCAGTGTCTAAAGCTACACAGCGTGCATGTGTTCATGTATGTGCAGGTGTGTGCAGTGACTAGAGGCCGACCTCTGCCGCCATCACTCATGTGCTCAGAAGGCATCACAGTGTCTTCTGAGGCAGTCTTTCACTGACCTGGAACTCATGAAGTAAGCTCGGCTGGCTGGCCAGAAAGCCCTGGGAATCCCCTCTCTCTGCCTCCCAGCAACACAGCTTGCTTAAAAAAAAAAAAAAAAAAAAAAAAACAGGGATCAAAGTCTGATCCTTATGCTTTGCTTATGAGGCAGGCTCTTTACCAGTTGAGCTATGACCCCAGGTCCTGAAAGCTAAAGCTTCTAACATCCCTAAGGTGCGCATAAGAGATGGCTTCCAAGGTGGCCTATGCTGGGCTTTGCGTTCATTCCAGGTCCACCATGAAAATCCAGATATTGTCATCAGAATGAGACTCAAGAGATAGGCTGCTGTTGGGTTCCTTTCTGTGAAAGTTCACCTGGAATATATTGAGAAGCAAAAAGAACCACAGACATGAAATACCATGTCTTGGTCCAACCATGGAACCATCAAAAGTGTTCCTTCCTGTCTCCTCCTCCACCCTATCCCTATCCACCAAGACCACTTACTAACAACTCCACAACAGTGATCAAGTATTTACTCCATATGACACAAGTGCTGGTCCTCAGAGGAGCCACGGGATGTGGCATTTAAACAGATGAAAACAATCGAAGGGTATGAACTTGGTAATGATAGCACAGAGTCTATCTCCTGCCCTTCAAGATCCATCTGTACTCACTCTCCCGGGCCTTCCACTAGAAAGCTATATAGCAGCCATTTTTCAGTGTCAGGCAGTCATTAAACAAAACATAAACACCATACTCCATGGGACTTAGCCTGGGCTCCAAAGGAAAGCCAATGTACAGATAGCACTTAAAGGCCCTTGGTCTCAGTCCTGTCTCTCCCATCAGCAGCCCGCTCCAGAATCTCGTAACTCATCCTTCCCACAAGTGACATGGCCACAGAGAGAGTTGTTTAGAGAAACAGATAACAACCTCCCTGGAAAGAAACGAGGGAAGCATTTCAGAAAATAGGGTCTGTAGCGATGTGGCCATCAGACGCACGCGGGCACCCCTCAGGACTTGTCTCCTCTGGCATTGCTCTAATGAGGCTGCTCATGGTCTAAGTGATGGACAAAGGCTCTCCAGCGTATCTCAGGTATACGATACCTGGGGTTTTCTCTACACTTGATTCATGGAGAGGTGGCAGTGCTAAAGGACTTTCTCCTTGGTTAATAAAAAGAATCTGAGATTGCCAGGAGAGGCTCTGCCTATTGCAGACTCTGGGCTGTAATGAGGCTTGTGAGATTTCTCTGCCTTCAGGCCAGGCCCTTCCTAAGCTACCCTGGTTGAGACTATAACCTATTTTTTAAGGTCCTCTTGGGAAAACTTTTTAACTACTTTTCTCCTTCATAGGAATAGAGAGAGGGAGGGAGGGCAACCCGTGTCCACCTCAAATCAGGACGTATGTGATTCAATGTAATTAGCCCAGCGATGCTGCATTCCATGGTGACCACTGATAATGAAAGTATTTTCCTGTTTATTGCCTATTTATGAAATCTGAACTACGGAACTCCAGCCAAATGACTCCCTTCATCAGGGTCATACCATGGCTCCCTTATACTGTAAGCAATCTCTTGTAGGAAGACGGAGGACGGAACCCAATCTTAACCCAGTCTTTAGCTTATTCCCTCCCTTCCTTCAGGGCTGTATAAAAATGTCATTCCTACATGAAGCTTTCCATGATTACCAATAAAAATGGTAACACACACATATTCACACACATGCTCATACAGACATACATGCTCTCACACACATGCTCACACACACATGCTCACACACACATGCTCACAAACATGCTCATACACACATGCTCACACATACATGCTCATACACACACACAAACATGCTCACACACATGCTCACACATACATGCTCATACACACACACAAACATGCTCACACACATGCTCACACATACATGCTCATACACACACACAAACATGCTCACACACATGCTCACACATACATGCTCACACACACACACATGCTCACACATACATGTTCACACACACACACAAACATGCTCACACACATGCTCACACATAGATGTTCATACACACACACAAACATGCTCACACACATGCTCACACATACATGCTCACACACATGCTCATACACACCCACATGCTCACACATACATGCTCACACACACACACATGCTCACACATACATGCTCATACACACACACACATACTCACACACACATGCTCACACACACATGTTCACACACATGCTCATACACACATACATGCTCACACACACATGCTCACACATACATGTTCACACACATGCTCATACATACATACATGCTCACGCACACATGCTCATACACACATGCTCATACATACATGCTCATACACACATGCTCACACACACATGCTCATATACACATGCTTACACACATGCTCATACACACATGCTCACACACACATGCTTATATACACATGCTCACAGACATGCTCATACATATGCTCATACACACATGCTCACACATACATGATCATACACACATACACACACATGCTCACACACACATGTTCACACACACATGCTCATACACACATGCTCACACACATATGCTCACACACACATGCTCACACACACATGCTCACACACACACACATGCTCATACACACATGCTCACACACACATGCTCACACACACATGCTCACACATACATGCTTACACATACATGCTCACACACACACACGCACACACACATGCGCGCACGCACACACACACACACACACACATGCTCTCTTCCACACTGTACTTCTTCTGAGCTTTGTTTTTCTCCACATACTTAACATTGTAAGATGTAACGTCCATGAAATAAAATACTGTGATCCTCTCTGTCTGTTTTGTGTTCCTAGCTATTAAGGCATAACCTGGTACATATCAGGTACTCACTCATGAACGTTGGGAGGACCAAATGAGCACACACCTTCTTGCAAGCCTCCTGTTAGCTAGGGAATGAGTGTCATTCCAGGGCAGGACAGACACTGTTGAATACACAAGAGCTATTCCTGCTTACAGTATCAGGTCCCCATCTCTTTAAGTCTAGAATGTAATCCGTGGAGCCAGGCTGCTAATCTAAGATGTATCTTCTCCCAACCCCCAAAGCAAGACCAAAAGATGGGGTTTCTGGCTTCCTGACTAAGGCTTCAACCCAGTCCCTGCCCAAACACATTCATGTTACTGAAAAAGAAAGAAACTGTTTCACTGAGAAAAACATAGTTACTCCAGCCAGACCATGAGCCTGAAAACAATGGGAGAAAATTGGGTCTAGTATCAGTGAGCACAGGCTTCATTCACCAAGTATTTACAGGGCATTCATTTTGTACCTGCTTATGCCAGCTACCAGGAAGGCATAGGGAAGCACACCATGGCCAGACCCAAAGTCAGCCAGCTTCCCATAATAATCATAATAACCTTGGAAAGTAGCTGAAATCCAGGGGACTCTGAAGAAGAATGTGTCCTGCTGGAGGCACCTGCTGAGTCTTGAGGACAATGGGTCAGATGAAGCCTAAAGAAACTAATCTTCACTTTATGGCTTTAATAAGACTACAACTTCTTGGGACTCTCTTCTTTCAACTATAAAACAGGACACTTGGATGTCAACTGATATGCAGAGTCCCTCCCCAATGCCACACTGAATCCAGCTTCATTGGTTTATCTATGCTGCCTTCTGATCCATCTACCCCCTCCAAAGTCCATGCTGAACTTCAAGTGCCTCCTTAAAAGGATCAGTGGGTGGGGCTTTAAGAGTTCGTGAAAGCCTTGTGGGTTCTGCCTTCATCTGCGGAATTAATGCTGCTATCCAGGAACAAACCCAGCTACTCTCTCTCTCTCTCTCTCTCTCTCTCTCTCTCTCTCTCTCTCTCTCTCTCTCTCTCTCACTGCCATGATCCTGAGCCTCCCTTCCAGACTCCAGAGCCATGAAAATTAGTATCTGCCCATAAACTACCCTGCGTCAGGCATTGCTACAGCAGTACAAGATAGACAAAGACCTTGTACACCAGACAGATGAAATCAGTAGTTTCAAGTCATAAATGCTGAATACAGGATGTTTGGCCCATTCATCTGACTGTTAATGTTGTACAGGGTGCAGAGTGGTCATCAGTAAGCTCTCAGGGAAGTCATTTAAATTGACTGGTGTTCTCTTCCACATATGAGAGATTTCTGTCGCATTGTCCAAACTCAACCTCAAGAAGTCCATTATAACTGTGCGTAGTATCGGATGCAAGGTAATCTTGAAGTAAGTTGTGTGTCACAAGCTTTGTAACTCCCCATCACCATCCTGTTTGCTTTACATTGGAAACAATCTCCCCAGTTAACATATTGAAGATGAAAGCAACATGCTTAGTCCTGGCAGATTTGGAACCAGGACAGATTTCAAGACATTTTACTCCCCCACGCTTTCAAATCATAACTAGCATGTCAGCCAGAAATTTGTTCCCTCTCATCAGCTACTGAGGCATCAGACGTTAAAGGTGTACTCAATGACAGAGAGGGTGATTCCAAAGGCTTGCAGAATTTCTGTGTTAAGCTTTCAGATATGTGTAAGTCACATAGTACTCAGGGTGCCTGAGAATTTAGCTTCTGCCCAAAGAGGTTAAAGAAAATGGCATCGGGGACTAGAGAGATGGATCCGGGGTTAAGAACACTTGCTTTTGCAGAGGAACAAGGTTCAGTTCACAGCATCCACCTGACTACTCGCAGGCCTCCGAAACCCCAGTTCCAGGGATCTGATGCCTTCTTCTGGCCTCCATGAGCATTACAAGTATGTGGTATGCACACCAAAGTTCACACGCCTGCACATAAATCATATTTTCAATTTAAAGAAAATGACTTTACATCAAAAGACGCAAGTTAAGGCAACACTTCTGAAACTGGGTTTTGGGAGGTCTTTTAATTTAAGAGGAAGCAGGAGAAGAGTATAAAGAGACATGCTTCAAGTATGGCATGGGCTCCAGCTTAAATTTTGTCATGCTGACAATGGCTGACTACAGGATAGTTTCTCCAGGCTTTTCTGTAGATGGAGATGTCTAGATATTGTTCTGCCACTTATCAAGTGAAGGTAGCAATACATAGATGAATGGAGATAGTATAGATTTCCAGAATCTTGTGAGCGATCCATCAAAATGAGGTAGACCCACACAATGGCTCACTATCCTGCATTAATAAAAAGTAAAGCACTAATAAATGCTATTATATGGTAAAAAAAAAAAATCCTTAGTAAAAATAAGCCCATCACAAAAGGCAAGATATCAATGGTTACATTTTATTAAAGGCCCAGTAAAAGCAAGTCTATAGAGATGATAAAATATATTTGGGTTGCCTACCACAGGTAGAAAATAATGACTATGAGGGGGAAGTGATAAAATATTGATGTATTTGCTGTACTAATGGCCACAAGTAGACCAAAATCCACTTATAAGCATCAAATGTTTGTGCCTCAAAATTTGAATGTTAAAGTCCTAAGTTCCGTGGGATGCTACCCAGAGGTAGGTCTTTCGCAAGAGACAACAGCAGATCCAGATGAGGCTCTCACTAGAAGACGATTGTCCTTAGACGTAAAGAGAGAGGAGACCACCACTGTGCTGCGAAAGGACACTGCGCAAAGGCCACCATCTGCTGGCTGAGAGGTATCCTCACTAAGAATGGAGCCTCAGCTGGCCTGGTGGTGCAGGCCTGTGATCCCAGCTCCTCAGGAAGCTGAGGCAGCAGGACCAACGTTCAAGGCTTATCTTGGCTACAGAGAAAGGAGAAGGCCTGCCTGGACAACTCATTGACACCCAGTCTCAAAATAAAAATGTAAAAACTACTGGGGATATAAGGAGCTTGATAGTGGAACATTACATGCTAGAAGTGCTGGTTTCTAGACCTAGAGGTATAAAAGACCACATACACACAAGCAAAAAAAAAAAAAATCAGAGAACCACATCTGTCAGTACCTGGATCTTGGCCTTTCTACCCTCGAGAACAGAGAGAGCTACAACAGCCTAGTCTGACCCAAATACTATTGGGTGGAATGTTTTTAAATAGGTGAAGTGTATAGCATGTAATTTGTATCCTGATAAAGCTGTAATTATAATACATAATGATAATAATTAACAATAATAAATAGCAATCAGGTTTGCTGTGAGGATGAGATCAGGGAAGGGGGTTTCGAGTCCCCCTGTGATACGATATTACAGCACTATTGCCCTGTCAATCCCCAGACTCCTTATGATGGCAATTTCATTTTCAAGGAAATAGACAAAAATTTTGAAGGAAAAAAAACACAAATACATGTGAACACTCCTATTAAAAATATCCTATATGGTAGCAGTTGTGGAATTATGTTTACATTCTCCTCAAAAGAGACATTTTCAATTCTACCCTATATCCTATAAAATCTTCTGATCTTGTGATCATATGAAAGCTGTCAAAACAAGAGTTTGTCATCTCATGATGGGTAGCTTTCAGTTGTCCTGTGTGACAAATCTAGAGGTGTCCCTGAAAGTCAGAGCACCTCAGGGGTCTCAAGGTCTCCCTAGAATTCCTACTCCATCTCCCTGGCAAGAAGTTGTTGCTTGAGACCTCCAATTTCCTCCCTGTTTGCTAGCTTGCTCTGAATATCCTACTAAAGTCAGAATTACCCAGAATTTGTCCTGGAAGTAGGCAATGGCAGTGCAAAAAGGAGGTGTGGCCAGGCGTATGTGAGGAGGAAAAGGTGTAGACAGATGGACAGACATACTGTTGAGCCCATTCTGAGGCCCTTTGTTTCTCTGGCACTGGACATATCTTGGTGAGCATGCTGTCTTGTATTTCACCTAGCAACTGCTCTTAGAGGATCTGTGACAGATGAGAAAGCCATTCAGTCAAGATCGTCATGTGTCTAACTAAATGGAGTTGGATAACAAAGGAAAGGAACTTATTTAACTGATAACTATAACACATTCAGACATCTAGTCACTGCGCCTTCTTTGTAGAATGGAATGCACACACAGGGAGGCTCTCTATGATTCTCCACAGATTACCTCCATCAGGGCCACTTAGTGACTGTCGAATTTCAGCTCTATACAGATCTGATCAAACTAACATCGGGCATCAGCACCAGCTCACTACAACCAGAGGACAGACAAAAGAGAGGACTCTAGCTTTCTAAAACTAGAAAAGCAAAGGAGGGGGAAAAAAACATAATTTGATTTCCTGAAAACTCTTAAACTGCTTATCAGCAAAAAAGCAGAAGATAAATCTGACAGTTAAAAAGCAAACTGGGAAGCTGATTGGGTAGCACATGACTTTGATCCCAGTAATCAATACCAAAGGTGGAGAGAGCTCTGAGTTCAAGTCCAGCCCAGTATGGCCTATCTAGTGAGCTCAACTAAGCTACAGAGTAAAACTCTGCCAAGATAAAACTGAGGGGGTGAGGGAACAGACTGCAAAAGAATAAAGTGTTTACATCAAAAAATATTTTTAAAAATCTCTTAATTAAAGTGAAAAGGGACAATCCAACAAGAAAATATGCCAATGGTTGGACATGGTGGCTCACTCCATTCTAGTACTCAGGAAGGTACAAGTTCAAAGCCACCCCCGGGATACCTAATGAATTCCAGGATAGAATTACATAGTAAGACTTTGTCTCAAAAAGCAAAAATAAGACAGTGATGTAATTCATTGAAGAAGAAATACAAATAGCTAAAAAAAAAAAAAAAAAAAAATTGAAAATAAGATTACCCATAGAAATAACCAGAGAAATACAAATTAAATCGCTAGTTATGATTTTTTTTTTTGCCAGACAGAAAATTGACATTTGAAAATGCCATGCATCAAGGTTTTAGAGAGAGAAAGCCATCAATGAGGGCTGGGAGAATTACAACATTCACTTCTCACCACCTGTTCAAGCAAACACTGTTCAGATCTGACCTAGACTTTCTATACCTCTAAATATCTGCTCATTAAGAAAAACTGCAGCATACACAAGTGTTTGCTGCAATTTTATATAAACTAGGGAGTTATTAAATACAACATTGGCTACTTCAGGGGGCAGACATTATATAGCAAATAAAGGGAATGACTGCACATTGTATATTACATGATTTTGGTTTAAATTAATTTATATTTAAATATGACTAAGCACAATATAATGCTTTTCGTGTTACTAAACAATAGCATACATTTGATAAACTGAATATATATATATATATATATATATATATATATATATATATATATATATATATCTCACAAAGAAATCAATCATTTGGAATAAATCTAAACCAAGCTAAGAGTATGAATATCATTGAAAACTGGGGTAAGGAGAGAGCAAAATTTAGTTAGAAAAAGAGATATGATAATTCAGATCTACAATCCCAGACTTAGGAAGCTGAGGCAGAATCACCAGTTCAAGGCCAGTCAGTAATACTTAATGAGACTCTGTCTCAAACCCAAGAGAGATTTAAATGGAGTAGATGGGGATTTGCGCTCTTCCTGAAACACGAAATATTTTTTAAAATATTTAAAGTACAATGCTCTAATTATGCTTAATGCATAGATGATGACTATAGCTAATGACAATATCATACTCTTGAAGAATGATGAGAGCAGATTATACATGTTCTCACCACAGAGTTGGTGTCTACCCAACACAACAGACACAACTGCTCCACGAGGCATACATGTTTCAAAACATCACATTCTGCAAGATGAATGCATACATGTAATTTTGCAAGTCCATTTTTAAAATTTAAAAAATTAAATGTTTTAGACAGAGTATATGTTTAGCAAAAAATGGCTGAAACCATGTCTTTCCAAATGTTCAAGTGGACTGGGTACATAGGTCAGTGGTAGAGGCCTTGCTTATCATGCACAAGGGTCTGGATTCAAGTCCCAGCACCAGAGTTGGGGGGGATGCTTAAGAGGTTTTCATAAGTGGTGGGCAGTGTATATCTTTGAAGTTATTTTTGTATGTACATGTTTGTGGGTACAAGTCAATTTCCAAATTATTGAAGTATAATAATAATAATAGCAAAAGTGACTATTATAACTTGTTATTTAGTCATAGGGGAAAGGCAAGCCCAACTTACAGATGTCTGACTTCAGGGAGGCAAGAGTACTCCAGGCATAAAAGCATTTTCTATACTCGGAAGGCCAACCCATTAACTAACCCAGAAAATAGATGAAACATTAGTTTAAAACTCTTTATTAAGCTGTAGGCTCACCTTGGAAATCAGAGAGAGCGGACCTTTGAAGAAATGAGCAGAGCCAGGAGGTTTTTGTGATTAAACATTACCACATAATTTGTCTTAAAACGTGTTTCCTTTTTAAAATGTCAGGATAATTATATGTTAAATATTATCTTAATAAGCCCTAGAAATTCAGGTTTTAATTATACAAACTTAGGAAACATGAGCTCCTAGCCTCACACCTCTTGCCTCTGGCACCATGGAATTGTGGGGGTTACACCAAATCCTTCATTACCTGGTTACAGGCTAGCAGACAGTGTGACATTTTCTTGGAAATGATATAGGATAATCTCATGATAAGTAACTGTGCTTTTTCCATTGTACGTCTCCTGTAAGGCCATAAATAAGTGGAACTGTGCTCCCTTGATTTATGTTTATAACTATTATGATGATGATTTATTTCGGGTTGAGTGCTGACAGTGTACTGAGTGCTACACCAGGCTCATAAGAAGAAATGGCTATGCCCCGGAGGCTAACATACCAAGACAAACACTTCAGCCATAAAACACACCAGCTAAGGGATGCTTACTCTCAACAGAGCAATGCTTCTCCAGGTTTATATGGAGGTGGAGAAAATCTCCTCCTTCTCAGGGAAGGAGGTTAATGGTCTTTGAAAGTCTTTGAGGCCCGTTGCAATAAAGATTTCAGATAAGGGTAGAGAAACCCAAAAGTGGGTGCTCTGAGAGCACTGAGAAGATGGTGGGGGATGGAGGGTCTCCAGCAAGCAAGCACAGTATGTGTTGTAGTTTTAAGATGAATTATAAGATGGCCCTACAAGGTCAAAACATCTATGATCCAAGCTACATAAGACAGGGTTACTTCAGCCTCACAGCAGGTTAAACCCTTTCGGAAATAACACAGAAAGAGAACATTTAACAGTTTAAACTGGTGCTTCAAAATGCAAACCTCCCCGAGCACTTGCTTGGGAGGAGGGGTATTATTAGTTTGTTTGACAAAAACAAAATCATACTTGTGGACAAATAAGTTTGAAAAGTACTGTCAAAAAGGTCTCAAGTAGGGAATTTATGGTTGATATTTAACTAAATTGACACCCCATCAAATTACCTTCCAAAGAGCTATGCTTGTACACATAGACAAAAGCTTCTCTCAGCCTCCCTCAGAGAGTGTTTAAAATGAACAGTGGCCAATGAATGCTGAGATGCTAAGTATAAGTGACAGTTGCGCGTTCAGCCAAAGACAGGACATTTATACCACACCTTCTAAGGCTCAGGGAACATTGCAAAAGAGGGAGTGTGTCTTAGTCAGGTTTCTATTCCTGCACAAACATCATGACCAAAAAGCAAGTTGGGGAGGAAAGGGTTTATTCAACTTACACTTCCACACTGATGTTTATCACCGGAGGAAGTCAGGACTGGAACTCAAACAGGTCAGGAAGCAGGAACTGATGCAGAGGCCATGGAGGGATGTTTCTTACTGGCTTGCTTCTCCTGGTTTGCTCAGCTGGCTTTCTTATAGAGCCCAAGACAACCAGCCCAGAGATGGTACCACCCACAAGGGGCCCTCCCCCCTTGATCACTAATTGATAAAATGCCTTACAGCTGGATCTCATGGAGGTCTTTTTCTCAACTGAAACTCCTTTCTCTATTATAACTCCAGCTTGTATCAAGTTGACACAAAATCAGCCAGTACAGAGTGGGAGGTTTGTAAGAGCTGGAAGAATGTCATTGTTTGAAGGGATATAGTCATTGCAATCATTAACTCAGAACTGTACTCACCTGCTCTGGGCCCACACAAGCTCAGACCCATCGTCAACCAGTAATGGAAGGGGTCAGGGCTTACAAGGCCCTTTGCTTTACTACTGAACTATTAGATACTGACAGATTCTAGGAGAGGAAGAGTCACTGTCTTTAGTTATATACTCATTGTTGATCACACCAGGCTCTATCAAACTGTTCCAGCAGTCATACAGACAGTCCTAAATAAACCCAATAGGTCACCACCTTAGTTAGTTTTCTATTGCTGTGAGGAGACACCATATCAAGGCTACTTATTAAAGAAAGCATCTAATTGGGAGATAGCTTATAGTGTCAGGGGATGAGTCCATGAACCATCGTGGTAAGGAGCATGACAGCAAGAAGGCATGATGCTGGAGCAGGAACTGAGAGCTCACCCAGATTGGAAGCAAAGAGTGAGATGCTAGGCCTGGAGTTGACTTTTGAAACCTCAAAGCCAGTGGCACACCTCCTCCAACAAGGCCACACCTCTTCATCCTTCCTAAAAGAGTTCCAGCAAGCATTCAAATATACAAGCCTACAGAGGCCATTCTCATGCAAACCCCCATCAATAAATCAATAGACAAGAATGTGAGAGAGATTTGTGGGAGGAGATGAAAGGGGTGGTAAGAGATGGAAGAGCATGGGAGCTGGGGGTGAGAGTAGCCAGTGTGTGTTGTGTAAATGTGTGAAATTACCTAACAATAGATAATAATAAGAAACAGGAGGATCTCTAATGCAGGGGTTGTAAGAGTCATCAAGTGGACCATAAAAGTTGTCATCCTCTAAGTTTAATCACAGAACAGTTTGAGGAAGCTTGGTACAGGACTTTTCTAGGATACTCACAGTGGAAATCACAAAGTTGATTTGCCAAGAGGATGAACTGAACTTCCAAACTGCCTCAACCATGGTGGTTTTGGAGAGTTATTTCCCCCAGTGTAACCCTTGTAACAAAACACTGGAGCTGCCTGTCCCTACCAGCTGAGTGAGTCCCAGCTTCCCTCTTCTAACTCTCTCGCCTTCTAAGCACATAAGGAGCAGGAAAGCAAAGCAATGTGAAATAAATGAATCTGCACAGCTGTGGTAGCCAGCTTCCTGGATGGTCCCTCTTGATTCCTGTTGCCTGGTTTTCCTGCCCTGGGGTACTTTCCTTCCACAATAAATAGCTAACCTGTGGGCCTGACAGAGTGTAACTGCCAAGGTCATGAGCAGCATTGAAGCTTCTACCTTGCTGTGTTGGATGGCTTGCTCTGGGGATAGCCAGCTGCCGTGTTGTGAGGCCACTAAGCAACCCACAGAGGGATGTGTGCAGTAGTGAGTGCAGTACCTACAGATACTCCTGTGAGTCTTCTTGGAAGCATCACGTGAAGTCTTCAGATAACCACAGCTCCGCCAACATCGTGACTGCAGACTGCCAGGGCCACCATGAACGCTCCAAAATTTCTGAGTCACAAAACCCACATAAGATAGTGCGTGCTTACTATTTTAAGCCATGTTAAAGGAATTTGTCTGTAGGTCTCGTGAGAGCATCATGATCCAAAGAGATTGAACTAGGGGAGAGGGTTGACTGCGGAAACTGAGCAGTAGGGGAGCATTATGTCTGAGCTGTGAATTGGAGGGGTTGGGTAGAAGAGAAAGGAGAGAAAAGACAGTGCTATACTGGGTTCTTTTTGCCTGGAAAACAATTCACTGGTTGGGTTTCCATCACTCTAACAAAATATCTGAGATAATTAACTTATAAAGAAAATAAAAAGGCTCGCCATTTTGGAGGCTCCAGTTCATGGTTGATTGGCCTTGTTGCTTTAAGCCTATACTAAGGCAGAAATCAGGTCATGATGGTAGGATGTGGCTGAGTAAAAAGGTTCCACCATCCCCCCATAGCACCACCTCTAACACATAGGCTTGAAGGGGGGGATATGCAAACTGAAGCACAGTTCCCAGTAAGGACCTTGGCAAATGTGTCTATACAGCTGAATATGGACTTCTGGATAGAGATGTAAGCCCTAAGAAAAATAAGCCAAGTCTTTTTGGACCACAGATCTGACCCAAAAGCATGGGGGCATAAACGTGCACCAACCTACTTTTGTAATATTTTCATTTACCGTGACAATCTTTAAAGAACTCTATACACGGAAGTTGGAATTGTTTTCTCCCATTGCACCAAATCCAGAAATAGCCCATGACCAATGATCCATTACAGCTGCCAATAGAAATAAATGTACTTGAAACTTTGCAACAGACTCAATATGCCGTCGTGCCCCTGGAAAGGCACGTAGCAGTAATCAGTATTCCTCTCCAGACCCGGACCTGGTGGATAATTACAATTAAGCTTCAATGGATTAGCTGCCAGAAGGACAGTAGAGAGTGAAAGGTACGTTCCAGCTCTACTTTTTCTTTTACAGCAAATTTAGGCATGTGGTTTGGGTTTGGGTTTGGTTTTGATTTTCTTCCCCTCCACAAAAAAAAAAAAAAAAGAAAGAAAGAAAGAAAGAAAAAGAAAATAGTTATTTCCAATTAATTTAGAAGCACATCAAAAAAGACTGCACGTTGTGCTTGGTGGCAGAATGAATAAGGTTCAGAGTGACTCTCTTCACTGTGTTAGAAATACAAGGGTCACTCACGTTACTTCCAGAGCCTCTAGTTTACATTTCTCAATTAAGAGATAATCAGGGTGTCATTATGAGTAAAAACTGTTGGAATGACCTTCTGGCTGTCTATTTGAGCCAGCAAATCTTCAGGGAAGGCTTGATGGAACACATGACAAGAGAACAAGGCAAGTTATAGCAATGATAAATAAGGACAATTATCACACTTATTATCTGATAAATAATTTATTGTGAGTTTGCCATTAATCCATCCCACACCACCTTCCGGATGAAAGCGCACCCCAAAGAGTGACTTCTCCAGCGTTTCCCGAGACATGTCAGAAACTCTTGTCTGCAAAGCACAAAGGAGGCATTTACCTGGAATAGAAAGAGCTGTCATTGCACACTTGATCATTTTAATCAATGCAAATAAATTATGCCCCATAATAAATGGTAAGTCAGTACTTCTCCTCTGACGTTAAAAAGGAAATCTTCAAGAAGCAAGCCATCTGAAGGAAAGCCATAGCCCAGCACTTGGGGGTCTGCTCCGTTTCAAATCCTGTCATCCATTCTCACTAAAAGGCATTAGTCCGTGCAGTTTAGTCAACACCTGAAGCATATCCTTACAGAGAGTATATCCTCTTATGATGGGATAATTAAATTCTTCACAGAACTCTAGAAATTCAGTTGTTGAGGATTGGGTGAATTTGTAAACCTGATTGTAAATGCTAAAGTAAGTCCTGTAGAAGATGCTGTGTCTTTTAACTCTCTTGGCTCTGCACAGTCCTCATAGGCATGCGCATAGTAGGTTTAACCTTGGTGCTGAATGAGTAAAGCAGACATACCCTTTGGACACACAAGTCATATTTCTGACTTTAACTGTTGGTTAATTTAATATTGGCAATACTGCTCAAAAAGAGAAGCCATCTCTCTTTTGTATAATCTTTGTTCTTTTTTTCAAAAGTAGAGTTTGGGGTAAATTATTTGATCTTCTGTTGCCTCTTATGCTAAGGAAATCACTCCTTGTCTAATATTCCTGTCTGGCTTCCTTTCCCCTTAACATCTGTGCTCACTGCTTTGTTTTTCTATACTTGGTCATCCTACCAATAAACCAGCCTCATTTCACGGGCTCCTGGGAACTCGGTAATCAGTAGAACGTTAGTATAGGACAGAAAGCCATATATTGCTATCAGAAAACACAAGCTGAAATTACCTGTTGTGGTCTTCCCTGCAAGGGAAAAACACTTTGGAAACACTGTTGGGAATGGGATTATGCAAGAGTGTGAGCAATTTGACCCAGAAATTCTTCCTTACAGCTGCCCCAAATTCCCCCAGCTACCTCAGAAGCCCATTGAAATTTCATTTTGAGATGTGGAGGTCCACTGGTCTCTTTCATTCCATGGATAGGGGAATGCTAGTAAGGAAAAGGTACTGTGGGTCTCTACCATCAGTATTTCATCAGAAATATGGAGCCAGCAAATGGCTTGTTGACCAGTGTCCCTCACTCGGGGTACTGGTCAGCTATTGTCACTGTGATTAAGACCTGGCCAAACCAACTTAAAGAAAGATATGTTTGAGCTCATCTTTTCAGAGGTGTACAAGTCAGGGTTCCTCAGAGGATCAGAACCAACAGGATGAAGGAAAAAATGCAGGAAGTCAACAAACATTAAAACATCAATAGCTGCCTCACACTTCAGGCTGAAAACTCACTAGTGGAGTGGTCAGTGTAGACCCACAGTGGCTGTCTCACACTGGGGAGACTGACAGCCTAGTGATTGCTTAGTCTTACAAAGTTGAGTGCTCAAAAGTCTCAAGCTGGACCAGAAAAGCCTGGAGATTTCCTGGAGAGCTGCTGGTCCTTAGTCTACAATGGAAGCCTGGAGACCCTGGTCTTTGATATCCTTCAGTGAAGGAATCAGCAGCAGCAGGGTAAATCCACCAGAGAGCCTGGAGGGAAAGCCAAGCGTCTTTCCTTCCACTGTGCTCTTTTTTGTCTGGGCTGCTAGCAAAAGGTGCCTCCCCCAATCAGGATAGGTCTTCCCACATCAACTAAGCAATCAAGACATTGAGCCTGCCACTCAGGTGATTCAAATTTGTGGCAAGTAGACATTAAAACCAATCATAATTAGAGGTTTCAATCCATGGTCACTGTGGGCCAGTGGTAACACAGAATAGTAAGGCATCATGGCAGAACGCAGGTAGTAGAACACGGCTGCTCGCCTCACAGTGGCCAAGAAACAGAGACAGACAGACAGGACCAGAGATGAGATATACTACCTTAAGGTTGTGACACACCTCTTCAGCTACGACCCACCTCCTAACAGCCCCATTCATCAGTGAATTAGTCCACTGAATGAGCAGCAGCCTTGGTGATCCAATCTCCACCCATCCAATCTCCACTCAACAGGAAAATCACCAGTTCAGGCTCAAGTTTTCAACAATAAGCCTTTTGAGGGACACTTCAAATCCAAATCATACCACTCACATTGAAAGATCTTTTATCTGCTATCAGGAAATAAGCCAGGATCAATATCATGGTCCCCAGCTAACAGCCCTGAGAGATCCCAGCCCCACCCATCGTATAGAGCACAGCAAGAGACTGCAGGGCTCTCTGTGGCAATGTAATTTTAAGGGATGGGCAGGACCCTAAAACATGTGTGTCTATCTACAGATTGTCTCTAATACATCAGATGCATGTCACAGAATATCTGAGTGAAAAACCACGACTGTTCCAAGAAAGCTCATGCAAATCAGTGCAGCTGAAGGACTGGACCATGTAGCATTCAACATTTTGATGTCATTAACATGAGAATTCAGGGAAATAAAATCTTTTCTTTCTCCTGTGTCCCTCCTCACCACATCTGTGGCTATAGTATGTATGGTCAGACCACACAAATATAGCTCTGAAATGAGAAATAACCAAACTTTCATATACATTTCTTATAGGTGTGTTCCACTCTTTCAAAGATAATTCCCTTTGAAACCCATTATCCAGCTCTTGCCTTCTAGAAACTCCGTGGAATTCTGTTAAGGAGCACCAGATTAACAAGGCTTAGCAGAATGCAGAAGGGCAAGTATTCGCCCTGAAGCAAATCCAGGATGGTTCTTCTGCCAAGATGCTTGAGATGGAGCCCTCCAGTACTTCCCACCAAGAACAAAGCTTACAACTCATAGAATTCCAGGTACCCTTGGGGCCCATGCACCTGTGCTTCGGATCTAAGCAAACAGAAAACTAAAAGAGAGGACAAATCACCAGTAAATCTCTTAGGCGTCCATCCACAAATACGAGGAGCCAAGGGAAATAACCAGGAAGGCCTTGAAGTGATGCTACCAGAAGGGAATTATGAGCTGGTTGGCATCAGGGAAGCTGTTGGGATAAATCAAGTGAGTGAAATGTCAATACTGAGGAATGCAATCTGTGAGGAGAGGACAAAGGGGTGGGAAAGGAGGGCTTGCGCTATAGATCAACGAGAGTGGGACTCTCAAGGAAATACAGATGGATGATAAAGGAAGTGGCAGTGTTGACGCTTTATGAGCCAAGGTAGAAGAAATATATGAAATAAAGGGGAATTAGCAGCAGGTGTCCTCTGTGCACTACTAAATCAGGATGGACTCACTGATAAATTACCATACGGGGGTTTAGGGAACAGATACCATGTCCCCATAAATAAATAAAATGTATCATGCAGTATAAATCTCAATACCCGTGGCTCACCTCCCCTGTGACTCCTTCTGAAATGGCCTGAGGTTCCTGGAGTCCCCCTCCATCTTTTCTTTCTTCTGACTCTCAAATAAGTGTGGTCACTTAGACCCCTGCTTAACTTCTTGCTGTTGAGTGAATGACGATATTCTTGGTTTAGGTCCCTCAGGTCCCAGAGGCAGACTCTGACCTCTCTGGGGTTTAAAGACACAATATAAATAAACCAAACATAACTAAATGCTAAGTGACAAGATCACAAAACTCTGCTACTGGAGATTTCAATTACTGAGACATTGTTTAAGGGATAATAAAAAGGAGCAAACTGCAGGTCATCCGGGGATTTTTAGAGCAGCGTCGCTCTTGGTGCCTTACTTCATAAAGTGGAAAGGGCAGCTGGAGGTGAGGTAATTTGGGCCTGCTCACGACTCATAAGGAAAAAACAATCAGGAATCTTGAGGTGAAGGGCACTTGGGAGCGTGACCTGATTCCATTTGCTATGCTTGACTTGTGCAACTTCTCATAGATACACAAAATAGGGGGGGGGGGGGGTTGTGAACCCATACGAGGGAAAGTTAAAACTCCCAGGGGAAAATCGGCAGCGCAAAATTACACTGTGAAACGTCGTTCTCTAAAGGGCTTAAACAAGGAGTGTGATAAATGTTATTACTCTGCAGGGCCATAAGAGTGGGGAGGACTCAATCACTGCTCTGATTTTGCCCAACAAGCGCGGGAAGGCAGTTACACGTACACCGACCCTGCTCCAAAGAGCCTTCAAGGCCAAAGGCTGTCGAGGAGAAGCCAAATGGGAAAGCCACTAATACGGCCATCAAATGCACATATAGTTCGGGGTCCTCACCAGCTCTTGCCCTCTGGGTTTAAAAGCACCGTATGGTCGGGGTGAGTGAAGAACAAATAAAGTTGAAGGTCAGAAAGGGCCAGAGGAAGACAGACAGGGACCACAGAAAAGGCAGCCCACACCAACCCTTAAGACACGCTTCCTAAAGAGGCTCAGCCAATGGTTGCAGGAACCCGGTAAAGTCCTCCAAGATTCGGAGAACGCTGTGCTTCTAATATGAGATACAGATCAAAGACTATCCAAATAGCTAGAAATCAACACCCGAGGTGGGGAGATGTGATCATAAGACTTTACAAAGTTGTGTGTGTGTGTGTGTGTGTGTGTGTGTGTGTGTGTGTGTGTGTGTGTATGTGTGTGTGTGTGTGTATTCCGTACTGTCAAGAAACAGATGTCAGTGAGTGAAGGTGTTGTTTTGAGCATTTTTTATACTTTATTTTCAACCTGGAAAATGGGTTGGTGTCAAGGGTACATGACCCAAGTATGAACAAGGTTTATCAACTTAGCCACCCCTGGCAGGTTTTCCACAAATAGACATAAATTAGGGGAAGGTTCTCTATGCACCATTAAGGGGCAAGCAGAAAGAGTCAAAACCCAGAAAGGCTTTGCATCCCAAATTCTCCATGGTGCTTGAACACCTAGCTAAGAACAAGGCTGTTTCCAAGCGTTCTCAATAAATCAGAGCTGGCACCAATGGCTAGGCAGAAGAGCTTGACTCAGGCCAGGGTCTGCAAATGGCTAGCAAAAGTCCACTCTGAAATGGCTGCACAGCGTGCTAGTGTGTTTTCAAAAGAAAATTACAGAATACTATTTATAGTATAGCCCCATTTCTGCTTTAAGAAGGACATGCTATAATTTCATATATTTTATGAACAGAGATAAATATCTGAGGCAACGTACCAAAATCTTTAACTCTTTATTCAGAGGAAATCAAGGACTAGAGGGAGGACTTTTACTTTTGCTTGATTCATTTCTGTGTCTTTTTATAATAACTGTATTTTTTATAACTTTCATAATAATTGCCTTATTTTTATAACTTTGGTATTCTCAGAACTCAACCTTGGGACTCCAGCACTGACTTTTACAGTTGCTTGTTAAAATAACATTTGTCTGTTCGGCTTCCATGAAATCTCTAAAGGTCAAGAATTTACCCTCTCTGTGAAACAGAGAGTGACTGGCTTGATGATTGGGGTTAAGGAAGCAAAAAGAAACAGGGCATCTATATACAATGCCTGAGCCGTGCCTGGACCCTGAGCCAAAGAAAAGTAGGTTTTATTGTGCTGGTAGGGCATTACTAAAATAATTGACAAATTTTGATGTGTCTATAGATTTAATAGTATCATTAATTTAATTTGCTGATTTGGTAACTGCGCCGTAGTTATGCGAGAAAGTGTCTTACTCCTAGGAATATTTATGAGAGTATTTATGCATAAAGCGATGTGTATGTTTCTTAAGCAGGTCAGAAAATAACATTTAAACATTGATGCATACACAAAGAGAAAGAGGAAGCAAATATGGCTACAATCAGGATTAAATTTAGAATTGTTTAGTCTGTTCTTGCAATTTGTCTGTGAGTCTGAAATTATATCAAGATAAAATTTTGGAAAATCAGGAAGACAGGAAGGAAGGAAACAAAGGAGCTCGCCTCCTCTTCTACTATTGTCTCCAAAGGCAGCAATCTGTCTATTTTGTTTGTCTAGTTGACTTCATTTATTTGCATACTCTGCTCTTGCTAATAAAACCTGATATATATTTAGAAAGAAAGTTGAGTTCTCAATAATATTTTATGTGTAATGTATGTCTCTTTATTCACGGGGAGGTAGATGTTGAAGGTATGTGTATGTGTGTATGTCTTCACGTGTAGGTACATGTATGTGTGTGTGCATGTGTGGAGGCGTGGGTGTGGGTGTGTTTGTGCTCATGTGCGTATGCGTATTTGAGAGTACATGTGTGTCTATATTCATATGGAGGCTAGAGGTTAGCACCAGGATTTCTTCCTCCATCCTTCTCCACCATGTTTAGTGAGACAAGGATCTGGATTCACCAATTCAACTAGACTGGCTGGGCAGCAAGTCACAGAAAGGCATCTGTCTCCAGCTCCTCAGCCCTAGGATCAGGGGTGCTCACCTCACTGCTGCAGCCCACTGTCTTTATGGAGATGCAGAGGACCCACACCTCATGGTGTGGCAAACATTATTTTTTTTAGGTTTTTTGAGATAGGGTTTCTGTGTGTAGTTCTAGCTGTCCCCGGATATTCTCTATAGACCAGGCTGGACTCAAACTCAAAGATCCACCTGTCTCTGCTTCCCAAGTGCTGGGATTAAGTTTGTACAGCTAAGTCATGTCCTTAGTCCTAGTCAAAATTAACTAATAGACACACTCAAAGATATTTCATGGATAAATAAATCTTGAGAGCCAGTATGATTATCCTAACCTGCTAGTGGAAAGAAGGTTTAGGAATTTTGGATGGTCACAGACTAAATCTGTGATCAGGATAGAACAGAAGCTGAGTTTACTAGTAGTTCGTTCAGTATGATTTTTTGTAAGTTGGAATTTTGTGATACAGTAGCTATCCTGCAGTGGAAAATTGCCCCTGGGAAACTACAAGAGTTCATCAAAGGCAGAGGGTCAGAGTCCTCTGTCGGCTATGGTGAAACACTGGTCATATTGCTAAGCACCCCATAAATCACAAATAATAATATCCTGAGGCGCTCTCTTCTGTATTAAAAGATAAGAACTCTGTTTTTGTTTCCAGAACCATTGTTCTCTTTCCCTGCTTCACATGGCTCGTGTAATTCAGAAGATAGACTTCATTCAAAGAATGAAAAATAGGTGAGTCTGAGCCCGGTGCCTCTCTCCATCACTTCTGCAAGATGCAGAACGTTATCTGCCTTGTAAGTAGCTCAGCTCCCTCCAACAAGATGGATTTCTTGCTTCCAACAGGTTTGTACTTGGGGGCTTCACCACCAATGGTGTTAGCACTACCGGAAAAAAAGTTTGTGCTACTGGAAGTCCACATATGAACTTTACAGAGTGCGGGTAGACTTCATCTTTAAAGAACAAAAAAATCCTTAGCAGTTGTAAATAATGGGCTTTTGCAATAAATTCATAAGGAAACACTCCCAGTGCAGCCTGGCAAATGGCAGACCTGCTGAAGTCATCTCCCAAGGGGAAGTAAGTCCACAGGCTATGTGCACACAGTGTCCTCAGACTCTACTCACCAGCTGGGATTTGGGGGGCTTATTAGAAGTGCAATATCTCAGGCCCCTCCACAGATACATGGACCCATCCACATTTTAGCATGAGCTGGCATCTTGCCATGTAAACTATTAGAGTTTGGCAAACACCGGGCCACAGGATATGATGCAGTGGTCGGCCTAAGTTAAAAATGAAGCTACAGTATGATATAATAGGCCCACTATTGGTTATCCAGCCATACAGCAATAAGGTCAGTGTGTCAAGGAGACAGCTACACCCTCACGTTCATGCAGCACTGCTCACAATGGCCAGTTTATAAGGTGAAATGAACTGTTTGTCAATGGGTGAGATGAGAAAAGGGAAACATGGAATATTCACACAATGAAACATTACTCAGCCTTAAAATGGAAAAAAAGTAAATAATTCCTTAGTTTAGATAGAGTGAACAAACCCCAAGGGTTTGTGCCTGTGCTGTCCAGGAAGAAAAATAGCGTGTGGATGTGACCCTAACTCACACAAGAGGAGAGTGGACGGTTGAGAGCAGCCGGGAGTTGGGGTGGAAAGGATGGTGGAAAGTACAGTTTCTGGTTACGTCAGCAGAATGCGTTTAGAAGGTCGGAGTAAACTGGAGTTAGTAAGAATGGATTCAGATTTTACTTTTAACGGTGTGTGTGTGGGAGGGTGCGTTTGTGCACGTGAATACAAGTACCTGCAGAAGGGGGCATCAGACCCCCTGGAGCTGGCGTTACGGGTGACTGTGAGCCATCTCACACAAGTGCTGGAAACTTGGGTCCTCTGCAAAGCAACACACACCCTTCACCTCTGAGCCATTTCCCGTGCCCCCATCACAGTCTTCTTAAGCAGTGTTTTTAATTGACATGTAGTAATTGGACCTATTTCTGCAGTGCACTGTCGCTTTCAATACATGAGAATAATGTGTCGTGATCAGATTTGAGTAATTGGTATGTCTGTTTAGCACCTCTTTGTGTTATATATGCAAAGTCCTCTCTGCTGGCTATTTTGAAATACTCAGTTCATGGCTGTCACCGACAGTATCCCACTGCTCCAGGACATAAGAGGCTCCTCACAGCCAGCTGTACCCACTAACCAGCCGTCCTCCACCCCTCTCTTCTCTTGACTCTCCCCAGGATCTGATAACCGCTATCCGATCCCCTAGTTCTTTGAGGTCAACTTTTCAGCTCCATCTATGAGCGCATACAGGGTCTTTTTCTCTGCACAATTTACATCACTTAACCTAATAGCCTCAAATTCCATCCCTGTTGCCACACGTAACAGAACTTCACTCTTTGTGGCTGAAATATACGCCATTGGGTGTTATCCCCCATATTCTTTATCCGTTCACTCAGTGATGGGTGGCTCATTCCATCTTGGCTATTATGAACAGTACTGCAATAAAATTGGGAGTTTAGATATTTCTTTGACATACTGACTTCAGTTCCTAGGGGTAAATCTGGTAGGAAGCTTGCTAAACCACCTGGACATCGTGCTTCTAGCATTTTCAGAAACTACCGTTCTCTTTTCTAGAACTCCTTCACATTCCCAGTATATGGGAGCACTTCTTTCTCTGGACCCTCTGCCCGTATTGATTATTTTCGCCTTTTTGTTCATAACCATTCTAACTTGCATGAGAGACCTCGTTGAGCGGTTTATTTGCTTTGATGATTTGTGAAGTTAAAATTTTCCCATGGAGCTCATTTATTCTTTGGGAAATGTCTATTTGGGTCATTTTCCCATTTTCTCATCAGATTATTTGGTTCTGTTGTTGTTGATGATGTGTTGTTGATCCGGATTTGTTGAAGGTTCTGGAAATAAGTCTTTTGCCAAATGAATGGCCATGGATGTTTTCTTCCGCTCTGTAGGCTTTCCCTCCCCTCTATAGCCTGCTTCTCTTGTAGCACAGATTTTGGGTTTGGTGGAATCCCATTTATTGATTTTTCTTTGGTTGTCTATGACTTGAGGGTCAGAATCGAAAAAATCTTCTCCCAGACCAATGTTCAAAGTTTTCTAGAAACTACTCAGTTTGGGGGGTATCACACTTTAGTCTTTATCACTTTTGATACTGGTGTGAGATGGGTGTGTGGTGTAGTTTCTTTCCACTGCATATAAGGGGTCTGGTTACCTCAGTGCCACTTACTAATGAGTCTGTCCTTCCCCTAGGACCTATTCCTGCTGACATTGCTGAAGAGCAGCTGGAGAGCAGTGTGTAGCCTTCCTTCTCAGTTCTGTAGTCTGTCCTATTGACCTGTGTGGTAGTCTTTTTGTCAAAAGTTTGCTGTTCTTATAACTTCACAGTACGTTTTGAATGTCAGCATTATAATGCATCCACCTTATTCCCTTCTGCCAGGATTGCTTTGGTGGCTTTCAGGGAGACTTTTGTGGTTTCAGTATACATGCTTGAAAATTGATAAGATAGGGGATTTTAAGGGTTTTTACACCCAAAAAAATTGCCATATTATTCTTATGTGAATAGACTTGATTTAGCCATCCCACATGTGTGTGTGTGTGTGTGTGAGAGAGAGAGAGAGAGAGAGAGAGAGAGAGAGAGAGAGAGAGAGAGAGGGAGAGAGAGAGAGAGAGAATATGAAGTCACTACATCAAAGAGATATCTGCACTCCCATGTTTACTTCAGTCTTGCTCAGTTGCCAAGAAATGGTATTTACACAGATGTCCATCACTGGATAGATTAAAAACAATGTGGCATATACTATTCATCTATAAATATACAACCATATAATATTATATACACAATACACAAATATATATTCAGATTGTGTGTGTGTGTATATATATATGTATGCAGACATATATATTTCAAAATAACTAGACATAATAAGCCTATTCAATTTTTCAATCAAATGTTTCAAATTAAAACAAAAATAAGAAAGTGCTCAAGTGTGAAGTCATTCTTTGCAGACCACTGGGCTACACTTCAAGCTTCACACAACTGCATACCTATGCTATATAGAGCCCAGGCCTCCAAATCTAACTGGCCTGTAAAATGAGGGGGGTTTCTGTACCACTTTGTTTCTGTTTAAAGTCCCAGTCCTTGAAGAGCTTCCCAAAGTGCACACCTTGACGCAGTTTGTCCTCATCATACAAACCTACCTTGTGTTCCAATTGCCTGCCATATGGTGGGTCCCAGACATCTGCTAAGTGGATGCTTAAACTCTACCCCCACTCAGTGACGTCTGCTCTGTTGTTTCTGTTGGAAGCTGCCCGATCACCCTGTGATGCCATGTCACTGAGCACAATTGTCATTTCCACTGACTAGAACCATGTCTGTTGAAACGCTGCCACATCCCAATGGACAGAAAGGTATCTGGCTGGGCCCCGGGCATCGCCAGTGGCGCCACCGGAGGGACATAGCTGAGCTTCTCCAAATGTTCTAACTTCCCTTGGCCAAGAGGTATAAAAACAGCTGGGATGGAGCTGGGAACTACGTGGCTCGGTGGGTAAGAGTGCTTGATGTGCACGCATAAGAAAGCCCAGCATCCACGTAAAAGCTAGACATGGCCACACATGCTTGTAACACAAGCGCTGGGAAATGAGGAGAGACAGGCAGGGTCCCAGGAGTTCAGAGGTCAGCCTGCCTAGCTGAAACAGGTACAGGGAGAGATCCAGCCACAAGAGAAAAAAGATGGGGGAGGTACAAGAAGGTCCTGACACTTCCCTCTACATGTGAACAAACAGGTGCATACACCTATACACACACACATATATATATATATATGCACATACATGACGCATATACACATGCACTTTTTTACCCTGAGAAAACCTGCACAGGCTATGCCACACCATCTCACTGAACTGTGATGACTCTGGTACCTTAGCTTTAGTTCTCAATTCACTTTCTGCCACAGGCAATCTTTGAGTGGCTTGCCACCCAGGACCGAAACCCTGAGTTGAAAGGTCATGCCTGTCATCTGCTTCCTTTCTTCCATGGGAGTGAGATCTTCTAGCTCACAAACAGAAAACCTTTGTATTCGTTGCTGCTGTGATAAATGACCACAAGCTTGGTGGCCTAAAACAGTAGAGATTTACTCTCCCAGTCCTAGAGGACAGACCCCAGAAGCAAGGGGTCTCTGGGCTGTGTTCCCTTCTGATTTTCTGGATCCTTTATGCAAATGGACCTTCTAGAGACCCTCTTCCTGTTTCCATGCTCTAGATTAGTGCCTCACACAGACCTGTATTAGCCCCAAGAAAGGATATAGGCTAGACTGGCAACCAAAAGGTCTTCAGCTACCTTCACAATTGAGTTCAGACTACATGGCATTCTGTGTGTGGAGAATCACAGATTAGCTTTGTAGGACGGACCATGTGTTTAGAGGCCACTGTTTAAAAGATTGTCAGTTCCAATTCTATTCCAGAAAGCTGCAGATATAACATAGAACCACACTACAGTTCCTCCTTCATCTCCTTCCCCACTGAAGCCCACGAGCAGACATTTTATGTCTAACTGGACTTGGAAACCAACACAAAGGGTTCTCATGTTTATGAACCAGTCTTGTCCTTGAAAAAGAAGAAAGGACCCAGACACTATGGGAAAGACCATGTCAAAACAGAGGCAGAGATGGGAGTCACAGGGCCACAGCTAAGAGCCACCTGTAGCCCCCAGAACCTGAGAGAGGCAAGGAGAGATCTGCACACGATTCTTTAGAAGGGACCCCAGCCCAGGGACCCCTTGCTTGTGGGGTTCCGGTGATCATTATTCATAGCAGCAACTAATACAAGGATTTCCTGTGCTTGTGAGCTAGCCTTGTCTTTGAGTCATTCCTACCCCCAGCACTGCTACTTCCCATTGTCACAGTTTATCTCCTACCTGTTTGGGTGAGCTTGGTGCCAGACCCTGTCGCACACCCCGTCCCTGTCTCCTCAGCTAATGCTTACAATGACATAAAAGAAACATCAACAGCCACAATTTACTCACTAAAGGTCTGGTGTTTGCTTAAAACCACATAAAAAGTACAAGTTCGAGATAGAATTCAATTCTAAATTCTATGTTCTCTCTTCTACACTGTGGCTACATAGGAACCAGGGATCTTTTTGATTCTTTAATTTCTGGAAGGAGAAAAATAAACAAATCAAAACAATCCTTTCATGACTCCATTGCCACAGGAAATTAGAGTCTGTCCCAGGCAGGATATCTAGTTTTATCAGGGCCAGAAATTGCCTGTAACTTGCCATTTGAAGAGCGGGGAAATGAAAGGCCATAGACTCTTTGGCTGACATCATGTAAGGGACTCTAGGGGTCACCTGGGCCAAATGCATCCTGGCCTCCATATTCCCCTTGAAGTGGCAGAAATTCACTTTCCCAGGAGCTGCCTATTCTACCTCAACTGTTCTCTCCCATGGACCCAAAACAGGTTCCACTTCCTCCTTGGAAGTCATATGGGATCGTTTCAAATCGTTCCCTACAACAGCCTTGGAAGACAGAGACAAGACTAGAGATTGCTCTTTGGCTGTTAAATGAGCTGATCTTTGATCTCTTCCATGTACACTACAATTTCTGGTCCCTTCTCCATCCTGGGTGGTCTTCCAGCCACACACTAATCAGACCTTGTTCGACCATAACGTAGGAGCCCACAACAGGTCTGGGGTTCAGCTGTGTGGCTGGGGCATCTCCACCCCTCTCCATCTGGATTGCCGCGCCTCACACTCTGTTCCAAAATGCCATCCATCTACCCAAGGGTGGCTCTGCTGCTGACAGCACAAGCATATTAACCCTCCCCAGCCTTTCGCCAGCCCACTCACCCACCTGCCTCGGAAGGCGATTCATCTTGTTCCACAGCCCACACAGCACAGGGGGAAATTAATGACACTGACTGTTCCTGCTTCAGAAGCAACTCAACTAGACAGCAGCCTTCACAACAACAGTCTGCAAGGGAACACCCCATTTTTGGTCTTCAGTAAAAAAAAAGGGAAAGGGGAACTGGGGGAATGTACCTGTGTGCATGCATGCATGTGTGTGTGTGTGTGTGTGTGTGTGTGTAGAGAGAGAAAGAGAGAGAATATACATGCGTACATATACTCATACATACATTCATATATACACATACATATATACATATATAAACACATATATATGTATGTATGGTATGTATGTATATACATATATATGGAGAGAGAGAGAGAGAGAGAGAGAGAGAGAGAGAGAAGTGCAAAGCCATTTGCCTAACAGCCACTGAAGGACTTATGCTTTACTGAGCCACGTAAAAACTAGGGTTGCTCTTTCACTCAGTGCTTAAACACTTCCCAGACACACAAGGCAAGGAACAGAGAAAGAATTGATTTAGAATCTCAGCCCAGCCCCTGTGGTTTGCAGATGGGGACTTCCAAAGCCAATCCAATGTGAACAGATACAGTACAAGGACAGAGGAGTCCCCTCCGGTCATCCATCACGCACTCCCGGTGCTGCTTCATTTCATGCCCACCAGACCTCAAGAATGAAAACTGTGCGCTCTCTCACTCGCTCTCTCTCCCTTACTGCCCACCCACCTCTCATTCTTGTTTCAAGATAAGCTAACAAATAGTCCTGGTCTCCATCACAAACAGTTAATCCCCAATCCCCATACAGGAAAAGCGGTGAGGTTAAACCAGTTGTGTGCACTGCTCAGGCCAAGCCTACTGTCCTCACTGTCCCCAGTGTGGAACAGCTTCTCTATATTCATTTCTTGTGTCCCAGGTCCAACTCAAATTTACACACCCTTAAACAGCACACTTCTTCAATTCAGTAGCCTACCGTGACCACTTACACAGAAACATGTAACGATTTTGAAAGTTGGACCTTGGGGAACTGACGTTAGGGTGATGGGTCTCCATGTCATACTCAGAGAAGCAGAGACAAAGAAAAGTGATGAGATGGACTCCCCTTCTCACGGTCTCACTTTCGAATGTGGGAATTCTTTGTGCATGAACACAAAGTGTACATGGGTACAAATGGAGGCCAGAAGTCAATCAACCTCAAATGTTCTCTCTCTCTCTCTCTCTCTCTCTCTCTCTCTCTCTCTCTCTCTCTCTCTCTCTCTCTGTCTCTCGTCTTTCACTGATCTGGAGTACTCCAAGTAAGCTAGGCCAGCTGAGCATGGAATCCCAGGGATCTGCTGCCTCGGCCTCCCCAGCACAAGGGTCACATGCACACACAACCTGCCTTACTTTTCAGATTCTGCAAATGGAACGCAGGTCTTTCTGCTTACACAGCAAGCACTTCACCAACCAAGCCATTTCTCCAATGCAGGATTCTTTGTAATAAAGCTATTTTTTTTTTCTTCTGAAAATAACACACAAAACAGGCAGCGTTCCAACAGGAAGTAGAGGGAAACATTCCTCATTACCATCCTGTGACCATCACACACACACACACACACACACACACACACACACACACACACACACACACAGCCCCATTTCTGCTTGTCATGAAACAAAAAGGACTAACAAAAGCCTTTGAGTTCAGGAGTAAAAAGCCACAGACAGGTACAATGTTGACTGTTCCCACTTCTCTGGGTTCTTAGAACCACAGAATAGCAGAGAACTTGAGACGAGGAGGTCTGGCCCTGGTAACTGAGCTGTGAAGGAAGAACTATCAATGGCTAATGGCTGGCTCTACTATTGAAAAGGCAAAGCCACTACCGGGTTCTCAGAGATGCCAGCTACTTGGGTTGGAAAGAATAAATGTTTATATGAATCCTTTGTTCATCTCTCCTCAGTTCACTCCAGGAAAGAGTTCGGGTGGTTTGGGGTTTTTTGGTTTTTTTGGGGGTTTCTTTTGTTTTGTTTTTTTCTTTTTCAGAGACAGCAAACAAGTTACGGCACTAAGGTAGGATGAAGTCAGAATCCATGGGTGTAACCAGTACGCTCAGATCCCAAACTCAGAGCTCCACAAGATTGCTCCTTGTTGCCCTTCAGAGTCAAGACTATAAGACACAGAGAATTTACATTCAGTCTGCTTTTCTAGTCTCTCTAAATTTTGAGTGATGAATGATGTTCTGCTTAGAACTTTAACTCCGGAGAGGGTGATGAGGACTTGCAGGCCGTGGGGTTTCTTAGTAGGTGATAGCTTGCGTTTGGGTGGAATCTTCCTTGATTCCACTAAAACCTAGTTGTTCTTCTCTCAAGACCAGTGCCTTTCCATTTACCAGTGGCTGAGAAAAAACAGAGCTGAGTTATAAGAAGCAGTGTGTCAAGGAGAGGACCTACAAGAGGCCCTGGGTGATAAGTGTCATGTGTGGGTGGCCTCATGGATGTGCACAGATACCTCACAAATGGGTACAGCTCACATCTCAAGGCCTGTTCGGAGCCCAGCAGCAACCACAGGGCTAGGAGTTTGTCCAAAACGTAGAGTTCCTGTGTCACCAGACCCCTGAGTCAAGATGGGTGTCTTAGTGTGACCCCTGGTTGATCTTAATCTACATTAACATTTGATACATAAACTCACTGCTGCAGGTATTTAAAATTCAGAGATACAATAATTAAATAATGCCTGGATCATTTGGTTTCCATCATCATGAAAGGTGTTTCCGTTAGCTGTGTTTTGGGGGAAAGGGTGCAGTTGGCTTGATAGTTGTTTATTTGTTTGACTTTTGTTGTTGTTGTTTGGGTATTTTGCTTGCTTGTTTATTTTAGAGGGTTCAGTTGCCATCTTCTTTGATCTGCAGCAAAAAACATCAAATGAGAGTTAAATGAAGAAAAGCCAATTTGTTTAGTCATCCTTGGCACAGAGTGACAGAGATATTCACCCCCAGGGGGCATAATTGTTCTTGAGAAGTGACTTTGTTCGAGAGAAAACTTTTGCTTCCAGAGGCACAGGCTACACAGCACGGAGTAGAATAGAAATATGGCGATTATCCAGTTCATTTACTTGCTTTTACACAGCACACAAACCAATCCTGGTAACAGGGCTATAAAAACACAATCCAAGGTATCTGAATCCTCCAGGTTAACTGCTAATGTGGCTCAGATGAATTGGATTTCAGCCAGCCTCCAACATCACACTTTGCACTTAAACATACAACAAAGGGGGCTGTACGCACAGAGGTGGGGAGGGAGGAAAGGGTTGTTGTAACCCTGGGTCTGAAGGGATGACATAGGCTTAGGCACATCCCCAGCCCTGTCTGGAAAGTGGTTATCACACAGTTTGTCAGGGAGATGGGCCAAAATACAGACACAGAGATGGACTCGAGGATAACTGCTGGATATCCCATATAGGGAACAGAGACAGGGACGTCAGCAGAACAGTCCCCCTGGCTGGGTAGCTACACACTCAGTACTGCATGGGAGAGTCCAACAAGAAAGAAACGGCTTATGTTGGGTTTGTGTCTGTTTGTTTGTTTGGAAAGGCCATATTTGTCCAAACAAGGTTCGGCAGGCCACCTGAAAGACATGTCAGTCAAGGATGTGGTTCTCTGCTCAGAGGTATCTCTGTCACTTGGACATGACAGATTCTCAAAACTAAATACAAGGGGAAATTTCAGATAGATTTCCTGAGAGCGAGGAGTCTTTTCTGCTTGCAATTTAGAAAGCCAGTAGATTATGTGGTATTTGTTCAGTCTCTCCTCAGCAACAAGGGTTCTTTCTGGTATATTCTATCTACTGATTACTGAAAAAGGAGGTCAGCACCCTTAATAGGCTCCTGTTTGGACTCTAGGGAGCTCAAATATTCCTGACATTGCATGCAAATGTTTGCACATACTAACACTTTTTCCTGTGTTGAGATCCATGGTTTTCATTAGATTCTCATATAGATCTATGATCCACAAAAGGTTAAGAATCACAATTAAGTAGCTGGGTGTGGTGATCCCAGGACTGGGAAGGCGAAGACAGGTTGTAAGTTCAAGGGCAGCTAGGACTATATAGTGACTGAGCACGGTGGTCCGTACAGTTAATCTCAGCATTTGGAAGACAGAGGCAGGCAGGTCACTGTGAGTTCCAGGTCAATCTGTCTACAGAGTAAGTTCTAGATTATACAAGGCTACAGAGTAAGAACCTGACTTTTATTTTTTTTAATTGGATATTTTATTTATTTACATTTCAAATGTTATCCCCTTTCCCGGTTTCCCCTCCACACACACCCTATCCCATCCCCCTCCCCCTGCTTCTGTGAGGGTGCTCCTCCACCCACCCACTCCCATCTCACCTCCCTGGCATTCCCCTACACTGGGGCATCAAGCCTTCAGAGGACCAAGGGCCTCTCCTCCCACTGATGCCAGATAAGGCCATCCTCTGCTACATATTCAGCTGGAGCCATGGGTCCCTCCATGTGTACTCTTTTCGAACCTGTCTTAAAAAAAAAAAAAAAAAAAAAAAAAAAAAAAACAGGGGAGAGATGATTTGGTGACTAAGAGCACCATCCATCTGATCTTCCAGGGGACCCAAGTTCATTTCCAGCACCCATACAGCAGCTCACAATTGTCTGTTACTCCAGTACTAAGGGATCCAATACCCTGTTCTGACCTCCTCAGGCACCAGGTACACACACAATGCACAGATATACATGCAGACAAAATACTCATAGACATAAACTAAATTAAATTAAATCAAACTAAATCAAATTAAATTAGGGTCTAGGAGCACAGCTTAGTCTAAAGTGCTTCCCGAGGCCCTGGTTTCAATCCTCAGGGCCACAAAATAAACAAATAAATGATCCAGTTAACAGAAACTGCTGTGAAGAGTGATGCTCTCTCTGCCAAGCTCTCACGAGTGACACCAATTCTCCTCAAACCCTAGTGGCTCGTATTAACTCAAAACCGCACCTCTCACCTCAAAGGGAATAAGAAAGTCTATTCTGGAGTCAAGTGTGAATGACAAGGCCATAGAATGCAGATTCAGGTTACCTGAAAATCCATGTTCCAATATGGTAGTAGGTTTTTTATAGTACAAGCAGAGAACGCAGTAAGTCAAGGTCCCCCCTCCCAGTAGCGTAAATACCAGACAGGTGATTATAACAAAGAGAGAAGTCTCTGCTATAGGTCTCAAATGGTTCGTGACAACATTCTTAGCCTTCTGGTTGGTGCAAGCTCAGGGTCTGTTTGTACACTCCAAACAGGATTTTACCTGATAGTCATAAGGATGGCCAGGTCACACACAGAGGTGGACAATGGATCTCTATTAAAAATAGGCCAGGTAACTGGCTCCAAACCAACAACATCTCTGATCTCCATGGTCATAGACATCCTAGTAATTGGAACAGCCCTATAGAAGCTTTAACACAGTGTGGCTTTCTTTTCTAGAAACTTCAGTGTGGGCTTGGTCACTTGGTACTTACTCTTTCAGTAGAAAATAAATTGCAAGATTAATAAAATAAGACACTGAGGAGAGACAGCGTGCAAATCAGCGGAAACCTGAGTTTCTGAGCAAGCGAAGCCCAGACGTCTAGGATGGGAGGAAGCCCATTCTAGCCTGATGCAATGGGAAGGACCCCGTGCTAACCGAGAGCATCCCCTTCCTCCTATTGACTGAGGTAAAAAATCATGAGACTTAAGTGCATCCAAGGATTAAACTTCCAGCCCATTTAGTCTTGAATTTCCTGACACCCAAACCCACTGCAACCAGAGAATAGCCTCTCCTACCAGAGACCCTGACATAAAGCTCAGGAGCTGCTTAATGCCAATATTGATTCAAGCTAGTGCATCTGTTTACTTCTAATGCATATCAAGCAGGGAATGAGGGTTTACTGCAGGTCAGGAAGAAGCCAAGAGCGTACCAAGGGCCTCGGAGCCCAGACAGCCACATGCAGCGTCCCTGGGAGGAAAAGATCATCCATTAAGTATGTGGGGTTTACTGCATCTCGAGTCCCTCAAGACCGGCCCTGTCTCCACATAAATAATACCTGGAGACTAGAACATTCCATGCACAGTGCAGACATTTAATCAGGCTTTTAGACACGCATGAACTGTTGGGACATCCTGCTGCCTTCTGAAGCAGAAAAGCCATTCAACAGAGGGACTGTAAGCAGAGAATCCTGTGTAATTGAATTGTGGTCTTAAGTCCTGTGACTAACAGAAACCAAAGTCCTGTCCTGTGTACTGGGGCCTCCTCTCCTCAGCCTCAGAGACACCTAGACACCCATGTGGGCCATCACTGTCAGCCACGAATTCTTCAGTGGTGTTATTTTTAGTAGCTTACTAATACTCTTTCTTAAAAGGTATTACCATTAGTCAGACAAGAACTCCAAGAAAACTTCTCATTGGCTCATAAAAAAAATCTAATTCTTTAATAAGCCTGTCTAATTCAGCTTCCCTGGATGGGAATACTTGAGATTTTTGTTTCCCACGAACAGAAGAAGGTAATATAATATTTAAAAAGTAAAGGGGTGTGGTGTTGACCTTGTTGGGGTAACTTGTATGTTCCTGGAGGGCAGGTCAGGATAGCTGGTTGGCCAATCTAATATTCATTAAGTCCTAGCCTTCTTCCTGGACCCTACAAGTAAACATATCTATAGACTTCATTACAAGGAAAATAAAACACATTGTTGCTCAAGAAAAGACAAATGCTGCATTCTCTTTGATGCCTTCTTTCCTTCAAGCTGATCAACAATTTGAACTGAGCCATCCTTATTTTAAAAACCAGGGAGTAGAAAGCACTGTGTGTGTTCTATTTCATGAGAGCAAAAAGAAAATTCTCTCTCTCTCTCTCTCTCTCTCTCTCTCTCTCTCTCTCTCTCTCTCTCTCTGATGTGTGTGTGTGTATGTGTGTGTGTTTATAATAACAAGATGATAAGCAATGGACGGGCTGGGGTGGGAAGGAGATGAGGGACTCACTTCTCCCAAAAGCATCCCACTTTCAAAGCACACAATGTCAAAAACTGTGCCTAATGATGAAGTTTCGTACTTAGTATTTCTCGAGCCACGGTTTCGGCTGCAATGGATGTGCTGTCCAAGGAAACCTAAAAATAATTTTAACACACACACACACACACACACACACACACACACACACACACACAAGGAGAGGCAAGTTTCTAAGAGTTACTGTCAAGGTCAGCAAAGCATGCCTCTAAATAAACTCCCTGCTCGTGCCCACCAGCAAGTCACCTGAAAGAAAGCTGTATAGTCAGACAATGACTGCCACTGGATGAGGGGACAGTTATCTATGGAAGACCCACCTGGGATCACCTTCCGGGACCGGAAGTACCCCACAGGCTCCAGCAGCTCAGAAAGTGTAAAGGCGGTGTTTCATCAACACATCTAATCTGGTTTTAAATTTCTTTTTTTTTTTTTTTTTTTTTTTTTTGGTTTTTCGAGACAGGGTTTCTCTGTGTAGTCCTGGCTGTCCTGGAACTCACTCTGTAGGCCAAGCTGGCCTCAAACTCTGAAATCCACCTGTCTCTGCTTCCCAAGTGCTGGGATTAAAGGCGTGTGCCACCATTGCCCCCTGGTTTTAAATTTCAATCCATGACGTCACTACCAAAGGACTACAGGCCACTGAAGTGATGGTGGATCCGCAGTGGAAGGAAAGCCGGGGTGAGATCTGCTGCACTCACTCCCTCAGCCCCCTTGACAGCTTTCTCCTCTCTGGTCCCCTCAGGGAAGTACTGACTCTCCTCTCAGCGTGTTCTTCCCCTCCAGACAAAGATTTGCTTCCTGTGTGTGCAACACAAGTTCACTACTGCTTCTGACGCCTACAATCCTATTTATAGCCTCCTGTACAATTCACGTTTAATCCACATCTATACATAAACATTGCTTTTAAAAAAAAAAAAAAAA
>CM052704.1:33464938-33493486 GCA_028551405.1 Uromys caudimaculatus
GGTGCTCACAGTGCTCATGATGCTCACAGTGCTCATGGTGCTCACAGTGCTGCTCATGGCATTCACAGTGCTCATGGTGCTCACAGTGCTCATGATGCTCACAGTGCTCATGGTGCTCACAGTGCTACTCACGGTGCTCACAGTGCTGCTCATGGTGCTCACAGTGCTCATGATGCTCACAGTGCTCATGGTGCTCACAGTGCTCATGGTGCTCACAGTGCTGCTCATGGTGCTCATGGTGCTCATGGTGCTCATAGTGCTCATGGTGCTCACAGTACTCATGGTGCTCATGGTACTCACAGTGCTCATGATGCTCACAGTGCTCACGGTGCTCACGGTGCTGCTCACGGTGCTCACAATGGTGCTCATGGTGCTCATGATGCTCACAGTGCTCATGATGCTCACAGTGCTCATGGGGGTGTTGTTGTTTTGTATATTTTGAAACAAAGTCTTACTATATAGATTAGGCTAGCCTCAGACTCATTATGTAGCCTGGGCTATCCTCAAATTCATGATCTGCCTAAATGCTAGGCATATAGGTGGGAGCTATCATACTCAGCAAATGTGAAAGGTTGGGGGGGGGAGGAAAGGAGGGAGGAAGGGAGGGAGGGAGGGAAGGAGGGAGGGAAGAACAGAAGGAAGGAGGGAGGGGAGAAGGGGGTATGTAGCCTCTTAAGGAACCATCCTCAGAGTCTTTGCCCTACTTCTGAGTTAAGTTTAATAGAGCACCTGCAGCAGACATGCCCAGACAGCTCTGCGGCCCCCAGGAGAGAAGCCAGGATGCTGGCACAAAGGAGAAGCCATGCTATTCTCAACTCTCCCTGTTCTGTGACACTCTGCATGGCTTCCCAAGTGAAAGTGGGCAAAGCAAACCCAGCCAAACAGGGAGTCAGAGGGCAATGCCACTCCCCTCTGCGCGCTGCAGGAGTGGTATTTTTAGTGAAGTTTCTTCCAAAGTATGCTGTGCTTTCGGATTTTAAAACCCAGAGGCCCCGGGATTTTTTCCTCCCTTCAAATATGGATGGTTCTGCTTTTCATTTAAGGTGCAGTTTAGAAAGAAGCAGCCTGTGAAACCAATTAACTAATTGGAAATCACTTAATGACTGTGGCAGTGGTTTGGGTTTCTGGCGTTGGTTCACAGCAGTCAAGAGAAATTGCTTTCCAATATTATGATAAGGTAAGCCGTGGAGGTCTCACAGGGGGCGGCTGATGGCTGCTGAGAGAAACAATCAACTCTAGTGTGCCCACCAAAATAATGGAGACGTTATAACTCGGAGCTCGGTGATTGTAAAGTAAAGCAAAACATAAAAATCCAAAGATATGTGGAGATCTGCTGAGAATATGTGCAGCCATGGTTCTTTGTGATGATTTTTGAGAGCTGACAATCTTACACACACACATGCACATGCACACACACGCTTGCACACACACACACACACACACACACACACACACACACACACACATTGCTCTGTGGAAACATCTCTCACTGAACCAGCCAAGCATATATGAAAAGGGAATTGACAGGCAAAGGGAAAAGTGATAGAGTAAATGCCCACCCCGGAACAATTGTCCAATTAATTGTTTGAGTACGAATACAGTCATTGTTCACATTAGGGAAATAATCTAGCTAATTGCTCAAGAGTTAGTAGAGCCAGAGAAAATAAATTAGCCCAGACACAATGCTTCCCCCATTTGCCATTTGTTTGTTTCAAGGTAGCAAATCTTCTCTTTGCATATTTCCAAAGAGTTTATTTCATTAGAGTTAAATCATCATCACCGCAGAAAACAACATTAGCAAACCCCTAAGGCTTCTAATGCCTTTTGACTTTATTTAAAAGGGAGCTGGAGTTAGCTGCACAGCCAGCAGGGTTTAAGATTGCCTTGAGGTGGCTCTGGTCCAGGACTGCAGACCTATTTCGAACATGGAAATTCGCCTCATTCCCCGTTGGTCTTAGTTTGCTCATCTGTAAAAGGGTCTGCTAGAAGAGACGGTTTACCCGATGATGGTCAGATTTCACAAACATGAAGGCACTATCGATTCTTCAGCAATGATGAACTTTCACCTCTCCCTTTACCACAATAAGCATGGGCAACAGAATTCTTCAGGAAAGAGTGTTGTTTCCTAACAAGAAAAAATTTCCAGAGCTGGAGGGATGGCTATGCCAGGAGCTAGGAGCACTTAACGCTATCGCAGGGAACTGGGGTTAGATCCCCAAAATCCACATCAGATAACTCAATACTGCCGGTTACTCCAGCTCCTGAGGATTCAGCACCTTCTTCTGGTGTCTGCGGATACCTGAGAGGGAGGGAGGGAGGGAGGGAGGGAGGGAGGGAGGGAGGGAGAGACAGAGAGACAGAGAGAGAGACAGAGAGACAGAGAGAGAGAGAGAGAGAGAGAGAATTTTTCTTTAAAATGCAAAGTCACCATCCACCCTTGCCATTCCACTATCTGCATCTGGCTTACTTCAGCCCCAGTTGTATTTATTCAGTTCCACTGGGCTCATCCTTAGATGGTTTAGATGTGAAGTGTCCCCAACAAGCTCACGTCTTCAGCACTCAGTCTCCCGTTTGTGGTGCTATTCTGGAAGCTGCTGAGCCTTTAAGAGGCGGGCCTTGGCTCTCAGAAGAGGGTCACCTAGGGCAGACATTTGAAGATTATACCCACCCCTGGCTCCTCCCTGCTGCCTGCTTCCCCATCCTCTCCATGTTCTTACCACCTTCCTGCTCCCGCAATGCCTTCCCACGGTGGACTGAAATGTCTGACACCATAAGCCAAAATCAACCTTTTCTCCCTTAAGTTGTTTCTGTCAGATATTCTGGTCCTAGGGACATAAAAGTCACTCACACATTTGCTTTGTACTTGGTTATTACCAAAAATCCCAAAGGATAAAACATGTTCCCCCTGTAATAGATGCATAAATAAAGTCAGGAGCTGTTTGCATAAATCACTGTGGCAAGCATTAGACTACATAGTACTTTCTTCTTTTCTGTGTCTTTCAAAGAAGACTTTTACACATGAAAACTCTTAGGGTACACAGGCAGCATTCAAACCGTAATAAAGAGATCGTTCTCCCTTTAAAAATATTTCATCCTGTGTTGGGGGAAATGCTATGATTTTTCCTTTTTCTTGGGTCTTAATATCCAGCTTGCGTTCCAGAAAGTGGCATTTTATATGAATATCAAGATCCTATTGAAGCATCAATGCTGATGGTCTGATTTTTAATTGCTGATAAGAACTGATCAATAGGAATTGGAAAAAAGTCTGATCCCCAGCACCCATGTAAAAAGATGGGGTCCAACCACGCCTACAGCCTCAGTGTTACCCGCAATAAAGAGACCAAAGGAACACTGGGGCTTGCTTGCCGGCTGCCAGCCTAGCTCCAGATTCAGGGAGAAAGCCTGTTTCAAAGGAATAAGGTGGGCGGTGAAGGAGCAGTGTGTCTGACCTCCTCCTTTAGTCTGTGCATACATGTGTGGGCCTAAGTTCCTGTGTACACACTCATACACATGCACCACACACACACACACACACACACACACACCAATGAACTTCACACACACACACACGCACGCACGCAAAACAATCACTAAAACAGAACAACAAACCTGCAGTGAGGGTGAAACCTCCCTAATATAAGCAGGGTGTACTTATGTAATCCCAGCACCCTGGAGATGGAGGCAGGAGGATCAGGAGTTTCAGCTCATTCTCTACTACACAGCAAGTTCAAGCCCAGCCCTGGCTGACTATCATTTATTATTATTATTATTATTATTATTATTATTATTATTATTATTATTTTATTTCCCAGATGTGAAATAAAAGAAAAACATTTCAGCTCTCTTAGTAAAAACAAACCTCCAATATTTCTAAGGAGAAAATCTGGAAAATTAACCTGGGTTAGTTCAGAACATTTTCCAGGCTGGCTGAGCCTAAGAAAAGCATGCAGTGGACAGATAACAAACCTTCCAGGGCTGCCCCATCTCCAGCGTGTTGCAAGGTGAGGCTGCTCCCATGAAGGCAGGCTAAATGCCAGAGCACAGTCTTGTTTGCAAAGTGCTGCACTCTGGAGCTTAACTGTCCCTGTTTAACAAATGGTGAACCATTTTGTGTTGCACAAAGACAAGACCAAGGCCAGAGCCTAACAATAGCTCTCCTCTCTCTGAGTCCTTGAATTAGTGAACGTTATTACAAAATAGGAAATATGCTTTTATCTAGGTTGTTACTTTTCCCTGTGCTCGTCTGCAGCTTTGGCTATAAGCTCACAGTGCGTAGTTAAATTGGACAATTACCAAGCGAGAAGTACATAATTAATGAACAGTCACTATATATGTGTTTGGGAAACTGTGACCCAATCACGGAACAGATAGCACTACCGCTGAAATAAATTACTTGTTCCACTCATTACTTGATCAGCATTTGTTTAGAAGATCCTGGGTGCCCTATCAAAATTCTAATCAGTTCTATTTAAATCACAATTTTTTTTTTTTTGCACAGCATTGTTAAAAATGCTAATTTATGCTTAGAACCAACCGGCTTTATTTCTTACCTCCAGAAGAAACGGATGAATAAAAAACACCCTTCTACAGGGCGTAGAAGATTATCAAGGGTTCAATGACTATTGGATTTTGCACTTGCCAAAACACATTCTGCAACTAGGAGCTGAAGCTTGGGGAAACAAGAAGATCGTTCAGGTCCTCCCAAGGCCAAGCCTTCATTTCCATAAGGGGACACAGGACGGGTACTGCAGCATGAGCCACCACCGCTGAGACTCTGCTTTCAGAGATGGGACCAGCTTAAGGAAGTAGGGAAAGTCTTAACTGTTGATGCAAGGCATCTTACGGATGAGAATGGTTGCTTCAATCTCTAGGCAACCTTCTTGAATACAGAGGAACACCTCCATGCCCAGTTATCCATCTTGCTTAGGATGCTGTGCCCAGTGACTGTCCAATAGTAACTCCACATCTCTTTTCTGCCATTAGTTTGGAATCCAAATTTAGAGCCAAAGTGGCACTCTAAACAAGGAAATTGGCCTCACCCAAGGTAAGATTCAAGAGCCATTTTCACTTCTTCTGATAAACATTAGGAAAAAAAAAAAAAGGCCGACCAACAACGGTAATGAAACAGAAAACAACAACCAATCAGCTCTCCTGGCCCAGAGAATACTGTCCCTGGCTTGAAAAGAGACCTAGCATGCCACTAGGGACCAAGCTGGTCACCTGGCCAAGGTCCACCCCTAGGAAGGCAGGTTCGCCTCACGCCCTGCTGCCGAGACAGGGTCCTGTGATGAGACGCTGTACTTTTCCTTCCCTGCCCCTAGTACAGTAACCTGCAGGGTCACGGGGCTATAGCATGGACGTTTGCCTTCTTCCTCTCTCTTTCTAAACATGCTTTTCTTAACACTTGGGGCTCTTTTTTCCAACATTCAGAACCTCTTCACCCTTTCCCTAACACACCCCTCCCTGCCCTGTGTCTGACCTCCGTGCAGTTTGAAAAGCCATAGGGATGGGTTTTTCCTTCTTCTCTCTTCTCTCCTCTTCCTCCTTCAGGCCACTGCTGAAGTTTAGTTGACCTGCCCTGGGGCTGTCTTTTAAACATGAGCAGGTTCTTTTTTCCTTGAGCTTCCATGCAAGTCCATTCATAGATTCTCTTATTATGAAACTGAGAACCCCCAAGAGTGGCCAGGTGCCCCCTGCATCACAAGGTCAACCACTTGCTGTTTACCTAGGATCCGGAAGAGCTCAGAATAGGGCGAAGATTGAGAGCTGTATTGTGGAAGTTGCTAGAAATCTGCTAATGAGATCTTATAGGTCACGGCTTCTGAGCTGACGATACAGCCTGGCAGAGCATTTGCCTAGCATGTCTGAAGCTCTGGTTTTAATCCCCAGCACTACACATAGTGGTGAATGTTTGTGACCCCAGTGCTAAGTGAGTAGAGGCAGGGAGATTAGAAGTCCAAAGTCATCTTTGCCTAGCTACTTAATGAATTCAAGGCCAGCCTGGGCTACGTAAATTATTTTTTTCATGAAATGCCTTATACAGTATTTTGCTCCCTGCCCAGTCTAGGCTCAGTGTCTGTGGAAGTCAGTGAGCCTGTCATTATCCAGCTTGGAGTGGGCGGCATCCAACTCAGAATTCACTGCTGAAGTTTTTTATAAGCTGAGGAATTACCTGGAGAGGACTGAATTTCCAAGTGCAAGCCAGCAGCTGCCTCGATCCGGAGGCCACTTCAATCATCCGCACCAGCCAGTCTCTAGTGGAGAAAGGGCAGAGTAAGGCCGGATCAGCCTGGCTTAGGGCCGCATGGCCAGAGGGGTAGAAAACACAGGTTCACAAAGGCATTTAACCTTGATTAAGCAGTGTGGTATGGCTGAGGCTTAAAACAAGGCTGGAACGTTTTCTCACTTATTATCACCTTGATAACCTGTTCTTGTAGCTAGGAAGGGGTGTCACAAAGAAGGGAGGGTGGAGGGGACCCACCAGAAGGGAGGGCGGGCCCCAGCACTGAGCCAGAAGAGAGGAGCTGCTGTTTTCAGAGTGCAGTTTGGAAGAAAGAAAAGATGTCGCTCTCTGTGTAGTTCTCCTTTTAAATAGAAACTGGTTTTCCAGGCTGCATAGCTAATCGCTTCGTGAGAAAGGGAAGAAAAGAACGGCTTTCATTCGTTTTCTTTGGAATCTATTCAGCACAGTCTGAAAGCAGAATTTCCCTAGGAAATACCTGCACCTTGGTGGAGGTTTTACAGGATCCGGGGGCGAGGCTAGCGAGGGAGTGGAGGTGGGTGAAGTAAGGCAAAGGCTAGGAATTGCACTGCTCAAGTCATTGTGAAAGACAGGACACCTCTGTCCGTCACAGATGCATAGCTCCTGCCAGCCGCCATGATCCCCACGCAGAAAGCAGCACGGGCCTCTCCCTCTGTATACCCTCCTAAAGAGAAGCAGGAACCAGGGCTGAAAACAACCCTGGGTGGATGGGTTTTAATTTCTTTCTTGATGTGCATGCGTGCATAGTATATGTGTGCATGAGTCTGTGTGTGCACAGGGTATGTAGGCATGATTATGTGTGTCCATGGCGTGTGTGTGTGTACAATTACGTGTGTGCATGTGTGTGCCAGAGCTGGATACTGGTGTTTCCCACTAACACACTCCACCTTATGTTTTGAAACAGGATCTCTCCTCGGACCTGCCCTTCCCCAACTGGCTAGCGTGATGGGCAGCAAGCTTTGGCAATCAGCCTGTCTCTGACATCCCACAACACCCAAGTTCTAAGGCTATACACTCATGTAACAAAAATGACATGGGGGATCCAAATCTGGGTCCTCACATTTATGTGCAGAAACCTCACCCACTGAGCATCTCCCCAACTCTGAGAAATTCAGTTCTACAGTTCTCAGTCACATTTAAACTGTGACAACAGGTGATCCTGAGCTTTTAAAATCATAGCTAGAAGGATGGCCCATGTTCAAATCTCCAGCACACATGTGTGGGAGCATGTGTCTGAAAGACCAGCAGAGACAGGCAGATCCCTAGCCAGCCTAGCTGAACCTGTGACCTCGAGGTTTCGTGAAAGACCCTTTCTGTAGAAACAGGGTGGAAAGTAATTGATGAAAACAGCCAACACTGACCGCTGGCCTCCACACGTACGCACACACACACACATACACACAAGAGCACACATGTATGCCACCACCACTCCCATTAACACACATATTTCTTCTTTCTCTAAAACCTATTTGCACTCAGAAGGCAGAGGCAAGTCGATTTCTGAGTTCGAGGCCAGACTGTTTAGTCTACAGAGTAAGTTCCAGAGCAGCCAGGGCTTCACAGAGAAAGTCTGATTAAGGGGGTGGGGGACTATTTGAACTAAGCACAGATCAAAGCTCTGTGATGCTGTGATGGACCTAGACTGGCTTAACAGCCTCCCTGCAGCTCCGATCATCAGAAGATGCACACAAGCCTGAGCATCTTAAGACTAAAAGTCAGGTAAAATGAGTAAGCCAGACTTGACAACTTCAGTTTGATCCCCAGTACTGTGATGGAGGGGAGAACAGACCCTCACAAGCTGTCCTTTGACATCCACAAGTGACCTCCACAGGTCACATAAACACACAGACACATACTCACACACGCACATACATACACACATACACACACACACACATACACACACACACACACAAATAACTGTAAAAAATACAAATATTATATTTGGACAAATTTTGTATTCTGGACTGAAAGTCTAGAGGACACTTTTTGATTATTCTCAGATCCTTTTATTATTTACATCTAAGTTACAAATTTTAACTTTTCTAATCTAAAAAAAGAAAATCAAGTCGTTGAGAGGATGTGTACTGTAGTCTTTGTTTAATAGCAGATTTTCAAGGACTGTCAGGCTTGCTCACCATTGTGTCTTCCTAGTGTCTTGACAGAAATTTAACACTAACTCAGTAGCCACAATTTTCCTGATTTAATCCAGAACAAATGATGAGGGAATTTCACAAAGGCATAGCTACCTTTGACTTCGGGTCAATGGTGTCATTGCTAAAGGCGATATTCTCAGTGAAGACTTTGTTTATTTTAGAAACACAAGGAAAGGCTGAAGGAGAAGAGATGGTGCATCTGTGAAATGACTCCATGAATAGGTCAGCCTGGCCTCTGTCCGTACAGCTGACAAACTGTTGAGTAATCGGAGATGGAGCCCTCTGATTTAGCTCTGGGGGCATCATTCCAGCCTGAACTTGGCGATTAATCAGCATTACATATACCTTATTGCTTAATCGTCTTAGCAATTACTTAGAAGACAAAATAGGTCATGACTGTTAAGCTTCAAGAAAGCATAAATCTGGAAAGGATACTTCATGCTCTGAATTCCATACTACTTAAGACTTCTTACCTGTTCAGGGCAATGAAAGGGGTTTAATGTGAGATAATACAAAGATAAGCATCTTCTTGATTTAAGTGGGAAAAAATTAGGTATATTATGTTTTATTAGAAGTCATGAAAGATCAGAAGGGTCTTAATTAGTTGTAAAATCAGTACAAGCCAGTGTGCTGTGACTAATCAACATATCAATTCAATTTTAAGTAGCATCAATAGAGATCTTGCCCGGGGTAGAAGTAATATTTTCCTGTATTGTGGTCAGATGTCAACACCATTCAGAGAAAAAGTTAATACAATCTCTGCTGTCAATGCATGAATTTAAATAAGTCGAGTGATTCATGCTTTGTGTCCTCATCTGAAAATGAAAATAACAACAGCTGACAAACATATCCCATAAAATTATAAAATCAAATGAGTCACTTCCATAAAAGCATTTTGAAAATCACAAAGTGCCACTGTGCTGGACATCTGTTGTCTGTTAACCCACAAACATCCGCCTCTTGCTGATGAACACAGCCCAGCATTCCGTGGGTAGCCTCGGCTCTACTCCTCACCACCCAAAGAATCTCAGCCCCACCCAACAGCCACACATAGGCGTTCAGGCTGCCATGCCAACCCAGGCACAGCCAATGATACCCAAAGACACTACACCAGGGCTTCTCGGGGAAGACGTTTGCTCTTCCTAGTTGCATCTTAGTCAAACAAGAAGTTGAATCTTGCAGTATCATCTGACTACCAGGGAAATGTCAGCCTAAAGATGAAGCTGAACTGTGCTGGGCTAGGTGGCTCATGCCTGTAATCTCAGCACATGGAGGATGGAAACAGGAGGTCAGGAGTTCAAGATGGTCCTCAGCCACATATGAGTTTGAATTTGGGCTAAGGAGACCTTATCTCAAAAACAAACAAAAACTTGACGGTGAAGCAACACAAACGGAAGTGGAGATGGAAGAAAGACAGAAACTCGCCCCCATGAGGCCCTTATTTGATAGACCTGCTCAGACCTGCCCACCTGACGCCCACTCTCTGCTTGGATCGTCTAGACTCCAAGCTCCTCAACTATCCCTCAAGTCAGTTGAACAAGTTTTCTGTGTCCCTTTCAGCAGGAACAGACCTAAAATTGTACATTCATTCAAAGTCGTGGGAGAGTTATTCAAATATATGAAAATAATAAATGAGTGTATTCAAATGGAAATTGGGTAGATACATTTTAGATGGAAAGAGATTAAAATCAAATCTATAAAATAAGGCATGAAAGTAGAGGGGGTGGAGAACAGAACCAACAGGCTGCTATTGGAGACAGCATCACTAAGAGTAATGGAGGGCAGAAACACCATCAAGGCACAGGTCACTCATGACGAAATGTCCTACTGCAAACTCTCATGCTTAGATTTCTGTTGTATTATCAGAATTACGTTAGGTAGAATTATCATAGCTATATTAGGTATGTTATGAACATTAGAATTATGTTTCATTATCTTGGATCCTAAGATCTTACCTAAGGAGTTATATAAACACGTCTTTCTAAAAAGAAATTTTGATTTTTGCATTCTGCTCCTGGGAAGTCCATGTCTCCGCCTACCTCATGGTAGCTTCCTTGTCCTACTGAGCTAATGGCCAGATTTCTACCTGCAACCGTGATGCCCATATCTGATTAATGAGACCATCCCAGCCCCCACCTTCTTTCATGGCTTCTGTTACAATTTCAATCAGAATACTGATGAAGTTCTTCTCCTGCCTCTCCAGGAACACATCTGTTGCCAAGTGGTTGGTTTAAAAACAACACTCATCCTGAGAAAAAAACCAGAGAAATGGCTGCTTACTCCCACACTAAGATCCAGGTGACATGTGAAGAAATTATAGCATTTTCTGAATGGAGGTAACTACCCAAATCATCTGTCCCAGGGGCTGAGAATGGGTCACACCCTACCTACTCAAGTTTTATTACAAATGTCTTTGTCAATAAAGTTTTACTTGAATGCAGCTGTGGGGCTGGAGAGATGGCTCATTGGTTAAGAGCACTGACTGCTCTTCCAGAGGTCCTGAGTTCAATTCCCAGCAACCACATGGTGGCTTACAATCATCCTCAATGGGATCCGATGCCCTCTTCTGGTGTGTCTGAAGACAGCAACAGTGTACTCACATACATAAAATAAATAAATAAATCTTGAATGCAGCTGTGTTTTTCTGTTATGTTATTTTTCTGATTCCATATAGCAGCAAAATTGAATAGTTATGACAAAGATTAATTACAAAGGCTAGAATATATATTATATGGCCTTCTACAGGAGAAGATTAGTAATCTACAATCTAGTCTAATCCTACTTTGGAGAAAGAATCTTAGACCCATAAAGACTAATTAATAATAGACAAAAAGCCAAATCTAAGTTCATTCCACAAGACAATATACTCAGGATCTATTCTTATCTGCCTATTAGTTCACTGTGACGACATATCATGCCTCGTATTCATATTGAACCCCACGCTGAACACTGAAGGCTCTACTAAAACTAGTTAAATAGCTGAGCATGGCAGTGTGTGCCTATAATCTCAGATTCTGGAGGCTGTAGCAGAAGGATTATGAGTTCAAGACCAGCCTGAGGAACACAGTGAGTCCCTGTCTCAAAACAGAACCTAGCTATGCAACATGGGTTAAATAAAGACTCATGTGAGGACTTCAACAGAAACCATCTCTCCTAGCCACAAACGAATCATTGGCAGACACCAAACGGCCACCTATGATATATATAAAATGATAGCGGCACCCACCTCACAGAGCTGACAGTGAGATGCGATGAAAAGCAAAAGGTATAGAGACAGCATCCAGCACACGGTAAACACTAAAACAGACTAGGTTATATGGGGGCAATCATAAAGATGGAGTCTCAACTGCCAAACTACAGATTTGCCTTTGGTCCTGGAGAATCAATGAGAACAGTACCCAAGGTGAGTTCTAATGCAATGTCTACAGATGACTGAGCTCATCTTTTGAGTGCCAACGCCCAAGGAAGTGAGGACGCAAATAAGGGCACGTGCTCCCCATGCACAAGGCCCATGGAACTGGAAGGGCAAAGAGAAGACTCTTTGCCTCCGCTCACAAATGTCAATATTTTAGGAGGTAAATGGAAGCCTGGCAGTGAGTCAATCAGCACAGCAGGAGAGGGCGTGTCTAAGGCCAAGAACAGGTCACCTGACTCTCCTCACAATAGACAATGATGGTGCCCAACACTGGGGGGCTTCCCTCTGGCCACATCTGCTCTAAGTCACCTTTGCTTCTTACGTTTGAAGCTGTAACTCTCTGTCCATAGGGCCTGCCTGTAGGGACCGCTCAGTAGCATTTCATGTGTAGCAGATGAGGATTTTTAGCAATGGGCAAGTCTTTCTACCATCCAGCCATTTCTGCAAATGAATTATGCTTATAATGTTTTTGTTTGATTATATGGGAGGGCCATGTATGTCCATAAATGTATGTATGCACGTATGTGTGCAGATCAATGCACACGAGGGTCGGAAGTCAGTGCTGTGCATCTTTCTTTGCTCTCTACCTTACTTTTCTATACAGGTCTTTCAGTGACCCTCTGGCTCACTAACTTGGCTAGACTGGGTGGCCAGTGGGTCCCTGGGTTCTCCTGCCCCTGCCTCTCCCATACTGGGATTACGAACGCATGCCATCATGTAATGCTTTTCTATGGGTGCTGGAGATCCAAACTCAGGTCCTTGTGCATACGTGACAAGTGGTTCACCTACCAAGCCATCTCTCTGGCCCCTATAATGTCATTTTATATTTTGATAGTCTCTGATTTGGAAATCTCGGAGACTCATAAGATGTATGATTCTGGAAAAGTACTAAGAGCCAAACTCATTCTCCACTCACCTCTCTTCCTGGTCTAAGCTGATAGGCAGTGATCCCCCCCCACCCCGCCCTTAGAAAAATGGTCCCTTTAGGATCTAAAAGAGACATTCGGAGCAACAGAGTCTGATCCTATCACTCTCAACTGCACTCAGTTCCTTTCTTTGATGCTAATAACAAAAGGTCTTTCCAGAGACGCTTAGCCCATATTGGGAGTCGAAGCTTGTGTGTGCGTGTACATGTCCATATATTTTTCTCTGTAATGTGCTGAACACGTCACCTTACGTCCTGGCTGCTGGGAAAGATGACTGGGACTAATAACCAGTCACCTCCCACATTCAGGGGGCCTTTCCCACCCTGCAGCCTTCCTACTGCCTCCATCTGTGTTTGTTCTTTTGCTGCATAAGAACTCAAACTGGGTGACAGGCCTGTTATTTTTAAAAAGCCTTTAGTAGCGTCTATCCCCAGCACTGGCTCATCACAATTATCTGCACCAAACGAGGAAACTCACATCGAGAATGGATATGGGTTTCAGCCAGCACCAAATGTCTCTCCTTCTGCCTTTTTGTCTTTCCGATCAGTCAGAACATGTGAAGCCCCAAATGAAGAGTAAACACGCAGCCCAGATTCCTTTCATCTCCGAACATATGTCATGGTGGGGGAGGGGAGAAACTCTATTCCCAGCTTCAATCAGCCATTCGTTTTTCTGTGACTTGAACCTCAAACTGAAAGGGATGTGGGGAACTTGAGTGCTCAATGCAGCTGACTCCTTGGAAGATAATAGGTATTCTCGGCATACCTGAGTCCTGGAGTCATTATCTCCCCTGCGAGCACTTCTGTATTTATACATAATGAGATCATTACCAGGCAGCTATTCCAATTTTATTCAGACTTTAATATTTCTTGAAGGAAAAAAAAAAAAAGCCTAGCATACAAAAGGGTTTGTGATGCCAACTCAATCAGACGTGCCGTTGATGGAGAATCATTCAAGTGCAAGCCAGAACAGGATAAAAAAATAATTTCGGAGAGGCTTCTGCCAAAGCCAAGTTCTCCTGCGACAATGTTTCAAGTGAATGTGCAGAACTGTCCAGAGGTGAGGGAGGAAAATAACAACGAACAGAAGAGAGGGCCGCTGGGGGATTTAAAGGGAGCCTCAGCCTAACTATTCAGGAGGGGAGAGAGAGAGCCTCCTGCAGAGACTGGAGACTCCTTCCCACCTGCTTCCAGAAAGTAAGACTCCTTCCCACCTGACCAGTAAGACAGTCCCTTCACCTGGAGCAGCTGGGTCTAGAAATTAACCATTTTGTGAGTGTTCTGTCCTTTGGCAGTTAAACCCTGGACTACGTTGGTAGGCAGGACAGTGCCTTCCTACTCCCTTCTCCCTCCCTCCTCCTTCCTCTCTCTTCCCTCCTCCTCCTCCCTTTCTCCTTCTTCCCTCCTCCCTCCTTCCTTCTTCCTCCCTTCTTCCCTCCTCCTTCCACAACAACGAGCTGGAAAGAAAGGCTTCCTATCTCTTTCTCCATGTTGCATCTGCAAGAAAGAACACGGGGAGCTTTCCTTTCCCTTGTCCAGTAAATCCAATTCATAGAAAAATGGCAGGAAACTCAGGGACCAGCTGACCAAACATTCCAGGTATGGCTCCATTAGCCGGGAGTAAATTAGAAAACCAAATGAAATCAATCAAATACTAAAAGTGAGCTTAAGAAAGAATGTCTTCCTGAGGATCCAAACAGGACCTTAGGGCTGGGTCGAGCCCTGAGTGACATGGCTCAGACTCGCTCACCCCAGCCTGCACTCTGAGAAATGCTCACCACTCACTACAGTGCCTGAGATGTTTGCACTCTGGATAAACAGGAGCTTTGGATGTGTTTCTGGGATCTGCATTTTATCCCGAGATTACAAATCCACAAAAAGCATCCTTTTAGCGCTTCTCTCCCTGTCCTGATGCTGTGTATGGAAATGAGCAGATGGAGCAGGCACACAGGCTTGTCGTCCCAGAAGCACGGAAGGAAAGGGTTCGTGTCTTTTCTTAGGGTGATGTAAAGCACACACCATCTTCTCCATGGTACTTTCTACCAAGCTAGCCCAATCTAACACTGTGGGGCAAGTTATAGAATATCCCTGCAGTCCACTGAGTTCTCAGTGTCACCTGACAAGAGGGCTGGCAGACTTTTCAAATTTGTATCATCCTACTGAGAGACACCCTGTGTTGTATAGAAGTCAGGTCTGGTGAAAGTGTGGAGGTTGGGGCTGGAGAGGCGACTCACGAGTTAGGAGCAGACAATGCTCTTGCAGAGGGCCAGGGTTCAGGTCCCATCGCCCACGTGGTGGCTCACAACCACCCGTAACTCCAGTTCCAGTGCATCCAACCCCTCTTCTGGCCTCCAAAGGGACCAGGGACACATGTGGTACACAGACAAACATGCAAGTAAACCAGTCATACATGTAAAATAAAAATTAATCTTTTTAAATATCTTTAAATATAGTTAATTAATAAATTCTAGTCCCTAGATGTAGAACATTTGGAAAGAGGGAGGGAGGGAGGGAGGGAGGGAGGGAGGGAGGGAGGGAGGGAGGGAGGGAAGGAGGGAGGTAGGGAGGGAAAAGAAGGTGAGGAGGGAGGGAGGTAGAGGGATAATGAGAGGATAAGATTTCATTGCCTCATGGAAATAGAAACAATATTCTCTCTCTAACGAAATCCATAACAGCTAGTGTCAATAATCATTTTAATAAAAACTCCTCAGGCTGGAGAAATGGCTCAGAGGTTTAAGAGCACTGGCTGCTCTTGCTGAGGACCCAGGTTCAGTTGCCAGCACCCACGTGGCAGCTCACAGCTGCCTGTGACTGCACTTCCACAGAAGTCGGCGCATCCTCTTCTGGCCTAAAAAAAAAAAAGCAAAATAGAATTCTTCCTCAAGGGGTTATCAAATCAGCTTAAGCTAGAAGTTACATCTCAAGCCATGGTTCATGTATGAAAGTAGGAAGCTGGGGGTATTTATGTGTGTGCGCGCTCACATGTGTGTGCACGCTCACATGTGTGTGCTGAGGGAGGGAATTCACTTACCATTAACATGGACCCTCCCAAGGACCACATCCGCCGAAAGGTGCCCTTCCCTCTGTGCTTGGACTAAAGGTATCTGCATCTTTGCCCAGCAGTCTCACCTCAGGCGATGGCTTCCGAGACTATACAACATCCCTCTCCAAGCCCACCCCTCCCACGTCTTCCACGCAGAGTGCTCCTCCACACCAAGTATCTGCGTGTAGAGCCCTGTCTCCCAGCTGAAGAACTCCATCTCACAGAATTTCCTATCCTAAGACTAAAATACTTTTAAAAGCTTGTGGATTGATTTGACATGTACTAGTATAAATTTGGATTCATAGATAATTAGTGTTACTTCAGAAACCACGAAGTAGGACGTGAGGAGAACAAGGCCTATTCTGCAGAATGTCAGCACTATTGGCCAGTGGGACAAAAACAAAATTGACTTCAAGAAAATGAATATATTTTAATGCCTATAGAAATATTATTCACATAATTAAAGCAACATAACAAATTTCCACCAGGCTTGGTGGTGCACCGCCATACTCCCTGAACTTGGAAATCCGGGGCAGAAAGATCCTGAGTTTGAGGTCAGCATGCCTCAAAAAATAAATAAATGAGTGGATAAATGAATAAGTAAATAAATAGGAAAGAAGGAAAGAGAAAGAAAAGAAGAGAAAAGAGAAAAAAAGAAATTTCCTAACTGGCCACTGGCACCATGATTACCAACTCTCCAGATGTCCCTCTCAGAAAGTCAAAGAACTATGGAGAAAGAAGGACTCTGGGGACATTAGTTATCAATATCTACCTATGAAGGTTCTGAAATGCCCTGACAATGACTACTGAAATATGAAAGAGCTTGTTGGTACATATCTGTAATCCCAAGTGCTCAGGAGGCTGAGGCAGGAGGATTCAAAGTTTAAAGGCACAGTGATCTACAGAGTGAGTTCAAAGCGCAGTCTGGGTAACTCAGTAAAATCTAAAAGACGGCTCAGAACACTGCTCAGGGGTGGAGTGCTTATGCAGAGTGTGTGAGATGCTATGTTTGGTCACCAGTAGTCCCCACCCTCCAAATTGGCAGGAGGACATAAAAGATAATTTTCTTAACTTACTAAATACTGCGGGTCTTTTTAAATCACCCTTATACACAACCAGAAAAAGACTGACCCAGTTTGGCTGTGAGCCCACAGAGTCATGATTGCTACTTATAAACAGCTCCACTGTACCTGTGCTCCATGGGAACACAGAGACCTGTAGCTGCAAATAATGTCCTGCAGCCTCGCCCCCATGGTTAGCCACTCCATCGAAAGCGCTGTCCGCAATGGCTGTGCTCAGCACAGAGCCACTGGGTGTATGCCTATCATAGCTCACACCTTAATTTCTGCAGCTGCCCAGGATATTCTCTCCCGTAGTCCCAGAACCTAGATCAGTGAGGAGGAAATAAATTGTCTAGATATGGTATGTGAGAGTGACCAAGATTAAATTTCTCTGCCTGCAAGATGTACTCTGATAGCAGATTAATAAGATTATATCTCCGCTCCGGAGCAAAGTGCCACCTTTAATCATTTCTCAGAGTGGGCCACCAGCCTCCCACTCGTTAGGTACATGAACAAGAGGGAAAAGATCACCAGGCAGTGTCAGAGGTCAAAACACCTTGTCTCTGAAGGCCTTTTCCTTACGAAGGGTTCTATGAATCAAAGCAAGGGTATAACCAACCTCATATTTCAAACACGGGAAGAAGAATGGAGACCCCTGAGAGTTTATAAGGGAACCTGGGCAAACTGATGCTCTCAGAAGCAGACCACATTTGCAAGGAGCACCTCTTAAGTTGCATACATGCATCATGGAATGAAGCTGAGGTCAGCACTTACAGGGTGAACTGTGGACCTGACTGTACAGTGAGTCCCTGGGTCTTCTACCTGTTTATGAGCCATGGCTACTGGGAAAAATCAGGCTGTGGTCAGGGTGCAAAGCAAACCTCTTGCCTGAGTAAGTAAATCCCACCATGAACAGGGTCTGGAGGTAGAATCTAGGCCCCCAGGTGACAGAATTCTTTTCGTCTAGATGAATGCTGGCTCTGTTCCTGTAGCAGCGGTGTTCTCTTCTCTTCTTTCTCTCTCTCTCTCTCTCTCTCTCTCTCTCTCTCTCTCTCTCTCTCTGTCTCTCTGTCTCTCTCTCTCTCTCCTTCTCTCTTCCCTCTCTCTGCTATCTCTCCCCCTCTCTTTCTCCTTCTCCCTCTCTCCTGTGTGTGTGTGTGTGTGTGTGTGTGTGTGTGTGTGTGTGTGTGTGTATATGAGAGAGAGAGAGAGAGACTCATTGTGTAGGTCTGTCTGGCCTGGCACTCACTGTGTAGACCAGGCTGGCCTCAAATACAGAGATTAGCCTGCCTCTGCCTCTCAGTTGCTGGGATTAAAGTTGTGCACCATACCCAGCCATATGGTCTTTCTTAAAAACCATAGATCAGTTGTTCTTAATTTCTCTGTATCCAGAAAAGACAAACTAAGATTCAAAAGCCGCGTTGGCCCCACTGCCCATCCTAGTTAATAAACTTGACTGGAACTCATCCATATTCATTTGTTTACATGAGGCTGTATTTCCTGCTACGTTAGCAGAGCCGAGTAGTAAAACACAGCTCTCATGGCCTGTAGAGCGTTAAATATTCATTATTCATGCCTACTGACTCCAGCCCTGTATTTTCTATGGCAAATTTTTAAGTAATTGTGATAATGGTCAATGCACTATTAAACATATTACATGAATTGTGTCATTAAATCTCTACATCAGCTATGGCAGAGGTGCTTTTGTTCATCCCGTTTTACAAGTGAAGTACCCAGGTTTTATGTCACTAAGTTTCTAGGACTTGGGCATCCTGGAAGCAGGATTTGAAGGATTTTGCTTAGATTCCAGGGGGTGTTCTTTTAACCACGAAACAATATTCGTGTTACTCTAATAACAATAAAAAATACCTTCCCCTCACTCACCTTATACCAGCCTTTGCATATGTTGTCTCTAATGTTCATCTCTAGCTGGGATGTTCTTTGCAAAGATCAGGAGAAAGGAAGTTAGTGTAGTTAAGCAGTTCATCAAAAAATAGAAAGCTCACAGCACAAGTTGATGCATCCAAACTGAAACACCAAATCCTTTCTTTATCTAGGCCTCCTCACCAGAGAGGGATATAAGAAATAACACAGGGGCTACAGAGACAGCACAGCACTCAGAGCACACGCCGCTCTTACGGAGGACCTGAGTTTGATTCCTAGAAGCCATATCTAGTAGCTCATAACTGCCTGTACTGTCAGATCGGGGAGATCTGACTGCAAAGCACTCACACGCGCACAAACCCTACATGGACCCACGCATGTACACAAAAATAAAATCATACCTTACATGAACCCATGTGTGTACACATAAGTAAAAACAACAAAAAATACTTTTTGAAAAAGAAATAATACAGTATAAAAACCTTTCATAACCTATAATTTTACATACACTTACACACACACACACACACACACACACACACACACACACACACACACACACACACATATCCACACACACAGTTTAAGAACTCATGAAACTCCAAAATATATTGATCTTAATCCCCAGTACAGTAATATCAAGGAATGGGGGCCTCTTGGGTCATGGGAACTCTGTCCTTGTGTGTGGATTAGTGCCTTATAAAAGAGCTGGGTAAATAAAAAGGCCCATATCAGCCCTTCCTGCTTAGGATACAGCAACAAGCCCACCACCACCACCCATCCTGCAGGCAAAGAACAGCCCTCATTGGACAGATTCTCCTGACACCTTACCCTAAGTTTCCAGCTGTCAGGGCTGTGAGAAAATAAACTTCTGATCTTTATACAAATACCCAGACACAGGTGTTTTGCTATGGCATAGCAAGTCCCGGCTAAGAAAGTCACCACACATTCTCTGAGCACACGCTTAGTTCTTAGCTATCTGTGTGGTATCTGATAGGTAACTTAAATATCTTTGGCTCCATTTTCCTTGTTGGAAAAAGTAAGGAGTCTAGGTTGGTGTCTTAGGGTTACTGCTGTGAAGAGACACCATGACCAAGGCAAGTCTTATAAGGACAACATTTAATTAGGGCTGGCTTACAGGTTCAGAGGTTCAGTCCATTACCATCAAGAGGGGAGTACAACAGTATCCAGGCAGGCATGGTACAGGCAGAACTGAGAATTCTACATCTTCATCTGAAGATTGCTAGTGAAAGACTGGCCTCCAGGCAGCTAGGATGAGGGTCTTATAGCCCACACCCACAGTGACACATCTACTCCAACAAGGTCACACCTTCTAATCATGCCACTCCCCGGACCAAGCATCTACAAACCATCCCAGGGGTCTGTCTTCTCAGATCCCCAGATCCAAACATTGTCAACTCTCTGTCTGTTCCCTCACAGAGTTGCATTTACTCTGTGTGCCCGGTCATAACCATCGTAAACTCTGAAAAATGAGTCAAGCCCTAGTCAAAAATTACTTGCCTGGGGGCTGCACAGATGGTGGTTCAGCAGTCAGGAGTGTTTGCTGCTCTTGCAGAGAACACAAGTTCTGCTCCTAGCACCCATCTCAGGTAGCTCTGGGAAATCAGATACCCTCTTCTGGCCTCCACATGCACCTGAACTCGTGTGTGTGTGTGTGTGTGTGTGTGTGTGTGTGTGTGTGTGAGAGAGAGAGAGAGAGAGAGAGAGAGAGAGAGAGAGAGAGAGAGAGATTTAAAAATAAAATAAGCCAGGCGGTGGTGGCGCACGCCTTTAGTCCCAGCACTCAGGAGGCAGAGGCAGGTAGATTTCTGAGTTTGAGGCCAGCCTGGTCTACAGAGTGAGTTCCAGGATAGCCATGGCTACACAGAGAAACCCTGTCTCGAAAAAACAAACAAAAACAAAAACAAAAAACAAAAAAACAAAAATAAAAATAAAATAAAATATTTTAAAAGATTTAAGCTGGGGTTTAGTGTGGTTTATATCATGAGTTTTAAACCAGCCAGAGCTATATGATAAGACCTTGTCTCAAAGAATAGGATTAATCAGGGAAGGGAAAAGGAGACAGAGTAGAAGAAGGGTATACCACTTTGTAAACTAAAAATTTTAATATAATAAAATAATGTAATAAAAAAGAAGGCATTTGAACACAAGTTCCCTGCATAAATGCACAACACTTTCCCAGAAGACACGGGCTAATACATGAGCATCTCAGACGCACGTGTGGGATACCACTCCACAAGTATTGGTCAAGAAGGCCCCAGAGGACCCCAGAACCACACAGTGGGTAGCTGTGAATGCAGAGACTCATAACTAATCAAAATGCTGAGAATAAATGATGTGAGTGCTTAGGTCAAGGCTCGGGGGATATCAGGGAAGAAGAGCTGGAAAGTATCACCCTGAGGATGGGGAGAAGGGCTGTGAGCCCTCGCTCCTGGACATCCGTGCCTATTGGAGTCATGACCTCATTACAGCTATGGCCAAGGGACAAGGACACAGCAAGAGCAGTCAGCATGCCAGTGGGCAGCAAGAAGGGGAAGGACATAAAGAGGTATTCTTAAGAGGTATTCAAGGGGAGTTGGGTGCATATGATCAAGATATAATGTATATATGTATAAAACTGTCAAAGAATAAATGCAAGATATTACTAAAATGAAAATAAACTTGAGAAAACCTAAAATGTTTAGAGAAAAATAAATAAATAAATAAATAAATAAATAAATAAATAAATAAATAAATAAATAGAAGCACCAAGTGTGGTGATGGTGCTTGCCTTCGACCCCAGTGCTGGGGAGCCAGAGACAAGCAGATCCTTGGTCTCCACGCCAGCCAGCCTGGCCTGCTTGGTAAAGCCCAAGACAGAAAGACTCTATCACAGTCAAGGTGGTCTTCCAAAATGCTAACTTCATGGAAATAGATTTGAATAGTGGTCACTATCAACTAGGGAAGGGGAGGGAGAGAGGGTAGCTAGGTGTCAGCACCAACATGTAATCTGGCAGTAAGAATTAGTTATAATGACATTTGTACAATGGGGTATCTACAGTTTATGACAACACAATGTATTTTATAAAGAACCAGAAGATTTTGAATGTCACTAACCTACAAAAAAAGGTAATGTCTAAGGCTATAGATAGCAAACATTAGCCAGTGAGGGTAATGGCACTTGCTGGACAAGCCAGGTGGCCTGAGTTCAATCCCTGGAATCCACATAAAGGTAGAGAGAATTGAGTCCACAGCACAGAAGTGTCCTCTGATGTGCACACACTTCTCATACACACACACACACACACCACACATACACATATACACCCACACATATGTACTCATACACACACATATACACACATATACATATACCACACACACACATACACACACTTATATATACATACACATATACCTATACCGTACACACACATACTTACACATACAAACACACCACATACACACATACATAGACAACACACATATACACACACACATATATACACACATACATATACAACACACATATACACACACATACACACATATATACACACATACATATACAACATACATATACAACACACATATACACACATACACACACATACACACACATATACACACACATACATATACAACACACACACACACACACACACACACACACTATAGTAAGATGGTAGAGAAGCCTGGGCACAGTGCTCTCAATATGGGTGGAGTGGGAAGAGACGTGCCCAGTTGGTTGGCTCAAGGCTAACGATTCCTAGAACATGCCGTGGAAAGGATTCCCCAAAACTGCCCATTTGTGAGAGTGCTTGTCTAGCACGCTCCAGGCCCTGGGTTTGATTCCCAGCACACACAATCAGGCCCAGTGGTGTATAACTGTCATCTCAGCACTCAGAAGATAAAGACCGGAAGACCAGAAGAGCAAGGTCATCCTTGGCTACTGAGCAATTTGCAGGCCAGCCTGAGCTATGTAAAACTCTGCCTCAAAATAGACTTTTTTAATTTTTTTAAAAATGATGGCTCTTTTCTGCCTTTGCTTTAGCAGATAAGCAAAACTGATGTAAGGAAACACTTGTATCAGGTTTACATTTTTAAGTGGCACAGTTTTAATAAAGGAAGGAGAAAGAAGTAAAAGGCCATCTTGCCAGTAATCTCTCTAAGCCTTTTTAATTGCAAAATTCTTTTTTATGGTGTCGTTGACCTAGCCTTAACAGAGTTCACACAGTAAATGTGCTGAAGTGGGTACCAGCGCTGACAACTAAGGCTGAGAAATGTTTTAAGTATCACGACTCTACATTTTTCTCCTGTCTGTGAGGTGCAGAGACTCATCCTGTCTGAATCACGCCTGCCCTTTGTTTATGCATGAATGAGACATCTCAGACATGGAGGACACTGACACCAGCCCTTCCGGGAAAAATAAGAACCAGCCCTCAAATCAGGGTGAGCGCACTGACTGTTCCCAGTGCCAACTAATTTCTAAATGTGAATAAAAAACCCATTGGCTTGCCGGCTTCCTCCAAGTCACTCACTGGCCCCTAACCTTTAACAAGACAAAAATGTCACATAAAATGGAGCCTAAAATTAAGGACACATTTTGCTTTTCAATGGATCAGACCGTGTGACAATGAGGTTGGTGTCCTACCTCTCCCAGATAAGAGCTGTCATTGTGTGAGAGCATTCAACAGTGCCACTGTCATTAGGCCACAGAGAGTGCCTGATGACTTAGAAACCCAGAACGTGGATCCAGAATCAACCTACAAAAAAGTCATTCAGCCTTGTCCCTAAATTCCTGATAGGGCCCTGGGTAAAAACATCTGTTCCTGGGTCACAGAAATCATGTCACTGGTCTTTGCTTCCTCGTTAACTGATAGCCATTTCTTAGGCTCGTAACGTCAGCACAGCACTATTCTTTGTGTTGGGGATGTTCTGAGCACACTGGACGAGTCCAGGGTTCAACAGACTTTACATTATCGTGGAGACCAGCTTAGTAAACAAAGGAGGAAAATGAACGGAAGTTAGTGCTGCCGCTTTGATGAGACAGGGGCCTATATTCCTGTATTAGTATTTTAGTGTGAATAGTCAGGAGAGGCCCAGGGGCTGGAGCTTGCCTGGCATGGGCATGGCCCTGGGGTCAATCCTCAGGGCAGAAGAAAAAAAGATTTCTCCAAGGATTGTGAACCCTGAAAAGAAGGCACAAGGTCCTAGGTTCAATCCCTAATTCCTTGAAATAAATAAATAAAATGAAACTGTCTAGTTTCAGACCCGAAGACAAGTGACTAAGGTGCATACTTTACATGCCAAAGCAAACCTGGCTTCCAGGTTCTCCCAGCATCCTTCCCCCGGAGGCTCTTCCTTACATAATCCAGACTCTCTCTGTCTCTCTATTTCTCTCTCTGTCTGACTTTCTCTGTCTCTCTCTCTGTCTGTGTGTGTGTGTGTCTGTGTGTGTGTGTGTGTGTGTGTGTGTGTGAGCGTGCGCGCATGTGTCTGTCTGTCCATCTCTATCTCCACCTCCTCCTCCTCCTCCTCCTCCTCCTCCTCCTCCTCCTCCTCCTCCTCCTCCTCCTCCTCCTTCTCCTTCTCTCCCCGCCTCCCCACAGTCCCCTGGTGGCAATCCTTGGGGGCCAGTGAACTCACCCAAGAGCAGCTTCCCAATAATCCTGCCTTTAAAATAATCTAATCTGGTTTGAATTGGCTCATTTCACCAGCAAAGAAATAACCTATCAGAACCATGAACTTCTTTACTTGATTTCCTGTGAAAATCTGGCTACAGGAGACATTCCAGGCACAGGAAATACCTACTAAGGAGGCCCAAAAATAAGGGGAGGAGAAGTTTTCTTTCTTTCTTTTTAAATGTTTATTTTCTTTTTGATTCTTTATAAACATCAACATTTATCTGTGTGGAGATGTGTCCACATGAGTTCCCCAAAGAGACCAAAAGAGGTCACCAGATTGTCTGGAGCTAAGGTTCCAGGTTGTTATGAATCACTTCGTGTGGGTGTTCGTAGCCAGCCTTGGGTGTCCTAGAAGAGCAGGAGGCTTATTTAATGACTGAGCCATCTCTCCAGACGCTCTTTTTGGTTCTGTTTTGTTTTGTTTTATTAATGATCCAATGAGCTTAACTAGGGTTGCTAGTATGCACATAGTGTCAGGTTATTTACTGGAGCATAGATAGCTTGCAGTGGCTACACCACTAAAGAAAATCGATTTTTTCCTTCCCCAACAGCCATTAGCTGCCTCCTCAGGCAGGGCTGGGGTTGAGATTCCATTTTGATTATCACATATTAATTCTAACGATGAGCTCCATTATGACATTTTCATGCGTGTCCATAACGTAGTTCAGACATTCACTACTGTTACCGTCTGTCTCCTCCCACTCTGCTCACCGCCTTCCTTTCTCTTCCCAGCCTGTCCCTCTTACACTTTCTGTATTTCTTTTCACTTAAATTTTTAAAGAAACAGATGGAAAGAAGAGAGGAAAGAAATGAGAGGTCAGGAAGGCAGGCAGAGAGCACATCTCAGAGGGACCCTGAGGATGGCTGAGACGTCTGCTTAGACATACTTAATACAGGATTTACAGGGAGGCTTTTAAAATGGGAGCCTTGTGGTCTAATGGGCTTTTAGTCAGGGTCTCTGGCTGCCACGGGGATGTGGATTTGCAGGAAGGTGAAATGGAAGCAGGGAAGCCACTCAGGAGGTAATTGCGCGGTCCCGGTAAAAGATGGTGAGATCCTCCAGGGTCGATCACCGGTAGAGATTAGGGGTGTTCAGAGCGATGTTTCAGAGACTGGGTGACAGGATTCACTAATAGATTTGCTATGGGGATGAGGGAGGTAGGAACAGATCCCAGGTTTTTGGCTGGCTCTGGGCACATTGGATCAGCTTACTTGGCATCTAAGATGATGATGCTTCAGCCAAATAGAGCCCAATGCATAGCCAAGTGCGCTGTGAATTTGAACTAAACCCGAGGAAAGTAGTATGTTTTGTAAATTATCATCAGAGAAGTATTTCCCAGGCCCCCACCCTCTCCTACCCAGCAACTGTGTCCCTGTGAGCCCCACTTCACGGAGTATTCCTAACCTGAAGAAGGGTACATCTACTCTGTGTTTCTGCATCCTGTGAACCCATGAGCTAGAAAGTGGGCAGAGGACTTTGCACTTGGCTACAGAGAAGGGACAATAAGTGCCAGGGTCATTAGCTATGGCAGTCCAGAGTACTGTCTAAGACATGTAACAAGAAAATCCAGACAACTGAGTGGAATTTTCAGCTAAAGACTAAGAGGCCAAATTTAATAATCTACCTAAACTTGTCATCCATGGGGATTGGCCCCTAATTCTCCTTGCAAAAGCAAAGAATCTGACAACTACTTCTCAGTCAAGCAGGTGCCTTGAGGCAGTTAACCAGCTGGCTGAAATCTTCACCAAAGCGAAAGATAGTAACATGATTGATTATCTTCTCGTTGAATGAGAAAAGAATCTCCCCCAGCCAATCAGCACACAGAACTGCTAACAGATTACCACTGACCTAATGGATACTTAGTGAAGATGATGAAGGTACCCAAACCCCCGGCACGGGCTGCTTGGGACTCATTCTACCAATTCAGTTCCACTTAAATGCATTGATTTCTAACAAGGTTCAGTTAGTTTTCGAGTTGCTAAGCACTGGCTTTCATCTTCAGACTTTGAATAGACAGCCTCTCTGTCAGTCAATTGTTCTAATATGTCTGCTTCAGAGTTGCAATCGGTCTGCCCCAGGGAAGGCTTCTCCTCCAAATATCTTGAAGCAAAGAATTGTGATTGGCTCACAGATTCCTCCTCTCCAACCCTATTCCAAAAGATGCACGCATACATCTCACTTCATCCAAAACACACAATCAAGACTCATCATGGCTACATTTTGTGTTGCCGGGCAACACAAAGAGAAAGATGGCCTCCTGGGAACATCAAGCCAGAGCTCTTTACATGGGAAACCACCAAGTAAGAGTAGGGCCAAACCAAACTGTCCCATGAGGTGACACTTGGAAACCCAGTGGGCTTCCTACTTCCGTGCTGTGACGCCCAGGACATCCATCTATATGGAGTCCTAAGCCTAGGAAAAACACACAAGTGGGGGCCATGCGATCATCTCCTGAGTCAGGTACAAGCCAGTAATCCCAGCACCTGGGACGTGGAAGAAGATTAGGAGTTCAAGGTCATTTTCAGCTATGTGCTCAAGACCAAACTGGGTTAAAAGAGAGGGCTGGGTGGGGGTGGGCTCTCCTAACAAGCTGGGAGCAAAGGTTCCTGTTGAGCCTGCCTACTTACCATCCGTGTTAGCAATTTCCAGTTCTTCACTGGTACCTTGTAAAGAAAGAGCCATGATAATAAAACAGCAGACCCAGGAGTAGAAGGCAAGAGAGATAAATGAAAATCTCTTCTAAGTGTCAGAATAGCTCCTTCTCAAACACAGTAATCGAACGCTGTCCCCTTTTCCTGTCTTTTACAGGAATGTTGCCTTTCCTTCTCTATTACGGCTAGTGTTATGGTTGCTACTATTTGCTGTAAGCAAGTTGTACTCCGGCTTAAGAAGGCCCTTGTATCAAGTTGTCATGGGGGCAAAGACGCTCAATTCAACACCCATTACTCTTTTTAAAAAAACTTCTTCCTTCCACAAACCTCAAGGGAAAAACCAAGAGTCATCTTGTCATAGCATAAAAGTCTTTCCCTCTTCAGCTAAAGGTTAATTTACTCCTAAAAACTGAACACCATGGGGTTGGAGGGATGGTTCATCAGTTAAGGACATTGGCTGCTCTTGCAGAAGACCTAAGTTCTGTTCCTAACGCCTGCATGGTAGCTCACGACCATATGTAACTCCAGTCCCAGAGTCCAATGCCCTCTTGTGGCCTACACAGACAGCAGGCACACATACTGTGCACATACATATATGCAGGCAAAAAAAAAAAAAATCCATACAGATAAAATAAAAATAAAATCTCAAAGACAAAACAAACAAAAGAAAAAACCTTGTGCATTAGACTTGACAAACATTTTCCCTGGGCTAAAGCTACATCTCAGTGGTAGCGCCCTTTCCTGGTGTGCATGAAGCCCTGAATTCTTCCTATACTGCTGGCAGCAAAAGAGAAAAGAAAACCTTAATCGTCAAGCAAGCCCAATGTCGAAGCTTAAAAGGATTCCTAAAATCTCTGGGAAGAGCTGAGATTCTAACGATAACATTGATCTTGAAGGTGTGAGAGACTTTACATGAAAGTACAGGTAGTACTAGGTTCAAAATACCAACCCAGCCTAGAGAGATGAGCCTCAAGATTCAAGACAGAAATTCAAGTATGTGTGGGAGCAGGGCAGAAAAGGGCCTGACAGCCAGGTGACAGAGAGCTTGTCTGGCCACTCTTCCAACACTGAATCAGCGATGAACCCACAAGAGTCTCAAGTTCCTCTGACTCTATCTGCATTCTATGCTCCCAGGCAGAAACCCAAATACATCTTGTGAGGAAATGTAATACCAGAAAAAGAAGAGAAATCCAATATTCACAAGACCCAGGGGAACCTTAGCTCAGTCCGGAGGCTCCATGCGTAGGAAAATGTAGGCAGAAAACACATTCTATAGCTACACAATCCTGTGATGGAGGAATGGTAGCTCCCCTTCCTTGGGTGAAGAAAGCTCAAATGTGGCTCTATTTACAGACAAGGAGGGTACAGAGAGCCCTTTTGTGGTTTTGTTCCTCAGAGGTGGTAACCTTTATACTCTGTCATTTTTATAAGGAAGAGAAGGAGGGAGGGAGGGAGGGAGGGAG
>CM052704.1:33493586-33529160 GCA_028551405.1 Uromys caudimaculatus
GATTTCCATAGGCACATACATGTACATGTGTGTGTGCCCACACACATGAAAAGTCATGGGTATACATACCCCACACATATACACATGATAAGAGAGAGAAGGGGGAGGGAGGGAAGGAAGGAAGGAAGGAAGGAAGGAAGGAAGGAAGGAAGGAAGGAAGGAAGGAAGGAAGGAAGGAAGGAAGGAAGGAAGGAGGAGAGAGGGAGGGCGAGAGGGAAAGAAAGAAGGAAGAAGAGAAAAGACAGTGACAGCACATTTCCTCAAGGTTGCAGGGGTCATTGCTGATCTCTGAGTTTCCCAAACCAGCTAAGGGTACAAGAAGACTAAAGGAAAAGACTTGTGAACAAATCTGGGGCCCAAGAGCAAAACCAGAAGAGATCTGAAGGCCAAGCTCCTTCCGTACGAGCTCAGTAGACTTAGGTTGTTCTACAATGCCACTTGGGACAAACACTATGCAAGTTCCCAACCCACTGCAGTCTAAGACTGAAGATCTGTGATCCTCTGACCAGGGTGACCCTTGGGGAGTTCCTTAGTGAAGGGCTTATCAAACTGATCAGCAAAGCTCCATCATTTACATCAGAAATACAGAAAATGGAGATGTATTTACAGCTGTAAGTACAGGGCCTAGGAACTTGCCACACATTTGCAAATGTCAAATTCCTAAGAAGGAAAGAGGAAGAGGAAGAGGAGGGGCTTGATGTGGCGCTAAACCACAATATCCAAGAGGATCCAGCAGAAAGAACTGAACAGTCTTAACTCAGGAGGAGATGAGTTAGCTACTTTTACCATTGCTGAGACCAAATATCTTACAAGAAGCAACTTCATATGGGAAAAATGTATTTTGGCCATGGCATGAGTGCAGAGTTCATCATGGCTGGGAAGACACAGTGCATTGTGTGTGAATCAGCTGTGGCCGTGAATGAGGCTGTTTGCTCATTTCAGAGCAGATCAGGAAGCAGAGAGCAGGGAATCTCTGCTCATCAGACCTTCATCTCCCCTCTCTATTTGGTGCAGGACTTCAGCCTAGGGGATGATGCCACCTACTTTTAGGGTAGATCTCCCCTCTTACTCTTCTCTGGAAACACTCTCACAGACATGCTCAGAGGTGTGTCTCCGGTGATTCTACAGCCACTCACACTGACAATGAAGATTAACCAACAGCAAGTGGTGAGAATAGGGGTGAAGTTGCTAACACTATCAGAATTGTCTGGGCAGTTTTCCCACCATCCCACTATCCTCTCCTGAGATCTGGACATCAGTGGACAGCTGAGAATGCAGAGAGATGTGCAGATGGGGAAGTGGAAAAGTCTAGATGCAGAAGAGTTCCTTCCCTCTGTTAACAGGACCATCGTGACTGGGGTTCTAATTGCCTGTCACTAAAACAACAACAGAAGACACAGCAAACGTGGCATTGGACTGTTTTAAAGGATGTGCACTCCTAAATTGTTCATATTGGGATGCTGAGAGCTCTTAATCAATGCTTCTCTTGCTAGCTAGACTTATTTACCACAGCCCTGAACCAGCACCCTGGTATAAGTTACATACACTAGAACAGGAAGCAGGTGTGTCGTATGTTTCATGTGTGGTGGTACACATCTTATCTTTGTCTTTCATTGCTCCATGTGTGTTCTTCTTTTGTGATGAGGAGTCTGTTCTGAAAGGAACGAGCTGGTTCGCCCTTCACAATTCATCGGCTCTCACCCCCATCAACTTGTGACAAGCCACTTCCATGTCTAACCACCTGACGACACCTTTTCCCATCTCTAAACACAGAGACACGTATACACTCATGTACACAGTACAGTACATACCACATGCTACATACCATAAGCACACGATATGTACCATCCATCACACACTAATTCATCACGCATACCCCACACACGGCACCAGATACCAGATGTATATCACATACACAAAGATAACGAACAACATAGGCCACAATTGCACACCAATTATCACACAACACATTGCTCTAAACACAGTACACGGCACACTTTGCACCATATACATATGTATACACAAACACACCTCATTCACAACACACACACACACACACACACACACACACACAGTTTCTTATCACTTTCATTTGCATTTATTTACTCTCCACTCCTCTTATTCCCTTAGTGATTAAACTCTGACCTAATTTCCCCTTGGGCATCAGGAAACAGCAGCATCTTTTTTCACAGTCACCTGGTCTGTCATTATTTGCCCTCACACAGCTTGTGTTGGGGCTGCTCCTCAGCAGGCTGGCTGCTTTCTGCATGGAATCACAGTTCCCCATTTACCACCAACCACTGGATCTGGTGGGGTTTGGAATGAGCTGCTCCATCTACAGACTTACTGACAATTCTCACATCTGTAGCAGTGTCTCCAGAAGGGATGCTGGGGCTGGAGAAGGGACTTAGGCATTCTGTGTGGAGCTATAATAAGGCTTCAGCTGAAGGGAGGAAGATGCTGATGAGGGCGCCCCCACAAAACAGACCTTGCCAGAGAACACTTCCTATTTGGTACTCACTCCCTGACACTTGCTGCCCCTGAGGAATGGGGAACAGCAGAGACCCTTCAGGCCTCATTGTCTAATGAGTGACCAAAAACCGATGCTCTGTGATGTCAGACCCCCTCTCACAGAGTTACTGAGAGCCTGTCCCAGAACCCTTCCTTCACTCTCTGCTACTTAGTTTTCATTTTGAGACAAAACCTCTCTAAGGTGCCTGGACCTGGACTTCAGTATTTTCATCGACATAAAAAAAGAGGGGGGATTGTGATGAGGGGTTTGGGTGAGAATATATACAGAGCTATCTTTGTTTTTACAGTGTGTGTGTGTGTGTGTGTGTGTGTGTGTGTGTGTGTGTTTGTGTGTGTACAGCACATTCGCATGCCATGCCCCACACGTAGACATGTTCAGGAAACATTCTCTCTTTCCACCATGTAGGTTCCAGGGATTGAACTTGGGTTGTCAGACTTGGTGGCCATCTTGCCAGCCCCAGAACTATCTTTGGAAAAGCTCTGGTGCCCAGGTTGAAGTCTTTACTGCAACTGCATGCTCACACTCTGACCAGAGTGGGCAATTCGCATAGAAAGGAAGGGCAGCGGGACTCTGAATGTGTTGGTAGTAGAATGCCTGGTTAGGATGAGGAAGACCCTGGGTTCAATCCCCAGTGAGAAGGAGGGAAGAGAAGAAAAGAAGGACAAAGAGGAGAGAATTAGTGTCCATGGGAAGGCTCCAGAGACAACATTGTTTAGGCTAGGAAAGGAGCTAGAGGCTGGCCATCACCCCTACTGGAAGCAAAAAGTTGACTTTAGGTCTCTCTTCACCAAGTAGGGATGCAGCCTGGAGAGGCAGAAGCATCTCCCACAGAACTGAATCCATGTTATCTCATTTAGAAGAAACAGACACTTGTTCCTTGGACTGAAGGGGAAGGGAGGGGTGAGGGGTGGTGTAGGTAGAGAGACATATCCTGAACCAGATGAATTACCTACTTCCTGTAAATTCTATTTCTGGAAATGAAGAGGAAACACTGCTCTTACCTGATTGAGAGTCACTGCTCAGTGTACCTCAGACTCTAACTAGGAAGGCAGGCCGAGGATGTACTGACATCTCTTTTGTAAATGAACTAAATATGGAATCACTACTTAATATTATGGAAACTGGTAAAACATCATCAAATTCTGGCAAGCAAGAATATTAGCAAAGTAAATGCTTCCTCCTTGAGATAACACAGTAATAAAAGCCAGGTATTAGGAAATGGGCTGAAAGCCAGCAGTGGTAGCTCACACCTTTAGTCCCAGAACTTGAAAGACAGAGGCAGGTGGATCTCTGAGTTCAAGGCCAGCCTGGTCTACAAAGTGAGTTTCAGGATAACCAGTGCTATGCAGAGAAACCCTGTCTCCAAAAACCAAAGAAGAAGGAAAAGAAAAGGAAGGAGGAAGAGGAGGAAGAGGAGGAGGAGGAGGAAGAGGAAGAGGAGGAGGAGGAAGAAGAAGGAGAAGGAGGAGGAGGAGGAGGAGGAGGAGGAGGAGGAGGAGGAGGAGGAGGAGGAGGAGAAGGAGAAGGAGAAGGAGAAGGAGAAGGAGAAGGAGAAGGAGAAGGAGAAGGAGAAGGAGAAGGAGAAGGAGAAGGAGAAGAAGAAGAAGAAATGGTTTGGGGAAATGACTGAGAAAAAAGCACTTGCTACTCTCAGACAAGATCATTATTTAGTTCCCAGCACCTACCTGACAGTTCACGGACACTCTAGTTCTCTAGTTCCAGGGCATCTCATGACCTCCTCTGACCTTCTCCAGTAGATACATGGAGACAAAATACTCATTGTTAGAGCAGGGCAGTGGTGGCGCACACCTTTAATCCCAGCACTTGGGAGGCAGAGGCAGGTGGATTTCTGAGTTCGAGGCCAGCCTGGTCTACAGAGTGAGTTCCAGGACAGCCAGAGCTACACAGAGAAACCCTGTCTCGGAAAAAAAAAAAAAAAAAAAAATACTCATTGTTAGGATCAGTGAACACCCAGAGTTAGTGAAGTCCTGAGTCTTCCACAGTCTTGGGCTCAGAAGGATGGCAAAACCTTCCACAAGGGACCAAGTGCTCATATTGACAGTGTGTGCATACAATGTCCAGCATGGCGTTCTCCCCCTGGAGAGCTATGGCCTAAAGACTGTTCCCCTACAAAGACTGCTCCTACCGGGGCTAGCTAAACCTGTCTCATTGATTTCAATTGTAGACCATAGATCCTGCCTCCTTGTTTATCTGTACAGGGTAAACTGCTTCCTGTTCTTCTGTATGCAGTAACCCCACCTCTCTGTTCAACTCTATATAATAACTATGCTAAGCTTCTAGGGTGTGGTGATCCCTCTAACATAGGTCCCAGTCCACCTGGTCCCCAGCTTTCCTGTGTGTTTTTCCTTCATTCCCTTGCTGTCCAGGTTCAAGGTCCTGGAGCCATGCTAGGATGCAGCAACTCATACACATAAAACAAAAGTCAACATTAAAAAGGGTTAAGAGTAACTTGCCACAAGCTGGAGACATGTCTAGTGAGTAAACTGCTTGCTGAGCAAGCACAAGGACCTGAGTCTGCATACCTAGAACATACATAAAAAGTATGAGGTGTGATGCCCGTGCCTGTGACCCTGGTGCTGGGATACAGACAGGCAGAAGAACCCCAGGGCTTGCTGACCAGCCAATCGAGCCAGCTGATGAGCTCCAAGTTCAGTGAGAAACCATGTCTCAAGAGGTAAAGTGAAGAGCAACAGAAAACAGATGATACTGACCTCTGGACTCCATACATATACACACATGTGCACAAACACACAAGTACACACACACACACACACACACACACACACACAAATGACTTGCCACATTCTTCTTTAAAAATCTTGTCTTGATTTCTTCGAAATGCTCACGATTTGTCCCCATTTGCCTCTAGGTAGATCTCTCTGTATCTGGAAGCATCCACGTGGAACAAGCAGGCTTCAGAATATGACACCTCCACAATGTGGAAATAAACATATTCTCACCATGCCAGGCCAGCAGCCAGGCACATGCCATTCACTCGTCAAGGCGGCAGTGACCCTACTACATCACAGACGGCATGCCAAGAGCTGGGCATGGCAGAGTGGAGGTGACATGCAGGACACCTGCCCTTCTGCTTCTGTGCCAAGCAATCAGTGTGAGGAATCAGCTGTGAGCCACCACAGCAGACATGTCAAAGGAGCCGTAACTCAGCCGCAAATTAAGTGTAGGTATGTTAGCTGCTCTGTTACAGAGCTTCTATTTTTCTAATCTTACATTTTGCAATTGATAAATAAAGAGTTCGCCAATAAGGTGCCAAAAAGCACATCATGATGAGCAAATGTCAGTGCTTTTGTTGTATGCCACTACTAATAAAAGGATTGATACTGAGAATAAATTGAGAGGCAGATGAACGAATGGTACCATACACACACACACATATTCTGCTGATAATGTTTCATTTCTTTTTTCTTTCGTGTGTGTGTGTGTGTGTGTGTGTGTGTCTCACACAGTCCAGGCTGTCCTCAATCTCAATATATAGCCAGAAATGACTTTACTCCTAATCCTCTTGCCTCTGACTCCTGGATGCTTGTATTATAGGCTTGCTCGTCTTAGCATTAATTTTAATGCTCATGAATCCTGTTTCTCAGGTAATGCCAAAGGGAAGTTAAGAAGTAGAGGCAAAATAAAAATAGATGTATGTCTGTCCCATCAACACGTATTGTCACACTATCCAACGGCAACTGTGTTTTAAATGAAAGATATTAGTCACTGGTCTTCCTTAGCATCTCTTCCCAGTGAAGGAGATTTTTGGTAAACTTGTCTTTCTAGCCTGCACATTCTGTCTCGGGCAATCAATGAGAAAACATTTTTTTTGACAAGTCAAATGTCCATGATTAAAAGGAGAAACAGCCCTCTCTCTGCAGAATATATGACTGACTCCTTCTCCGTCCCTCAAGATATCAATCTGCATTTCATACAGACACAGCCCCAGTGTCTTGGTCAGTGCACACATTAAAGGCTCCGTCCTCTGCTACTTAAGAGAGAGATTTAACATTAGCTCATGTTAGATGTAAAGGAACAACCTTCTCCATTGAAAGAGAAATTTTATTTCTCAGGAAGAAAAAATACAGCATGCAGTCACTCCGGTGCATTATGAACCTGCTACTGCGTGTGGGATTTATGGTCGAGGTCTCTTCTCTTCTGCAAGGATTCTTCACCTCTAAAGGCAGAATTAAAGATCTCAGAGGCACCAAAAAAAGTTTCACGGACCTTTAGTGCCATCTAGTGCTCAAAGTCTGTCATGCCTCACCAATGGTTTCCTCTAGGAATTTGAAGAGATTGAGGCCCTGGCAGGGAAAACTCAGAGTTCTAAATGGGCTTGGCAGTAAAGAGCGTTGGCTCACACCAGAACTGTTGTGCCCGAAAACAGTGTCCTGGATACATGACATTTCCACACTGCCTCCCGTTGAGAGCTGCAACTGGGTCTCATGGCTGCCCCTGCTTAGTCATCTGCTGGAAGCAAGCTGTCTAGAGTAGATGGTGTGTGTGTGTGTGTGTCTGAAAATGCTCCATGCTGAGAGTCTTACACCGTCCCAAGCAACATTAGGAAGGACCGTATGCAAAATCACCCTACATGACCTCTACATTTAGATCCTGGTTTAATATCCTGCACTAGAGAGGCCTTCCTCCACTGTACTCTGGTTTAAAGGCTTATAAACAGAAGCCAGGTACAGGCCGAATGAAAGTGAGGTTAACGGGACTGTCTCCTACATAGACCACAGCTTCTGTGGTTGGTGGAATATGATCTAGATACTGCCAGCCCCACAGAGGTAGCATCTCTGTCATCCCTTCTTCTTCAGCCCTATGCTTGCCAAAAGGGTGGGACCAAAGTGATCAGAGGCTTGAGGAATTAATCTATAACTTCCCTTCCTTTTCTACCAACCTCTGTTCTAGCTGCTATCCTTCTAAGAATCATGTTTGAATGCTAGGTCCCAAACCTGTGGCACTGCGGAGAGGTGGGGTAAGTTGTAAAGGGTGGGGCCTAGTGGCAGGAAGTTAGGTCACTCAGAGTGTGCCCTTGTCGGTGCTATTGGGACTCTGTCCTCTCTCCCTCTTGTTTCCAGGCTGCTGTGAGGCAACCTGACTTCCTGTATTGTGTGTTCCTACCATGGCACAGTGTAAGGACACAAGCCCAAAGCAAAATGACCGTGGATGGAAACCATGACCACAAGTCAACCCCTTTTCTTAGACATCCTTTTGTCTTCTTACACAGTACCTAAAAGCTGGCTAACGCTTAAGGAGAAGGTCAGATGGGAATAGAATTTATGGTACCTCCATCTTTTGTATCTGTGAGGAACAGAGTTGGAGATGAAACCATTGTCAGCACTGCAAGGTTCAGAACATCCAGGATACAAAGTTCAAGCCATGGGTGCCTTGGAGATGCTCTCAAGATCAGGTCAGTGGCTGAGTGTGGTCACAAGCACCTCCCCTACTGCCTTCTACACAAAGTCCATGCATTCAGCAGTCATGGCTCTGTTTCCTTCTGTGCCCTATTTATGCTTATTGCCCTATTTTTAATCACTTTTAGTTATTTTCTAATATCAGTACAGAATATAAAAGTAAAAGGTAGGTAGGATAGATATTCACTACTATTATCCCCTGTCTAATCAGAAGGACCGTGATTTCTTCATTCACCCTGTCCCGAATAGCAGGGCTACTAAAGGATCCGCCTCGCTGGGTTGCTGTCAGAATTAAGAGGGTTGCCATGTGTAAAATGCTCCTAAGTGCACTAAATGCTTCTTAACAAATGTTAGCCATAGCTACTAAAACTAGGAGCACAAACAAATGGGGGGGGAGCCAGGGATGCCTTGCTCTCTAAAATGTCTGTGGTTGAGTGAGTACATTTGCTTTCAAAAAAAGGCATGTCTCCTTTGTCAGACTTTAAACTCCTTAAGGAAGATACAGTGTTAAGAGAACTGCCATGTGACTCCCACCAGGGCTGAGCCTATTGCTATTATTTAGCTAAATGGATAGAGTATCAAACTCCTATCTTGATGTCCATAATTAGTATAGCTCCTGGGCCTCATCAAAGAAGTTTCTTTGTGAAGTGGACAACAGTTAACAACTGGAGAAGTTCACAACTCATCAAAGGCACAAATGAGACATCTATCACACGCACACACATACAGAGAGAGAGAGAGAGAGAGAGACAGACAGACAGACACAGAGACACGGAGACACAGACACAGAGACACGGAGACACAGAGACACGGAGACATAAAGAGAGAGAACTCGGGGACCAGCACAGAATATGAGACAGAAGAGTTTGAGTCAGGGGTCAGGAAGGAGAAAAGCAGAATGGTGTCTTGTGAACATGACGAGATCCTCACACTCGCAAACTCATGGCAGCTGGGATTGCCTTCACCAAGACTTAAACAAGGTCAGGCCAGTCAACGCTCTAGCACGGACTGAGAAGAGGTCCATTGGCCCACCACTGACTGAGCTGCTATTGACAATTGATGACTTCTGCGAGAGGATGTGGCTCCTGGTAGATGAGTAACACTCCAGTGGAGAGACCACACCCATGAGCATATGGGCAGACAAACTGTAATCAATGGGTTGGGGTTTTTTTGTTTTGTGTTTTGAGAGGTCAAGACGTTGGAATAGGGTGGGAAGTTGGAGCTGGGTCTTAAAGGAGTTAGGAGTGCAGGATAAATATGATCAAAATACATTGTATGAAATTCTGAAAGAATTAATAAAAATACTATATTAAGAACTTTGTTGGACTCTACAGCTACCAAATCCCTCCCACAACTCAGGAAGCAAAGAAAAGTGAATGCAACAGGTACCTGAGGACATCCCCTTGAGGGTCACATGGAGAGCCCCCAGGGGCCTTCAGAAGACAAGGCCCTCATTGTAAGCAGCACTGTACAACTCTCTTGGAATTTCTGAAAACCCTTAGGAGCCATTATAGATGAATGTCTCATCTTCCGGGGCAGAACCAGAATTTTTAATTTGATGAAACTAACAGTTCACAATCCACTCAGGTGGAAGATTGACAGACCACAGGTATCAGCCCAGCAAGATGAAAATGAGAAAGGGCAGAGAGAACAAGCCAGTAAGATAAAAAGACAGAGGAGCGAGTAGTTGCATGGATGGAGGAAAGGTAAGTTTTGATTGACAGATGAGAGAGATGATGGGTATAGATGATAGAAAACTTATAGAGAAATAGAAGGCGTAGATGACTTGAAGACAGGTAGATAGATGAGATTAGATAGATAGATGATACATAGATATGATGTAGATGATAATGATAGACAGACAAACAGACAGCAGACAGATACACTCATACATGCTTGCATATGCACGTTGTACATATCGGCACTTAGATCCATAGCAGAGCAGGTCTTCAGACCCCTGAAAGGGAACAGAACAAGAGACCCACTAAATCAGTCTTTTGTTCCTCACCTAAGAGACAGAGCAGCATCTGAGAGGCAGCCCATGCACCCTCCCCTGTAAAGCTCATTGAGAAGTTCAGTCGTGATCCTGTCCTTGCCCCAGAGCTCTTGGGAAACCCTGCCATTACCTTTTACAATTGCTGCACCTGCTCATTCACTCCTGGGAAAATGTCAAGATCTTTTTCCCTTTGTGGAGCAGAGGCTATGAGGAAGGCGCTTTCCTTTCACGGAGACTTTTTCAGAAGGGTCCCCCCCCCCCTTCCTTCCTACAATTCCACAGATTTTATTTTAGACACGCTGGAAAGCACAAAGAGGCATTCAGCTCAGCCTGCAGATTGCTAGAAAACCCTTCACAACCCACGGAAATTAGAGAGGCAGAGCTCTCATCAGCAGTCTGTATAAATTTGGAAGGAGTGATTTCATAGAATCAGCCCATTTCAGAAGGAGAAGCAATGTTCGTTGGTCCTCTTCAGCTCCAAGATGGAGACCAACGTACTCAGGAACTAATCTCTCACTACTCAGTGCCTCGGTTTTTTTTTCTCCTCTGTGAAGCAGAAGCCGGATGTGCAGGAGCTAAATGAACAGCGGGATAGCATTCAGGGGCTGTGCTATAAAAGAGACAATGTCGCCACTTTCCAAGGCCATGAGCCCCAGCTGCCATACCTTTAATGGCCCCAAAGTGGGTCATGGACCAAAGTGGGTCCAGAGAGTTGTCCTGGGAGAATCCAGGCCACAGAATGATTGCAGTCCTCATACTCAGTCACTTGATGACTGCATGAGACACACACCTGTGGTGGGGGATGTTTAATGCAGATGTTTGGGAAGCGGCTTTGCCAAACCATTAGAAAACACATGGGAGGAAATGATCTTTCAGGTCCTGTGCTGGCTATTCAGCCTTGGATAGCCTCAGTACTGAAGTATTTTCTTTCCTAATGACTCTTCTGTGGAGGCTGCTGTGAACAGAGAACAAGACAGGGGAGAAAATAGACGGGAAATGACACAAGAAGGGCCTCTGCCTATAGAATCTGAGCTGGAGCATCCAACTCAGTCCACCACAGCTCCACAGGGCAGGAGACAAGGGCAAGGGGTGAGAAAAAAAACTTCCGGAAGAGCAAGAAGATGCAAAGGGATCAGCTCTTATGAAGAAAGATAGCTTCAGGCTGGGATGCAGCTCGTGACCTGAGCGCTTGGCTGGCATACACATGTCATTGGGTTTGATTCCCAGCACAGCATAACCTGGATGTGGACAAACTATAATCCCCATACTTGGAGGAGGGTGCAAGAGGATTATCTATCCAAGGTCATCCTTAGCTACATAGCAAATTTGAGGCCAGCCTGGATTACATAAGAATCCTGTCTCTGGAAAATAAAAATTAAGAAAAAGTGAAGGAAAGAAAAAAGCAAGCAGGTCTCTCCCAGCAGGCCAGGCTCTCTCAGGAGCTGATCCAATGACACAAAGTGACAGCAAAAGACCTGGCTTTCAACAAACTAGAATCACCGAATGAACCGGTTGGCTAGTGAGGAATAGCTTAAAAATAAAAAAGCAGAGACAAAGACCGGGTTAGGAAGAACAAGAGACTCCTGGGATAGCAGCCTTCCCGAGAGAGGAAAAGAGGAAGCCTTAAAGAAGCTTTCGGGACTAAGGTAAACATACCAAAAGTCTCCAGAGGACATTGGGGACGTTGAGTTTTCTATGGATAGCTACAAGATCACAGGAGAGAGAATAAGAATGGCTACAGAAAGACAGCTTTATGGCTTCAGATCAGGAATACTCCCCCTAGGACTGTGTGGTAAGGGCTTCGTACTACTGAAAGGCAGCAGAACTATAAAGTGGAGTCTGTAGGGAATCTTCTGTCACTGGAGGCTAGTCCTAGGAGGAGCCTGTGAGATCCCACCCATTCTCTCTCTCTCTCTCTCTCTCTCTCTCTCTCTCTCTCTCTCTCTCTCTCTCTCTCTCTCTCCCCTTCTCCCTCCCTCGATCTTCTACACTCCCCACACCCCTCTGCTTTGAAGCTGACCTAGTAAGCAGCCCTCACTACCATACCATTCTCCTACAATGACCCAAAAGCAACAGGGTCAGCCGTGGTCATAAACCTAGGTATGAGCCAAAATAGCCTTCTCAACACACTGATTATCTTGGGTGTTTTTACAATAGTGGAAGCTGAACACCGATGCCCTATACAAGGAAAATATATGCCTCTAGACCCTCTCCAAAAAGGACGAATCAATGTTAAAACTATGACTTGTACTTTGAAAGCTCCAACATGGAGCTTTACAGTGGTACAATGAATAAGGTTAACTCTCTTCCACATTCATTCCATCTTAGAGGTAAGATGGCATAGGTGTATCTCCCCGTTGAGAACCGCCCCTAGAACTGTCTTGGGCAAGGGAAATCCATGTGATGATTAGTCTTGTCTGTCAACTCAACTGGATTTGGAAGCACCAAGAAGGTAAGACACACCTATAGGTGTCTCTTTGAGCCCCGCCTCCCTCATGCCCAGATGCTAAAAAGGGAAGACCCAACCTGAGCATGAACATTACCGTCCCTTGGGTGGGATCCAAAATAAATTACTCTTATAAGTTGCTTCATGCCAGGTATTTGGTCACAGCAAAGGGAAAGATAGCGAAATACAAAGGAGGACACACAGAATCAAGGATAAAGAGTAACAAAGTCACCTGGCTGCTTTCAGCATTGAAGGATACGGACACCTCTATGGTACTTTGTGTTTCTCCCACAAGTCTCCAGTATCTGACTGAATGCTTGGTCCCCAGTGCTGGCTGGTTGGGGGAAATTAGAAGGTGCTGCCTTGTTGGGGGATGTTCGTCTCTGAGAGTCAAAAGACTCAACATTTCCAGTACATTCTCTCTGCTTCCTGTTTGTGGTTTGAGATGTGAGTTCTCAGCTTCCAGCTCCAGCTCTCTAGTGCCCGCTGTCCTTACCATCACAGATTCTAACCCTTTGGAAGCCTAAGCCCAAAATAAACACTTTCTTCTATAAGTTGTCTTGGCCTTGACATTTTATCACAGCAATAGAAAAGTATCAACTACACTCTAATATAGAAAAAAAAATGGGTGATCATTCTGCCCAGGTTAGTCAATGACTATGTTGGAGTTTTGAGTGTAAACCAAATGGCAAAGAAAATCAGCCTGCCCTTGTATTCACGAATATACTTGGGGGTGGGGGCGGAGGGCATTGGATTGGATATACAGAAACAAACACACAACCTTCATGAGCAATTGTGTGAAGCAGTTCCCATGAGGAATTTCAGGGAACTTGAGGGATCACATTTAAGAGTCTCATATCCAGAAAGATTAAGGAATGCCGCTGAAAGGTTCATTGAGTTTATCCATGGTGGTATATGAGCATCCAGCCTCATTAAACCTGAGTGGCTACAACTAGCCACATAAAACAAGAAGGAGTCAGAAACTTCCCGGAGGGATTTCCTACACAATTTAAGGGAGGGAAGACAGTCTGGATTGTGAATCACTGCTATAAAAATGTTATAAAATACTTTGAATCTTTGCTATATGTGCCTTGTTCTGTGTCCCAAACGAGAGGAGTATTTATTCAAGCCTTTGAAACAGATGTTCAGGAAACTAGAAACCTAGAGGGAGAATCCTCCACTTACAGTGGTGTTCTGGTTAGCTTTTTCTCAATACAAGCTAGGGTCATCTAGGAAGAGGGAACCTCAGTTAAGTAAAGATCGGTCTATAGGCTAGTCTGCAGGCATTTTCCTAATTAATGATAGATGAGGGAGGACCAAGACTACTCTGCGTGTACTACCCTCGGGTAGGTGGTCTTGGGTTATATAAGAAAATAAACTGAGTAAGCTGTAGCGAATAGTAGTAAATAACATTATTCATGATTTCTGCTCCAGATTGTGCTTCCCGGTTCCCGCCTTGACTGACTTCCATTTATGAGAGATTACGATTGGAATTTGTAAGCCAAATAAACCCTTCTTCCCTAGGTTACTTTGGGTCATGGCCTTTATCACAGCAACGGGAACCAAACTATAACAAATGGAGAGGAAGCAAAGACTTTAATGGAATAAAAGCAAAAGGTGATAACTCTGAGAAAGGGCCTGAAGGCCAAGCCAAATCTCCCAGTCTTCAAAACTCTGGGAGTTAGAAAGCCATTATAAGGGATGAAGACAGACACCTGCAGTGGAAAGCGGGCCCTGAACTAAAAGAAAGCTCCTCTATGGCTCCTTCTACTCCCACGTCTGTGGCAGAGGGCAGATCTCAACGCTCTAGATCCGCTTTGATCGGCAGGGTGGTATCTCTATCTCCTTTACTAAGGAGTTGGCCAAGGTGGGAGCACCAAGGCAGTCAAGGTGAGAACATCAAGGTGGCCAAGGTGGGAGCACCAAGATGGCACAAGGGGTGTAGTCATTAGCGATTCTTTAAACAACACAAAAACCAACTCAGCCACTTAGGGATTTTTTTTTCTAAAATCATGGCTCACGGGCAACAGAAAGCAATGTCTATGCTAAATTGTTCCGCCCTGCCAGGGTATGTTATCTCACTCCTCACCCCCTTGGTATGCTTCAAGGCCAGAGAGCCCTAAATTGGCAGGCAGTCCCCAGAAGAGCTTTCCAGTGCCACTCAACAATTACCAGCGATTAGAGCTACACTCACAGTGAAATACGGCACTACAGAAAAATTAACAGAGGTGGCGTCACCAGCTGCAGAGTGGCCCCAGAGCTGGAGCTCCTAATACCTGGACCCCGTAAATGTTACCTTATTTGGCAACAACTTCACAGATGTGATTACGTTAAAGATCTTGAGATGCAGAAATTATCCTGGATAATCTCAGTGGGCCCTAAATACAATCACAAGCATCCTTACAAGAGAGAGGCAAAGCCACATAGCTGCTTTGGGCAGCCGCTGAAAGCTAAAAAGGATGATAGATAGCTTCTCGCTCCACGCCTCTGGAGAGTGTATGGTCCTGCTGCTGACATCTTGGCTTTAAACCAATGATACTAATTTCAGACTTCTGGCTTCCCAGTTATAAAAGGGGAAATCCCTGTTGTTTGTGGCAACTGCTTCAGCAGTCATAGGGGACCAAAATGGGTAAGCAGAGAAAGGCAATTTCCAGCAAAGGGAGAGCCCTGCTTCAAAGGGGATTCTGTCACGTGGAAATAGCTTCCTGCTGTTCACCTCACCTGCATCTTCTCCCTAGAGTCTGAGGTTTTTACAACTTCAGAGGTGTTGTGATTTCAATATTAAGTGTCTCTTTGGGGCTCATGTATTTGAACACATAGTCAAGTGGCTGGAGGGAAGGGAACTTCAATTGAGAAAATATTTCCAAAAGCTAGAACTGCAGGCAGACCTGTAGGGCATTTTATAATTAGTGCTTGACCAGGCATGGCCCAGTTCATTGTACGTGAGGTGAGCCCTGGACTGGTTGGTAGTCCTGGGTTCTATAAGAAAGCAGGCTGGAGCAAGCCATAAGGTACAAGCCAATCAGCAGCACCCCTCCGTGGCCTCTGCATCAGCTCCTGCTTCCAGGTTCCTGCCCTGTGTGGGTTCCAGTCCTGATTTCCCTCAGAGATGAGCAGGAATGTAAGCCAAACCCTTTCCTCCCCAAGTTGCTTTGGTCACGGCGTTTCCTCCCCGCCATAGCCCAGCTCCACTCCCCGTTCACTCTCTATCCCTGAATGGCTTTGCAGTGTAACCATTTGTTCTCCCAACACTGCCCCCAAGCCCTCAAGCCATGATGGAATGTATCCCTCAGGCTGAAAAAGCCAGAATAAACCATTTCCCCCTTAAAAATCTCGTCTTGTCAGGTGTTTGATCACAACAATGAGAAGCACAAGTAAGGCAGCTGCACAGACTAGCTATGAGAAGAGAGCTCGCTGACGAAAGCTCCCCAAAGTGGTGTTGTCCCCAGCTCCACCCTGCCACTCAGAACCCCATGGCACCGAGTGTGAATTTGCTGCCAGACCAGAGTTCCCGTCATTTGACCACTGAGCTTGGGCCAGGATGTTTCTGCTCAAAATGACTTCCTGGACAATTCCTGGAAAGTGCCCAGTTGGCTCTGTTGTCTGTTCTAGAGGTCTAGTCTGTCCCATTGGTCAACACCCTTTGGCTGCTATTCTGGTGGCAGAGCATTTATCCACTCTAGGAAGCATTTCACGAGTGATCTACTTTCTCACCCCACGCAGGGCAGAAAGTGAAATTCCCACTCACAGAGAAAACAAAATAGAGCCCTGGGCGCAAATAAACGGGTTATGTTCTAAACTCAAATGGGCAGAAGCAAGGTAACAGTCACCTGGGCTTGACATCTCTAGAAAGAAACTTAGCAGTGCAATAAAATACCAAGAGAAACAAGGATTAACACTGACTAATGAACTCACTGAGACTGGGAAGCACCCTGCAGCTTACATCAGTTTACCTCACCCTTGTCCTGTGCTGCTAGAAGCCCTGTTGGTAATGGCAGGTGACTCAAACATTAAGACAGTTGCTCACTAGGGAACCTTCCCAGTGAGTTCCTTCATAATGTGAAGACTCCATTTTTAACTTATTTCTGATGAAAATCTGGATTCTTCCCGTCACATTTGCTTAAGGAGAGGTGCATATTTACAAGTACAAAGCCATGTGCGTTCTGCTCTACTGCCAAGGTTAATTGTCGTCCTCTCAAGGAAAACTGGGAGTCTAAGCTTCCACTGTGGCATTTTGCAAACACCAACTTGCCTGGCCCTAGCATTGAGCTGCTGTAGCAATTTCCACATCTTACACGCAGAGCAAAAAGCATTAGGTCCGCTCAGCCGGAAAACCAAAGCCCCCACTATAGAAAAATGTGCCGAACTCTGCAGTGGGTGTGTTTGTGAGCAAATAATAAAAGGTGATATTGTCATGGACACGGTACAGTCTATCAGCCTCGCATGAAAATATAGCTTGTTGTAAAAATAAGAAAGAGGGGGTCAAGAGAGAAGTATCAGGGAAAAGAATGGGGGGATGGAGGGAGAAGTCTAAAATTAATGAATACCAGCCCAAAGAAGGAAAAGTCAATAACAATGAGGGTCTCAGGTCTCTGCTATCAGCAGCAGATTGTGTGTTCAGCGCACAGTGGGTTCAATGCTCAGCATCAAAAGTAAGACCCTCGCAATGAAAGCTGTGAGGAGAAAAAGTAAACTAGGAACGAAGTTTAAACTGCCTCTCAGCTACTAATCCTCTACATCCCCGTAATCCCAGCGCTTGGAAAGTTAAGGCCGAGGGGTCAGAAGTTCAAGGTCATCCTCATTGACACAGTGGGTTCAAGGCCAGCCTGAGCCACATGAGACCTTGCCTCAAAAACAAACAAAAATGTCTTACATCTGTACCATCCTCAAACAGGCCCCCTTCTGGACCCTCATGCCATCATGACGGGCCTAACACCAGGCAATGCTGAACACATTGTGAATGTAAACATGTGTACCCTAAAATCCTCCCATGCTCCTCTTGCTGCTCCTGGGCAGATACCTTGAAATCACTTCCAGACCATTTGTTTATTGCCTGTCTACGTCAGTTCAAGCTGCTATAACAAAATGCTTCAGCAATAAGGCAGTTCTCAGGGCTGGGAAATCCAAAGTCAAGATGCCCGGATAGTGATCTCTTGGTTTATTTTCTTTCGGCTGTGATAAAATATCCTAACAAAGCAACTTAAGAAAGAAAAGGCTTGTTTAAGCTCAGAATTCAAGGAGCAGTCCATCATGGAAGGGAAGACAGGCAGCAGGAGCCTGAAGCAGCTGCCTGCAACACATCCACAATCGGTAAGCAGAGAAGAGGGGTCAGCAAGATGGCTCGGTGGCAAAAATATGTATCACCAGCTTGATGACCTAACTTCAATCCCCAGGACTCACGTGGTGGAAGGAGAGAACTGGCCTTTGACCTCCACACAAGCACTGAGACACATGAATACCCATACATACACCCACATAAAATAAATAAATGATTTTTTTATAGAAAGGGGGAGCTGGGCAGTGGTGGCACACGCTTTTAATCTCAGCTCTTGGGAGGCAAAGGCAGGCAGATCTCTGAGTTCAAGGCCAACCTGGTCTACAGAGTGAGTTCCAGGACAGCCAGGGCTACACCAAAAAAAAAAAAAAAAAACCTGTCTTGAAAAGCCAGGGGTGGGGGTGGAAGGAGAAGAAGGAAGGAAGGAAGGAAGGAAGGAAGGAAGGAAGGAAGGAAGGAAGGAAGGAAGGAAGGAAGGAAGGAGAAGGATGAACGCATGTAGTTGTTCAATTCCCCTTCCGTTTATGCTGTCCAGGATTCCAGACAGAAAATCCAGAGAGAAGGTCTTCTGGTCTCAGTGAGCATCCTGAAGATGACCCTCCACAAGTGTGCCCCAAAGCTATCTCTAGATGATTCTAGATTCTGTCTAGTTGACAGTTGGCATCTCATCACAATTAGTATCTGATATCCTTTTGTTCAAGAAACTCATTGTTTATTAATGTGTCTGCGTAAAACTTAAAACATTTGGTCTTTTGTTTGTTTGTTTTTGCTGTTAGTGGTGGTGGTGCCACACTCTCACCAACCTAGAGCCCTCCATTAATTAGCCTCTCCTCTAAATGTCTCCACTACCTTACAACAGCTCCAAACCAGCCACCAAGCTGTGCACACATGGACCTTCGAGGGAGATTTCAGATTCCAACTATGGCACTACCTGTGTTTCTAATGCTACGTATCCGACCGAAAGCTTCTGTCATTTAATACTTAGTAACAATGATGATACTTAACAGCTTGGCCCTGCAATTCCTGAAAATATAACAAGGAACTCCCCCACCTGCAGCCATGGCCCTACTCCCCCCATGCCTTCTGCTCCGCTGTGGTGACCATTTATAGGTGACATTTTTCTGTGACCTGGGAAGCAGATCGTAGAATCAAATTTCAGGAAACTAAGTGTTTTTAGGAAAGAACTCTGCCACAGACAGATGGTAGCCTCCAGAAGGGACCCGTGTAGTGGTTGCGGTCTTGTACTCCACATAACCATGAATACATACTCCCAAGTCCACGTGACTCCCAAACAGGACAAGAAGACAAAAGCCTTGAGCTGGGGCTGTCGCTCAGTTGGCTGTGTGCTTGCCTAGTGTACACAAAGCCCTGGGTCTAATCCCCATTACTGCATAAACTTGGCATGGTGGTGCACACCTGGAATCCCAGCATACAGGAGGTAGAGGCAGGGGCATGAAAAGTTTAAAGTCACCTGGGCTACACAGCAAGTCTGAATGAAGCCAGACAGAGTTACATGAGACCTGTCTCAAAAGAGGAAAATCCAAAAGGGAAAAGAAAACTACAGTCAGCCTTTGTTTCAATTGCACAATGCCATTGCCATAGCTAAGATATTTTTCTCCTCTGAATTAACAGGTATTATCAAGTCATGCAGACAAGGCCATGTTCCTCAGAACCGCCAATCACATGCCACCTACCACCTACCTAGTTCTTTTAGAAAAGGGCTCACACGGCCTTGAGATCTGGAAGAAGAAAAGCAAGCTGCTTGCTACTGCTCACCCCGATGTCCTTGAGGAGAGGTTTAGTTTCTTGGCTCTTCTTGACAAGCACACAGTGTTTTTAAAAAGGACAGAAGAGCCGGCAAATCCTCTCATCAAAGAGGCATTGACTTTTAATTTTACAAATGTGCCTCTCTCTCCCATAAGGAATAGAGAGAATTCATTAGGAATTGTACTCTGGAGACTGAGCCTGCCTGCATGTTTCTTTCTCCTGGCTATCATATAATTATACCCCAGATTTCTGATGACAGAGACTTTCCCCCTGAACTGCTCCACACTTTTAGAACCTCTCACTTTCCCTCTCTCCTTTTCCAGGAGGTTTTTTTAAAGAGAAGAGACAGGAAACTGCTAGGTTTGGGTGGGGGTGGCAGGCCCTCCCTTCATTCCTGCAGAGGACTGTATCTGTAGATGAGAGGGTGTCTCTCAGTGTCCCTAGAAAACAAAGAGCCTTTTTAACCCCAGGCTGGGGTAAGTCACTACACGAAGTGGTGGGATTGTAGATATGTGCCATCAATTTATGCGGTGCTGGGGGTTGAACCCAGGACTTTATGCATGCTAGGCAAGCAGTCTACTAACTGGGCTATACCCCCAGGCACTCATCAGAAGAAATTCTAGTATGAGTCCTTCTTGCAGCAGGGCAGGAACCAGAAGAACTGCTTCACAGATGAATAAAAGAGAGTCTGAAAAGAAGCTCATATGCAGCATGCCACTCTACAGAGACCACTGGACTGCCACGTATACTAACTGTGTAAAGAACTCAACCCTTCTCAACCTGCCCTAGGTGTTGGTTGGACTCTGAAACTGACAATGAATGAATTACCCAAATCAGTAGCGGTTACTAGTAGCCACACCAAAATTCTTCCCCTGAGCTATCGGGAGCAAGGCCTATGTGACAAAAATCAGCTATGATGGCCATCAAAATGGCTCAACAAGAAAAGACAACTGCCACTAAGCCTAGCCACTTCAGTTCAATCTCCAGGGCCAACATGGTCGACAGAGAAAGAGCCAACTCCCAGAGATTGTCCTCTGACATCCACTTACATGGTGTGGCATGCACAGCTACACACACACACACACACACACACACACACACACCAAATAAAATGTATTTTTAAAGTTTTAAAAGAAATTACCCATGGTATCTATTCTCTGTCAAGAGATACATAACCAATGATAATCCAGGGCACAGGACACTGAAAACTTCTAATTTGTGCGGGTGGCATCTGACAGAGGCTCCGTTAAGCCCCCTTCAAATGTCCCCCTCTACCCCCTTGAAGAACAGAAGGACAACAGGGGGGTGGCAATATCTGCTTCCCACACAATCATATCCTCTTTTCTTTTCAAAAAGGAAATTTGTCTCTTTAGCTTTCTGGTATTCATCTCCGGTGATGAACAATAGGTTGGAAATTCTGAGACTATAAACTACGGGAATTATTATTCTCTCCTTGCCCTAGATCGTTCTGTGAGCTGCCGGCTGCTTGTTCTGCATTCGGTGACGAAGGGCCCGTCCCAAGTGTTTTCCCAGTTCAATCAACTGTGCTAAGAACTGTCACAATAGCCCTTGACAACAAGAAAATGAAATTTGGGGTAGAATGGAAGGCTGGCTCGAACTGTGACTCCTGCATGCACCTGTGTCCCCTCCCCCACCGGCGCTGTTGGCAAACCTTTTCATACACCTTAATGACAAAGGAAAGGGAATGGGTTGTTTTTCCAGGCTGGATAATTGCTTCTGAAATGTTGTCACAATCTTCCAAATGACTGTATTTCTTTCATGTCAGACCACAGTGATTTCAGCGCAGCACAGGTTGGGGCTTTGTTAGGATTCTGGTCTACAGAGAGCCTTGAGAGCTTTGTTTTCTTTTGTTTCAGTTTGGGTTTGGGGGGGGGGGGTGTTTTTGTTTTGTTTTGTTTTTGGGAAAAGACAAAGCAAGAACCAAATAAGTCACAACGATAACTTATGACAGAGAAATCGACATCTGGACCAAACGGTAATAGCAGGAGCCACACTGGGAAGAGGAGGCAGTTTGTGCCAGGGAAAGAAAGGCGCGGAGAGTTATTTAAAACTGATCAAAACCCACTAGGAGTCACAATCCCATCATGGCTTCCCTTTGGAAAAGCAGTTTTCAGAAGCCCCAATTAACCTTAATTGAATTCTGCCTAAGTAATATCTGGAATTTTAATTGACTGGGAAGATGATCATAAATCTCTATTCATAATGTGCTTAACCATTAGGAGATCCCCGGATGGCACACAGCCTTGCCATGCAGGGGGCTGAGCTGTTCTGTAGGTGAGGCTAGGTTTCAGGTCATAAGACAAAGCATTCAGAAGAGAAAGTTGCTCACAGTGAAAGCAGCCTAAGGATAGCTTCCACGGGAAAAGGACTCTGATGGCCAAAGGTCTCTATTGGTGGCATCTGCTTTAATGTGGTCCCAAAACACAAAGTACCAGCCCCACCACACACACACACACACACACACACACACACACACACACACACACACACACGTGCGTGCTCATAAAGTCTGGAAGTGTGGCTCAGCTGGAGTGCTTGCCTAGAACACACAAGGCCCACAGTACAGGCCCCGTTCAATCCCCAGCATCACAGAATTCAGAAATGGTGGCACAGGTCAATAGTCCCAGCACTAGGTAGGTGGAGATCAGTCTATATCATTCTTGACTATCTAGTGATTTTGAGACCAGCTGGGCTACATCAGACAGACAGACACACAGACATACAGAGAAAAAGACAGAGATACACGGAGGCAGAAAAACCCCTCCCTCCATCGCTCAGAATAAACACAGTAGTAGGCTTTGTGATTTCTTTGGTGAGAGGGAAAAGGGGGACAGAATGTTTAACAGGGTCCCACATGCTCAAGCTAGCTTGGAATTTGCTAAGTAACTGAGGCTGATCCCCCTGCCTCACAGCCCCCCGGGGAGCTGAGATCAAGGGCAACCATACCTGACTTATTTACTTTCTCTTTTAAAAACAGAGTCATCCTCACCCCATCCCCACTTTTAAATCAAATTGCTTAGAGCAAGGAACTGTCCTCGGCCTTTAAAATGCCCTGAATGTGCCTAGTTAGCTCACTGGGTAGGGGGAAGAGAGCCATCAAAATAACCTGCGTGCTTTCTTGGAAGTTCAAGGGTATCTTAGTCAGGATTTCTATTCCTGCACAAACATCATGACCAAGATGCAAGTTGGGGAGGAAAGGGTTTATTCGGCTTACATTTCCACATTGCTGTTCATTACCAAAGGAAGTCAGGACTGGAACTCAAGCAGGTCAGGAAGCAGGAGCTGATGCAGAGACCATGAAGGGATGTAACTTACTGGCTTGCTTGCTTCTCCTGGCTTGCTCAGCCTGCTTTCTTATACAACCCAAGACTACCAGCCCACAGATGGCACCACTCTCAAGGGGCCCTCCACCTTGATCACTAATTGAGAAAATGCCTTACCGCTGGATCTCATGGAGGCATTTTCTCAACTGAAACTCCTTTCTCTGTGATAACTCCAGCTTGTGTCAAGATGACACAAAACCAGCCAGTACAATTGACCCCTTGTCAACTTGACACACAAACATCACTATTAAGCCTCGACCCTTACTTTCTTATTCATCCCCAAGATCTAAATAACTTTAAAAGTCCCACAGTCTTTACAAATTCTTACATATTAACATTTCAGTCCCTTTTAAACATTCAATCTCTTAAAATTCAAAGTCTTCTAAAAATTCAAAGTCTCTTAACTGTGGGCTCCACTAAAATACCTTCTTCCTTCAGGAGGGAAAATATATCAGGGCACAGTCACAATCAAAAGCAAAATCAAACTCCAACCATCCAATGTCTGGGATCCACTCAGGATCTTCTGGATTACTCCAAGGGCTTGAGTCACTTCTCCAGCTCTGCCCTTTGTAGCGCACACCTAGTCTTCTAGGCTCCAGATGCCTGTACTCCACTGCTGCTGCTGTCCTTGGTGGTCATCTCATGCTACTGGCATCTCCAAAACACTGCTGTTTTCCGCTGCAACTAGGCTTTACCGACAGCCTCTCATAGGCTCTCTTCACGGTGCCAAGCCTCACCTCCTTTGCATGACCGCTTCAGTCCTGGGCTGTCAATTGCAACTGAGGCTGCACCTTCACCAGTGGCCTTCCACAGCCTCTCACAGTTCCCAGGTCTCAGCTGCTCTTCACGACTCCTTCATGCCTTCAAAACCAGTACCACCTGAGTGACTCTTATACATTACCAAGTCCTGCCACAGCACAATGCACAAGGTACCCTGGCTATCTCTAGAATGCAGCCTCTGTGCTCTCAGAAAACACTCCTCAGAAGATTTCACCTCAATGATGCTGATCTCTTCCCAATCACCGCCAATTTCCCAACTCCAGCTAACCAGCATCAATAGTTCCAGTAATGCAATGGTTTTGCTTTAGTAGTTCTGATCTTGTTAATCACAGCTGATCCTTCAGCCCCAGCTAATCAAAACCACAGAATCTTACATCAAATTAGCAATGGCCCTGATAAGAGTCTTTAATCTTCCCTCTGAAATTTCACAAGCCAGGCCTCCATCTTCCGCACTATTCTCAACATTATCTTCCAAGCTCCTACACAACATCCCACAGAGCCACAGAGCTCTTAACACTGATGGATCTTCTAGCCCAAAGTTCCAAAGTCCTTCCACAGTCCTCCCCAAAACATGGTCAGGTTGTCACAGGAATACCCCACTCCTGGTACCAATTTGTCTTAATCAGGATTTCTATTCCTGCACAAACATCATGACCAAGATGCAAGTTGGAGAGGAAAGTGTTTATTGAGCTTACACTTCCATGCTGCTGTTTATTACCAAAGGAAGTCAGGACTGGAACTCAAGCAGGTCAGGAAGCAGGAACTGATGCAGAGGCCATGGAGGGATGTAACTTACCAGCTTGCTTGCTTCTCCTGGCTTGCTCAGCCTGCTTTCTTATAGAGCCCAAGACTACCAGCCCACAGGTGGTACCACTCACAAGGGGCCCTCCCCCCTTGATCACTAATTGAGAAAAATGCCTTACCGCTGGATCTCATGGAGGCATTTTCTCAATTGAAACTCCTTTCTCTGTGATAACTCCAGCTTGTGTCAAGTTGACACACAAAACTAGCCAGTACAAAGGGCATATGTAAAACTGAAGAAAATGCCCAAGCATGTTAAAGAAAGTAACTTTCCAGCTAAATTCTGATTTGGATCCTTCTTCCATACTCCCAACCAACCACCTTGGGCAGAAAAATCAAGGGTTTGAATAACACCAACCAATCAGACTGGTCAGCTTTTGTTTTAAGAAACAGAATGTGTCCATGGTGACATGACAGACACAGCCTCACATCACCATACTCAGTGGCCTGAGAACTTCCCCTCATCTCTTATTTGCCTAATTAATTTATTTATTTTATGTGTATGGGTGTTTTGCCTACATGTATGTCTGTACATGACATGTGTTCAGTGCCTTCAGAGATCAGAAGAGGGCTTCAGATCCCCTGACACTGGACTTAGAAATATTTGTGAAGTGTCACAGGATGCTGGGAGTGGAACTTGGGTCCTTTGGGAAAGCAGCCAGTACTCTTAACCATTGAGCCATCTCTACAGCCTCTCCCTTAATCTTTTAGGGACCTCAACTCAAGACAAACTGGGATTTGTGCTTCAGCTCAGGGAAGAAGGGGGTAATCAAGCAGAGCTGGAGTTAGTTAAAGATATCAGGAGAGAAAGGCATTCAAGAAGGCCTGAAGAGTGTCCAAGAGAACATGGACATGGGCTTCCCTAAAAGAGTCTCAGAAATTAAGGTGTGTCCAAAAGTAGGGATGGGCTCCGCCAGAGAGCTGTTAGCATTGGCCATACACACTTGGTAGGCCTAAACTTACATCTCATCTCATCAACTTGCTATGAAGTGTGTGTGTGTGTGTGTGTGTGTGTGTGTGTGTGTGTGTGTGTGTGTGTGTGAGATATATTATAGATAGTACTGATATCCTCGGACTCAGCTAGACTCTGATAAGGTAAAAGCCACTAGGAGCTACTAGCATTACACAAGGGTTTAATCCATTTCCTTTGCCTGTGTGTGGAATTTCTAGGTAAGATGCCTGAAAAACTGAAGCTTTACAACAGCAGAAAGAGATTGCACAGGACCCCTGTTCTCCCCCAACAAGCAGCTTCAGCGGGATCCACTCTCCCTCCGCATCCTGAGAGGTTTCCTGTCTTTCTGTTCAGCTGCAAATGAATATTTGGCTGGGCTAAGTTTATCGGTTGTTTCAAAATCACCTGGAAATAGTTGGGAGGTGACTTGACCCCACAGAAGCCTCGTATGAAGAGTTACTCTCTTCTTCCTCATATTAAAACTTCCACTATAGTTTCAGAAAAAAATTATGCACACACACATTAAATATATATATATCATATGATATATACATGTATAATATGTAATATATACACATATACTACATATATGGAATATGGAATATATTATATATTGGAATATATTCCTATATATAATATATAATAATATGGAATATATTATATATAATAAATATATATTTATGATATAATATATATTTATGTATTATATAGATATCTATGTATCTGTGTGTGTGTGTGTGTGTATATATATGTATGTATATGTATATGTATATGTATATGTTTCCCCATAGGATGGTTATCTCCCTGTTGCTATGATGAAACGGCATGACTAAAAGCACCCTGGGAAGAGTTTACTCTGGCCTACAGTACTAGAGGGTACCCTCCATAATGGCAGAGAGGATGGCAGAGCAGGCAGGCATGGATGGGAAACTGGCTGCTCAGATTTTATCCACACAGGAAAGAAGGAGAGAGAGAGAGAGAGAGAGAGAGAGAGAGAGAGAGAGAGAGAGAGAGAAAGCAGAGGAAGGCTATAAACCCATAAGGCCCTCCCCCAGCAAGGCTGCACCTCCTAAGAAAACAGAGCCAACTGGAGACCAGGTGTTCAAATACATGAGCCTGTGAGGGACACTCCCCATGCAAACCACCACAAAAGGATTCCCAGCTGTTCCTTTTTACATTCCAGTTCTTATTCATGCCACCAACAGACACCATGATAACTCAGAAAATCACTAACGTATGGAACAGACATTCTCTACGCTAGCCAGGTAAAGAGATGAGTAACAAAGAGGTGTTCTTAAAATTATCTTTTATGTGTCTATATGTGTGCACATGTTCCACTGTACACGTATGGAGGTCAGAGGGCAACCAACAGTTAGTTCCCTCCTTCTACCTGCAAATCCCAGGGATGGAGCTTGGGTTTCGAGGCTTGGCAGCAAGGGCTTGATCCACGGAGATGTCACCCACCCAAAATGAATGTCAAAGGAATTCCAGTTGGAGCATAAAGACAGTCAGTCATCAGCCCCTCTTCTAAAGATGCCAACCCCTACCCTTCCGGAACTACCCCTATTTCTTCCAAGGACGACCGAGATGTCCATGATGACATTACTCAGAGACAAGCTGTGGAAACAAGGTCAGCGAAGGCTTACAGTCATTTCTTCTGATTTCTAACTCTTTCAAAGTCATGAGCAACCCAGAGGTAGTAAATTAGACTGGAACAGAAACTCTACACCCATCTTTCTGAAACCTGGGTGGAAAGTAAACAGCAAAGACCATTACCCTTGACCATTTTACAAAATTAAAACCTGTCCTGTTATTTCTTAACTACCTCAGTCTCTGTGTGTCTGTCTGTCTGTCTGTCTGTCTGTCTTTTATAGAAATTTTAAAACCTTATCATCCAAACTATACTTTAAAAAAAAAGATACTGGGAAAAAGGGAGAAAACACCATTAAGAAAATCTAGACAGCAATTAATTTTGCCCCCTGCCTGCTGTGTAACTCTTCAAGCTTCCTTGGTAGACAGGAATAAGAACGTCAGTGATTGATGAGAGCAGAGAAGAAGCCTGCAGAACAGGCCTGCATGCTAATTATCCTAATTGCCCCAATATCCCTCATTTAGAACAGAATAGCAAGGCAAACAGAGGGGATTACATTAGTAAGTCTACCATCTACAGCGAGCAAGCACCACAGGTCGACAGCAGCAGACTAGAGCCAGTTTCCGGGAATGTTTTCAGTTACATGTATTGAAGGTCAAATCACAGAGCAAGGCCAGAGCCCAGACCTAATCACACTCCTTAAGAATAAGTATATCCAGTTGCATTTCCAAAGTGTGGTCAGTGAAGTTCCTTCTTCAAGTCCATCCTGGGTCCTTATTATCACTATGGTTTTTGAGCCTCTCCCAGATCTATTGAGTCACATTATTGAAAATGGCACTAAGAATGTGCCTTTGACAAGCTCCTCAGATAATACCTGTGCTCAACAAAGCTGAAAATCCAAGAGGTTGGCAACAATCATTACCACTCATGGGAATTCTATCAAGGTAAGTCAAAACATTCTAGTTGTTCAAAGATTGAATTCAGAAGAACTAACTGTTCCCCCACACACTTATTCCCAAGTTGACAAAATAAGGCAAATCTCTTATTTTACTCTCATGTAAAGAAACTGTAAGAAAAAAGGCAGGCAGATCTGAATTCAAGGCCAGCCTGGTCTACAAAGCAAGTTCCAAGACAGCCAGAGAAAACCTGTCTCAGAGAGAGAGAGAGAGAGAGAGAGAGAGAGAGAGAGAGTATACATGTCCACAGGAATGGAAAGTAAGCCACTTAGAGCAGATGGCATAGGTCAGGTTCCCAAGAGTGACAAAACAGACCACCCAAATAAATAGTGGCTTCAGATAATAACCATGTATTTGCTTGTGGTAAAGGTTGGTTGAGTGGGATGTTGGTTGGTTTGTTTTGACCCAGCTTATGTGGGGTAAAATAATCTAGAATAGCATCTTCACACGCTTAGCCTCTCTCAGCAGCCCAGCCTGGGCTTCCTTACATAACAGACCCACTGCATTAGTCAGTGTCCTCTAGAGAAACAGAACTGAGAGAACATGCATAAGCACACAGACACATACACACACACAGAGACACAAACATACACATGCTTATGCATGCACATGCACACACAAACACGTACACACATGCACACACATGTATGCAAGCACACACACATAAGACACAAATATACATGCACACAGCATGCACACACATGAACACACACACGAATCCCTTATGTACATGTTATATATATATATATATATATATATATATATATATATATATACACACACACACATATATATATATTACATACATATATGTGTCTGTATGTATATATATGTATAATATATATGATTTATTAAAATGGCTTACAAGCTGTGGTCCAGCTAGTCCAACAATGGCTGGCTATGAATGAAAAGTCCAAGAATCCACTAGCCTTCAGCCCATGAGGTTGGATGTTGCCGCTGATCTTCAGTATAGCCTGGAATCCTGAGGAACTAGGCTCTAACGCCAGTGAAGAAATGGACTTGCCAGCTAGAGTAAGGGCAAGCAGGCAAAGAGAGAGTGCTTTCTTCTTCCATGTCCTTTATATAGACCACCAGCAGAAGGTGTGGTCCAGATTAAAAGTGGGTCTTCCCACCTCAAATGACTTAATTTTAAAAAATCCCTCACAGGTCTACCCAGCCACTTGGGTTTTAGTTAATTCCAGATGTGGTCAAGTTGATACCAAGAAGAGCCATCATATCCACTGTATTTACCCAAATATTTATCCACTTAAAAAAAAATCATCAATGAGCAGCAAACAGTAGCATATACCTGTAAACCCATCACTTGGAGGCTGAAGCAGGAAGATCACTAATTCCAGACCAACCTGGACTCTACAGTGAGATCTTGTCTCAAAAATAAAAAAACAACCTGAGTTCAGTCCCTAGGACCAACTCCTGCAAGTTGACCTCTGACCTCAACACATTATCCCATGTGCACATATGTAAATGAATGGAAAGATAGCTGATGACAGGTAGACAGACAGACAAATGGGTAGGAGGACTTTTTTAAAAGTTCCATGTCTCCATGTCATCTTCACAGCAAACTCCAGGCTAAACTAGACTACATAAGGCCCAGTCTCCAAAAAACTAAACAGGCCAGTGAGAGCTCATCCGTTATGTGATAGTTTGTATATTCTTGGCCCAGGGAATGGCACTATTTGGAGGTGTGGCCTTGTTGGAGTGGGTGTGGCCTGGTTGGAGTGGGTGTGGCACTGTGGGCATGGGCTTTAAGACCCTCATCCTAGCTGTCTGGAAGTTAGTATTCTACTAGCAGCCTTCAGGCGAAGATATAGAACTCTCAGCTCCTCCTGTACCATGCCTGCCTCGATTCTGCCATGTTCCCACCTTGATGATAATGAACTGAATCTCTGAACCTGTAAGCCAGCCCCAATTAAATGTTGTCCTTATAAGAGTTGTCTTGGTCATAGTGTCTGTTCACAGCAGTAAAACCCTAACTAAGAAAAGGTGTTTGCTACCCAATAATGCAAGCATGATGACCCAATGTCTTAGTCAGGGTTTCTATTCCTGCACAAACATCATGACCAAGAAGCAAGTTGGGGAGGAAAGGGTTTATTCAGCTTATACTTCCACATTGCTGTTCATCACCAGAGGAAGTCAGGACGGGAACTCAAGCAGGTCAGGAAGCAGGAGCTGATGCAGAGGCCATGGAGGGGTGTTTCTTACTGGCTTGCTTCTCCTGGCTTGCCCAGCCTGCTTTCTTATAGAACCCAGGACTACCAGACCAGGGATGGTACCACCCACAAGGGGCCCTCCCCCCTTGATCACTAATTGAGAAAATGCCTTATAGCTGGATCTCATGGAGGCATTTTCTCAACTGAAACTCCTTTCTCTGTGATAACTCCAGCTCGTGTCAAGTTGACACACAAAACCAGCCGGAACACCGAAGTTCAATCCCCAGAGCCCATGTTGGGGTGGAAGGAGAGAACTGATTCCACAAAGCTGTCTTCTGATCTCTGTCCACGTCCATGCTGACACTCACACACACACACACACACACACACACACACACACACACACACACACACATTTTTAAATAACAGCAATTTCTTTTAAAATCCCTCCATCTGGCATTGAAAGGTTCTCATATCTGATTTATGTTTCCTACTCTTTCAATGTGGCCATCCCTTTTTATTATTATTATTTTTATTTTTAGAAAAATTTATTTTCCAGGTCTCCCCTTCGGAAACCCCATATCCCATCCCCCCTCCCCGTGGCCATCCCTTTTGAAGACTCTTTCCCAGCTATCTAAGTCACACTGATCCTTCAAGACCCTGGGCCTCCCACACCCTGTTCCTAGGTATATTTTACTAGTGTTCCAGTTTGTTGTGTGCTATGTTATTTATAATGAACAGAAAACGTATTTCTCAGAGTTCTGGAGTTTGGAAATTCTAAACCAAGGGCACTGCCATGCTTGGTGTCTAGTAAGGGCCCAGTGGCTTCTGGAAGGCTGAGCTGTCCAGATGTAAAGGGCACTGTGTCTCCCATGTCATGGCACACAGAGCCCTTTTTATTTTGACAGGAATCCAACTCACCTTTAGGTTCCACCTGCCCCCATCATTGCGACAGTGATAAGCTTCCAACACATGAGTCTCAGAGGGGACATTCAAATTACATCAACTAGTATCCCCAAGTACACAACAGCCCACTGTCCTGTTTTGGAAATCTCTGGTGTTCTCAGAATCACCTCTGCTGCTACACTTTTTTCTCATTCCCCAGTCTACAATCCCAAGTACTTACCCTGGTCTCCATTTTGTAGTTCTGACTAAGCTCACGCACTCATTTGTAAAACCTTGATGTCACCACCTTCCTCCGTTGTGTTTAGTCCACCACCAGCACCTCATCTAAAGCAGACCTTCACACATTTTCAGATAAACAGGGAAGGGGGAGGCTAGAGGTGGAGCTCAGTTGGTGAAATGCTTGCCTGACATGCAAAGACCTGAAATCGAAACCAGCACTGTATAAGTCAGGCTTGATGGCACATGCCTATAACCCCAGCATTCAAGAGTTGGAGGCAGGAAGATTAGAAGTTTAAGGTCGTCCTTGGCTAAGAAGTGAGTTTGAGGCCAGCCTGGGCTACATGAGACCCTGTCTTGAAAATAAAACAAAGAGAGGCAGGACTAACCCCTACCATGACAGTACATTGAGCTCACATCAGGCTACAAGGATGTACTCTGACTCATAATATAGCTAGCCTAATCAAAAATGCACCCTACCGTGACTGTGCTTGGTTGTATTATCAATGCAAATACCTCAGTTTCTTCCTATTCAATTTGAAGGTTGGGAAGGATAAAAACAAACTTCTCCAACTCTTACTGCTCTTTCCTTTTTCATAGGAGCTGTGGGTATGTTGCTATCTCAGATGGATGGTATTTTACATTTCCTCAATAGTATTTAAATTTATCTTATCACATTTTAAACTGGGCTAATTTATTTGATTTACTTAATCTAACTTAATTAAATATCATCTCTACCTGATTTTATTTAACTACAATTAATGCTATTTTAAACCTATCACCATCTAGAAGTTAGTCAGAATCAATAAAATTGGTTTGGAGCAATGCTTCCTAAAGTGTTATCCCTGGGTCAAGAAAAGAAGAATCATTTAGGAACTTAGCAACATTAAAAATTCCCAGAAATGCTTCTGGTTTCCATCTGTGGCGGGAGACCTCTGCCTGGGCCACCAGGGCTCCATAGGCAAATAGCACCAGGAGAAAGCTACCCCCCCCCCCAGGAGTATGGAAAAGCTGTGAGTGGGGTTAAGACTAGCACCACTGCTCAGCAGGACCCACCCTGAATCCTTGGGACACAGGGAATGAGGAAAAGCCTGGGACAGGAGCCTTCCAGTTTCCATCTGTGGCTGGGGACCTCAGCCTGTGCCACAGGGCTCCATAGCCAAATAGTGCCAGGAGAAAGCTAGACTCCCAGGAGTGTAGGCAAGCCTGCTCAGAGGGACCCACCTGGAATCCCAGCACACAGTGACTAAGGAGTGGTATTCTGGTTTCTTCTGGCGGCTGAGGAGCTGATCTTGTGACACAGGGCTCCATACTCAAATAGTGCCAGGAAAGAACGGGTATCTCAGAAGTGCCAACACACCTTCAAGCATCACTTCTGTTCAAATTCACTGGATCAAGAGGGACCCTTGCAGAGCCATCAGGACACAGGAATCAAGGGACAGTTGGGGACAAGATCCTTCTGATTTCTGTCTGCACACCAGAGCTGACCCTGTGCCACAGCTCTCCAAACACAAATACCTCTCAGAGAGAGCTGGTCTTCAAGGAGTATTGACACAGAGGCTTGCAGGAGGGACAAGCCACAGCCAGAGAGAGTAAGACCAGCTAACAACAGAGTTAATCAGATGGCAAAAGGCAAGGGCAAGAACATAAGGAACAGAAACCAAGGCTACTTGGCATCATCAAAACCCAGCTCTGCCACCACAGCAAACCCTGGATACCTCAACACACCAGAAAAGCAAGACTCAGATTTAAAATCATTTCTCATGATGATGATAGAAAAATTTAAGAAGGACACAAATAACTCCCTTAAAGAAATACAAGAGAACACAGGTAAACAACTAGAAGCCCTTAAAGAGGAAACACAAAAATCCATTAAAGAATTACAGGAAAACACAATCAAACAGACAAAGGAAATGAACAAAACGATCCAGGAACTAAAAATAGAAATAGAAACAATAAAGAAATCACAAAGGGAGACAACCCTGGAGTTAGAAAACCTAGGAAAGAGATAAGAAGTAATTGATGTAAGCATCACCAACAGAATACAAGAGATAGAAGAGATAATCTCAGGAGCAGAAGATACCATAGAAAACATTGACACAACAGTCAAAGAAAATGCAAAATGCAAAAAGCTCCTAACCCAAAACATCCATGAAATCAAGGACACAATGAGAAGACAGAACCTAAGGATAATAGGTATAGATGAGAGTGAAGATTCCCAACTTAAAGGACCAGTAAATATCTTCAACAAAATTATAGAAGAAAACTTCCCTAACCTAAAGAAAGAGATGAACATAAATATACAAGAAGCCTACCGAACTCCAAATAGATTGGACCAGAAAAGAAATTCCTCCCGTCACATTATAGGGAAAACACAAAATACACAAAACAAGGAAAGAATATTAAAAGCAGTAAGGGCAAAATGTCAAGTAACATATAAAAGCAGAACTATCAGAATTACACCAGACTTCTCACCAGAGACTATGAAAGCTAGAAGATCCTGAGCAGAACTCATACAGACCCTAAGAGAACACAAATGCCAGTCCAGGCTGCTATACCCAGCAAAACTCTCAATTACCATAGATGGTGAAACCAAAATATTCTGTGACAAAATCAAATTTACACAATATGTTTCCTCAAACCCAGACCTACAAAGGATAATAAATGGAAAACGTAAACTCAGGGAGGGTAACTACACCCTAGAAAAGGTAATCTTTGAACAAACTCAAAAGAAGATAGCCACACAAACATAAAAGTAACATCAAAAATAACAGGAACCAACAATCACTATTCCTTAATATCTCTTAACATCAATGGACTCAATTCCCCAATAAAAAGACATAGATTGACAGACTGGATCCATAAAGGGGACCCAGCAGTTTGCTGCATTCAGGAAACACACTTATGTGATAAAGACAAACACCACCTCAGAGTAAAGGGCTGGAAAACAATTTTCCAGGCAAATGGTCCCAAGAAACAGGTTGGAGTAGCCATTCTAATATCAGATAAAATTGACTTTCACCCAAAAGTCATCAAAAAAGATAAGGAAGGACACTTCATACTCATCAAAGGAAAAATCTACCAAGAAGAACTCTCAATTCTGAACATCTATGCTCCAAATGCAAGGGCATCCACATTCATAAAAGAAACTTTACTAAAGCTCAAAGCACACATTGCACCTCACACAATAATAGTAGGAGACTTTAACACCCCATTATCATCAATGGACAGATCTTGGAAACACAAACTAAACAGAGACACAATGAAACTAACAGATGTTATGAACCAAATGAATTTAACAGATATCTATAGAACATTTCATCCTAAATCAAAAGAATATACCTTCTTCTCAGCACCTCATGGTACCTTCTCCAAAACTGACCATATAATCAGTCACAAAACAAACCTCAACAGATATAAGAAGATTGAAATAATCCCATGCCTCCTATTAGATCACTACAGATTAAGGCAGGTCTTCAATGTCAAAAACAACAACAGAAAGCCCACATACACATGGAAGCTGAACAATGCTCTACTCAATGATAACTTGGCCAAGGAAGAAATAAAGAAATTAAAGACTTCCTAGAATTTAATGAAAATGAAAGCACAACGTACCCAAACTTATAGGACGCAATGAAAGCAGTATTAAGAGGAAAACTCATAGCTTTGAGGGCCTCCAAAAAGAAACTGGAGAGAGTATACACTAGCAGCTTAACAGCACACCTGAAAGCTCTAGAACAAAAAGAAGCTAATAAACCCAATAGGAGTAGAAGGCAGGAAATGATCAAACTCAGGGCTGAAATCAACCAAGTAGAAACAAAAAGAACTATACAAAGAATCAACCAAACCAGGAGCTGGTTCTTTGAGAAAATCAACAAGATAGATAAACCCTTAGCCAGACTAACCAGAGGGCACAGAGACAGTATCCAAATTAACAAAATTAGAAATGAAAAGGGAGACATAACAACAGATTCTGAGGAAATTCAAAAAATCATCAGATCCTACTCCAAAAGTCTATACTCAACAAGACTGGAAAATCTGGATAAAATGGACAATTTTCTAGACGGATACAAAATACCAAAGTTAAGTCAGGATCAGATAAACCATCTAAACAGTCCCATAATGCCTAAAAAAAATAGAAGCAGTCATTAAAAGTCTCCCAACCAAAAAAAGCCCAGAACCAGATGGGTTCACTGCAGAATTCTATCAGACCTTCAAAGAAGACCTAATACCAATACTCTTCAATCTAGTCCACAAAATAGAAACAGAAGGAACACTACCTAATTCCTTCTATGAGGCCACAGTTACACTGATACCAAAACCTCACAAAGACCCAACAAAGAAAGAAAACTTCAGACCAATTTCCCTTATGAATATCAATGCAAAAATACTCAACAAAATT
>CM052704.1:33529660-33571825 GCA_028551405.1 Uromys caudimaculatus
CTCTCCTCTCCTCTCCTCTCCTCTCCTCTCCTCTCCTCTCCTCTCCTCTCCTCTCCTCTCCTCTCCTCTCCTCTCCTCTCCTCCCCTCCTCCCCTCCTCCCCTCCTCCCCTCCTCCCCTCCTCCCCTCCCCTCCCCCCTCCCCTCTCTCCCCTCCACTCCCCTCCTTTTGTCCTCTCTCCTGGCTGTGGACCATCTGAACTTATTTCCCTGATCTGAAGACTCAATACTTCCAAGGACACTTAGCATTTTATCCATTTTTTTAAAAAAATGTGTATGAGTGTTTTGCCTGCATGTTGGTCTGTGCACTGAGTGCATGCCCATGCCTGGTGCCTGTGGAGGTCAGGAGATGTCCTGGAACTGAAGTATGTTTTTTTTTTTTCTTCTTTTTTTGGTTTTTCGAGACAGGGTTTCTCTGTATAGCCCTGGCTGTCCTGGAACTCACTCTGTAGACCAGGCTGGCCTCGAACTCAGAAATCTACCTGCCTCTGCCTCCCAAGAGCTGAGATTAAAGGCGTGCACCACCACGGCCGGGCTGGTGGTGTCTGAAGTTTAAGATCAAGCTTCCAGATGATTCTGTTTCTGGTGAGGATTCCTTTCCTGGCTCACAGATGGCCTTTCCTTTCAATGTCTTCAATACACCACCTCCCACCCCATCCGGTGCTTTGTGGGGTGTGTGTGTGTGTGTGTGTGTGTGTGCAGTAAGTTTTTACAAAGTGTCTAGTCTATGTGGATACACTCGTGGAGGAGGTAAGAGTGTATAGCATGTTGTCAGGACTGGGAGTAAGCATCTTTACCTAAAAGCCATCCTGCCCACATTTACTTCGCTTTTTAAGTCACAAGAGACACTTTGTAACGTTCAATTATTAGGTTACATTGTATATCTTCTGTTTATTTTATCAGTGTGGTCTAGGATGAAGCAAATTTATACAAATCCAAGAATTCTCCCACAATACTGACACCTATCGTCATCGCCAGAACAAGGGTGCATGCTATTACCATGATAAACACCCAGCACCAAATTCTACTGTTAGGATTTCCAACATATATCTTGCATTTGGTTTTTGAAATTCCTTATTTTGGATTGTGGCAGATTACTCCAAATTTAGCCTTAGAGGGGATGTGAGTGTAGAGTGGTTTCCTTTTACTCGGGGTCATAAAGGAAACGAAAATTTCTTCCTCTGGTTGGCACAGGCCAAGGTCAGCCCTGCCTTCAAAAGACTTTTGTGGACAAATGACTGGTGCTCAGGTCTCTAGTTCTCCCCCTGGGCTGATGTTTCTATCTGTGAGCTCTAGCTGGTCATTCATGAGCCTGGGAGGTGTGTCAGTGGTGGGGCGTGGGGAATGGGGGGGGGGGGAGAAGCTGAAAGTGTGAGTTAGGTTAGAAGCTGAGCACTGTAAAGAGAGCCACACTCGGTGCCTTAACATTATCCCGGTGCAGCCGGGCAGTGGGGGCGCACGCCTTTAATCCCAGCATTTGGGAGGCAGAGGCAGGTGGATTTCTGAGTTCGAGGCCAGCCTGGTCTACAGAGTGAGTTCCAAGACAGCCAGGGCTACACAGAGAAACCCTATTTCCAACCCCCCCAAAACAAAAAACAAAAAACAAAAAAACAAAACAACAACAACAAAACCAAACCACATTATCCCAGTGCTAGAAACACTGAGTTGCTGCTTGGTGGTGTTGATTTTTTGCAGTTTTTAAATTAAGATGAAAGCAAGAGTAGATGTCTAGATATATCTGCTGTGAAAGGATTAGTCAGGAGCTAGAAAGGCTGAGCAGGGAACCCTGTCTTTACCAGACTTGGCACTGAAATTGAGGTAACTCACTACTGTTGACCAGCCAAGATGTCTGACTTCCTTTTTCTTCTCTCTCTCTCTCTCTCTCTCTCTCTCTCTCTCTCTCTCTCTCTCTCTCTGGAATTGAACTCAGGACCTTTGGAAGAGCAGTCAGTGCTCTTAACTGCTGAGCCATCTCTCCAGCCTGTCTTTTTTTAAAACTTAATTTTTTTGCTTATTACATTTTGTGCTTTTTTTTTTTTTTTTTGGTCAATGTGACACAGGCTAAAGTCATTTGAAAAGAGAGAAGCTCAATTGGGAAGGTGCCTTTGCTCTGTCAGCAAGTATGTGGCAGCATTACCTAGATTTGATTGCTCCATGGAGGGCCTTATGTGTATGAACCGGCCTTGGGAGCAAGCCAGTAAGAAGCTTCCTGGGTGGTTCCTGCCTCACCCTGCTGCTCTGTTTCAGCTCTTGCTCTGGCTTCCCTCAGTGATGAACCATGATTAGAACACAGAAGCCAAACAAACTCTCTCTTTCCAAAGCTGTTTTTGGCCAGAATGTTTAATTTTGTCTGCAGAGAGGCAAACTGGGACATGTTTATCCATGGAGTGTGTATGCACTTGCTATAGTATACATGTAGGGGTCAGAAGGCAGCTTGCGGGAGGCTCTTCTTTCCTTCTACCACATGGGGGGAGGCCAGGGGATCAAACTCAGATTATTGGGCTTGGCAGTCATTACCCAGGTGACAAGCCATCTTCTTACTGGTCTTTCTTTCTTTCTTTCTTCCTCCTCCTCCCTTTTCCTTCTTATCTTCCTCTTCTTTTTAGAGACAAACTCTAGCCATGTAGCTCAGGCTGGCTCATATTCTTGATCCTCCTCCTTGGCCTCCAGAACGCTGAGATGGTAGGTATGTGCCTTCCCACCGGGTTAATGCTGGGCTCTGTCTCCACTGGCCTCACCTCAGCGGAATCTCTGGACTCCTCTCTCTAAGTCCTGCTCCATCCATACCCACTTCTCTTACAGCAGTCACAGGTGTCTCAGGCACCTTAGGGGTCTTAGGTGCTGGGAGTTGTTACTGAGCAGCAGCTGGACTTAGGTGCTTCCAGGAAGAGGTCATTTGCATCTCCCTACCCTGGTATTTATTTATATTCAGTGTTTTGTTTTGTGTAGGAAGTTGAGCTGGGCATGGTGGTGGTGTGTGTCTGCAGTTCCAACACTAGGTTAGGCAGAGGCAGGGGGATCAGGAGTTTGAGGCCATCCTCAGATATACAGTGAATGTGAGGCCAGCCTATAACATGAGACTCAGTATTAAAAAACAAGCAAACAATCAATCAAACAGCCAGGATTACTGTTTGAGGGAAGATGGAAGTACACAGAGGAAGGACCTCACATGTGTGAGTTTTCTATGGTCCGAGCCTGGAAGAGGCACATAACCTTTATGCCCATGTTGCACTGGGGAGAAGTCATTCGGCTTCATGGATCTACAGAAGGTCAGGAATGTAGTCTACAGGCTGGCTGCAGCCTGCCCAGTTATAACACCGTCATAAAGTCTGTATGACTTTACTCATGTGGAATCGCGTGGTTTTCAATGTGGATCAGCATTCCTGGTCCTGCATGGAGGGCTGAAGTGGTGTCAGACCTTGCATTCGGGTCTATGTTTGGGGTCCTTCCCCACCCATGATGGTATCAGAAAATTGCTACCATGTTTGGGAAACTCATGTCAGTGCCTCTAGGGGTTTCTTGAACATACTAATTTTCCTTTGTATGCAGCTTCCACATCTGTGGATTCAACAAACAACATGCAAGTATTTGACCAGGTATTTCTATTGTATTTGTATTAATTTATATAGACTCTTTTTTTTTTTATTATTTTTGAAATAATAGAGCATAAAAACTCATGCAGCATTTACGTTATGTTATATATTATAAGCAATCTAGACATGATTTAAAGAACACAGACTGCGCTGGAGAGATGGTTCAGTGGTTAAGAACACTGGTGGCTTTCCCAGTGAAGTGGATTCAATTCCCAGCGCCCACAGGGCTGCTTACAGTTATCTCTAACTCAAGTTCCAAGGGATCTGTACATTATTCTGGCCCCTAGGAGCCCATGGGGTACACAGACATACCTGCAGGCAAAGCACCCAAATACATGAAATAAAAACGAATCTTAAAAAAAAAATGAACACAGTTGGATGTGTGTAGGTTATATGCAAGACTTTTAATTTTACTTATTTTAGTATTATTTTTACTCTGAGAATTGCGTACAATGTATTTGATCATACCCATCCCCCAACTCCTCCAAGATCAGTCCTTGCCCCTCTCAAGTTCATGTCCTCTAAAACAACAACAACAAAATAACAACAACAGCAACAGTTCACAGAGTCCAGTTTCTGCGACCCATATGCCCATGGGTATGGGAACATTCACTGGGGTGTGGTGAAACTACCAGAGGCCACACCCTTAAAGAAACTGTCTATCCATTCTCCAGAAGTCATCAGCTATCAGGGGTGCGTTATTTTATTTTATTTTTTTATTGAGTCAGGGTCCTATGTGCCCTAGGCTGGCCTCAGTCTCACTGTGTAGCCCAGGATGAGACCGAACTTCCTCCTCTACACCCTAAGTTCTGGGATGACAGGCATGGGCGGACCACTTTATACGGCAATGGGGTTGGAACCCAGGGCTTCTCATTTGCTGACCTCTTCTAGCCGAGCCATGTGCCGAGCCTCTATGCATCAGAAGGGACCGGGGGAATCTCAGGATTTTGGGAGGTCTCAGAACCGATCCTCCTCAGGTTTGTAGGGATGACTGACTGTATATGGGGGGGATAGACTCACACAGTGAGTCAGAGCACTGAAGATGAAGTAATATTGAAACATAGCCTCAATGATGCTCCTGGGTAGTTGAAGTCTGAGAATCCAGGTGCTTGAGGATTTGATTGGTGTGTGTGTGTGTGTGTGTGTGTGTGTGTGTGTGTGTGTGTGTGTGTGTCTAAGAAATGCCTTACTGCTTCTTCCTGCTGCAGATTAAGGCTGTTCTCTTCCACAGCACTCAGCAGTGTAGCAGGCTGACCGGAACCAACCAATCAAACCTGGTTCTTTCTCACCAGTGCCGTGTTCTGGCTGCGTTGGCTGCTCTTCAGGTAGAACAGGCATTTTCATGCCTCTGTGTCTTTGTACTTCCTGTTTCTTATGCCTGGCACGTGATTCCACTCCAGGATTAAGTTTACCATCCTCCAAGGTCGTATCAGGTGATACCAGCGATGACTGTTGACACACACGTACTTGCAGTATTTCTGTGTACGTTTACCACTTGAATGTCACAGCTGTCGTGAGGTAGGTCCTGTTGTTTCCCGAATCTTACTGCTGATGTGATTGGAAGAGAGGAAGTGATGGAGGAAGTGACCAGCACAGGTGGGCTCCTGACTCAAGCTGCACAAAGCTTCTCCAACCCTGATCCCACCCCTGCAGCCCTTCTTTTCGGTGCCTTGCTAATCAAACTAGGTCAAAGGTCGTCTGTTTTCATCTTTGGCATCTACTGGTTAGCACACTAAACAGTGTTAGTAAATGTTAATAATTTCTTGATGGCCAACTTGACTAGACTATAATCCTTATTTCCTCAGTTCAGCACCAATTTAGGTGTTGCTGTGAGGTGACTTGTAAATCTCAAGGGCTGGTACAACCCATGGATTTTGGGGAGAGGGGACGGATGATCACTGTTCTTCTGGTTGACACTGACTTCATCTGCCTTAAAAGCCGAACCAGGATTTCTGTGAGGTCTGCAGCTTCCAGCTTGCCAGCTGCCCTATGGATTTTGAACTTGCTCAGCTGGTCCACAGTTATATAAGCTAAGTCCTTGCAATAAATCTCGTTCAGCACAAGGTCTGTCTGTCTGGTTAAATCCTGACCATTGCAGTTTGTTACGGTTAGTGACACTGACTGGCTTCTGATTGGTTAGTGTCTTTCTCATTTCCCAGGACTAAGTCCATCCTTGACGTTCTTTAGCACACATTTAACAACCCAATTAAGAATCCCCAGCATTTTGAATGTGGTTACGCTTGGATTAGGTCTGGTTTTCGTTTGGGTGATGTGCCCTGAAAGAATGAAGGTATTGTCTTAGGAGATCTGCAAAACCTCGGGCTGGCTCTCATGGTTACAGTACACTTACTAGGACACCTAAAACGCTCATGTCACAGAAGCAGTCTAATGTTTCTTCATATTCTTTTTAAATTAAAACTCTTCCCCCCCAAGACAGAGTTTCTCCGTGTAGCCCTGGCTGTCCCAGACCTTGCTCTGTAGACCAGCCTGGCCTTGAATTCAGAGTTCTGCCTGACTCCACCTCCCAGTACTGGGATTAAAGGTGTGTGCTACCACTGCCTGGCCTTAAAAACGTTTATACAAGATTTTTCGGCCATGTTTTCTTCCCCTCACACTTCTCAGGCCCCCCCCACTTCCCTACCCACCCAACTTCATGTTCCTTCTTTTTCAAAGCAAAAACAAACAAAATAATTTCACAAAACAAAAATTCAAAACAAATAAGCAAATGATCAGTAAGACAAGAGAATAACATACAAAACAAAACAAAAAAAGTCCACAAAAATATTATTGCGTCTGTTTTGTGTTGGCTAACTACTCCTGGAGCACGGTTGGTATACCCAGCGACACTCCTCTGGATAACGTCGTATTTTTATTATTACAGTTTAGTGAAATTTACTTAACGATCTAGTTCAGTCTTTTCCAGAGTCCATCTAATCCAGTTGGATTGTACTTTTGTCAAGGGCGATGAGCCCTATCATTCTGCTTGACCATTAAAACTTATGTTTGCCTATTAACAAAGTGAATGAGTAAAGAGTTTTATATGTGTTTTGCATACAAATGACTAACCGCAAACACCGGTGTGCAAACACCTTTGTGACATGGGACGTGGGTAACTAGGTCACAGATGATCCTCCTTACCAATTATGAGACTAGCTTACATTGCTACCAGCAGTGTATAACCTCTGGTCTGTATTCAGTCTTGACATTTTAGTTTTTCCTTTTAGATTTATTTTATATGGGTGGGAACACTGGTTCTTCCCTTTCACTTTTACAGAGGTGCTAGGGTTACCACTCAGATCATCAGGTTTGTGCAGCAAGCAGCTGTACCTGATGAACCATCTCAGCCAGAAGTCACTACACTATCCAGAATGGGTGGTTTTAAGTGACGAGTCCTGACTTCAGCAAGCAGAGGTGGCCTCTGTGTTATCTGCTCTGTGTCCCCCCCCCAAGCAGAATAGATAAGGTCTTAGTAATTTTCACCCGAGGAAAGGCTTAAGTTCTCCAGTAGTAGAGACCTTCTCCTTCAGTCTGAAGGTGGGAGAATTCCTGTATGAAGCTCACTCAGTGAGGGGTACGGACAGGGCATGGATGGCCTCAGTGGCCATCAGTCCAGCCCAGTGACAGTGACACAGCTGCCTACTTATTTTAGTTGTCATAGGTGACTGCTCTCCACTGTTTTTTGTCTTCATGCTCCTTTAGGTGGCCCTAGGCTACGGCATGCAACCGTACAGCCATGACACAGGAACCAAGGCTCTCACACAGCGTCCGCTGTAGGCATTTGAGGGACTTTGTGAGGTGACACCGATCTCATTGTCTGAGCTGAGCATGGTGGCTCATGCCTGTAATTCTGGCACTAGGGAGGCTGAAGCAGGAGGATTGCTACAAGTTCCAGACTGTCCAGGGCTGTATAGAGAGTTCTAGTCTATTCTGAGCTATATGCCGAGACCTTGTCTCAAGAAACCAAACCCAAAACAGAAAGCACCCCTCCTCCATCATTATTTGCTTCTTCCCTTAGTTACCGAACCCTGGCATTGGTATGGACTTATCTGTGCTCTGGAAAGGCACAGTAGTCCCCAGATCTTTTCACCATTTATGATTTGTGTATGTGTGTGTGTAGATGTGTAAGAGTCTATGTATGTGCATGAGAGTGGGTTTATGTGAGTGTGTATTTGTGTGTGAGTGTGTGTATGTGTGAGTGTGTGTATGTGTGAGTGATTTTTCCTTATCCTAAATATTCCTTTTCTTTCTATTCACACATTCCTTTTAAGAAATTATTATTGTTTTTGAAACAGGGTTGCAATTGTAGCCCAGGCTAACCTGAACCTAACCTGGAAATCATCTTGCGTCAGCCTGGTAAATGTTAGGATACAGGCTTGAGTCACCTTGCCTGGCTTGTTCTCATTTCTCAGACAAGATCTTTCCAGGCTGGCCTGGAACACAGGCTTCGTGCATGTCCTAATTTGCTTTCTGTTGTTGCGATAAACATTCCGACCAAAAGCAATTTGGGGAGGAAAGCATCAAAATCCCAGTCTACTATTGACAGAGGTCAGGGCAGGAGCTCAGAGCAAGAACTGATGCAGAGTCTATGGGGGGATCTTGGTTGCTGGCTTGTTGCTCATGTTTGCTTATACCACCCAGAGCCATCTGCTCAGGGGTGGCATTGCTCACCGTGGGCTGGGCCCTCCCACATCAGTCGCCAGTCAAGAAAATGCCCCACAGACTTGCCTATAGGCCAATCTGATAAAGGTATTTTCTCAGTTGAAGCTCTCTCTTCCTAGACGACCCAGCTATTCCAATTTGACAAAACAAACAAAACAAAACAAAACAAAACAAAACAAACAAACATCAAACCAGCACACTGCCTTACCCTTCGGAGTGCTGGGATTAGAGGCTTGCCACCTTGCTAGGCTTTTCTGTGTACTTTGATCCATCTCATGCAAAAAGTTCCTAATCTTTTTTTTTTTTTTTTGTAAGATTACCTCCTCTGTGTCTCTCCCATGTTTCTATTTGGAGGCAAGGGGTTACCACGATTCACAACTGTACAAATGTCCGCTGTTGGTCATTTGTGTTTGCTAAATTGGCAGTGATAATGTCCTTCTGTTTTAGTTAGTTATTTTTTAATTGAATTTTAGGGGGCTGGAGAGATGGCCAGAGATAGTTGAAAGCACTTGATATTTTTTTCAGAGCACCAGAGGTTTGATTCCCAGTATTTGGGTCAGGCGACTCACACCTCCTGTAACTCCACCTCCAAGAGAGCTGGCATCTTCTTCTGGCCTTCTTAGGCATTCTTGTACAATCATGTACTCATGTGAAGAAACAGAGCTTTAAAATTTAACTCTAGCCTTTAATCCCAGCACTTGGGAGGCAGAGACAGGCGGATTTCTGAGTTCAAGGCCAGCCTGGTCTACAGAGTGAGTTCCAGGACAGCCAGGGCTATACAGAGAAACCCTGTCTCAAAAAACAAAACAAAAACAAAAAAACAAAACAAAACAAAATTTAACTCTACCGAGAAATTAGGTTTAATTGTGGTTGCTTGCATGTTCAGGCTGTGGGCTTAGTGACTGGATTACTGGCCACAGCCCCAGAAAACAATGACTCTCCCTCTCCCAGGGCCCAGGAACTGCAATGGTTCTTCAGCTAGGGTGGAGGCCTTGCGTGCTTCTCCGTCTTGTGCCAGTGTTGTCCTGGTGGCCACAATTACTGTGAGTTAATGATCACAATGGCCATGCATGTCTGAAGACAGCCTTTCACAGAACCCCTCCCTATCCCTGGCTCTCACATTCTTTCCATGCCCTCTTTTTAATTTTATTTATTTATTATATGTAAGTACACTGTAGCTGTCTTCAGACACCCCAGAAGAGGGCATCAGATCTCATTACGGATGGTTGTGAGCCACCATGTGGTTGCTGGGATTTGAACTCATGACCTTCGGAAAAGCAGTTGGAGCTCTTAACCACTGAGCCATCTCTTCAGCCCCCCCATGCCCTCTTGCACAAAGATTCCCTGAGCCATGGATGGGATGATGCCCACGTTCTATTCAGGGCTGAGCAGTCATTGACTAGTTCTGTCTGTGCATTATTGACTAGTTCTGTCTGTGTGTTAACTTTGGCCTACTGTAAAACTAAGCTTCTCTGAGCAGTACTGTCTAAAGGTATGATATTAACTAGGAACCAGTGTGACCATTAGCCAAACAACAGTAGTAGACTCTCCACTAGGGCCTATGACCTTCCCAGCCATGGCTTTAGACTATGTTAACAGAACTCGGCATGGATTTCCTCTTGTAGAATAGGCTTTGAATGCAATCAGAAAGCAGTTTGATATCTCCACAATGCACACTCTACTATTGCACCAGTGGGCACACCTGCCCGGCAGTCACTCTTGTAGCATGCGGAGTCCACTGCTGGATAAGACCACTGAAGCCTTTTCTTCCTCAGCAGCCTGCATTGAACCTTTGGTGCTAGGAAAACACTGCCAGAGAAGAAATTACCAGTCAGTTCCAGAATGATTTTTTTTTCTTTTTTTAAAAGAAGATGTAGTTCTCATGTAGCCAGAGTTGGCCTTGAACTCCCTATGTTTCCAAGCATGACCTTGAACCTCTGACTTTCCCTTTTCTATTCCCTGAGTGTTCCAACTACAGGCAGGTCTGTATTATCATGGTTGGCAAGGCTCTGTGCGTGCTAGGCAAACACGCTACCAACTGAGCTATACTGCCAGCCCTCTCTACCTTAGGTCTTTTCTGTATACTTGCAATGCTTGGAAACTCCCCCGATATTCAGGGGCAGCTGATCACCCACAATTCTTTCATTTTTTGCTTTTAAGTGAACGTTCCTTTCCGAGCTCAGGGAAAAGCCATATAGTTCATTGCTCAGGTGTTATGACCTCATCTTATCCCCAGACAAACTACTTTTTGGATCACTTGATTCTTTAGATAAAATGTGGCTCTTTTTGTTTGTTTGTGTTTTGAAGCGAGGTCTCATGTAGTCCAGGCCGGCTTTGAATTCCCCTGTGTAGTGGAGGCTGGCGTTGAACTCCTGATCTTCCTGCCTCTATCTCTGGATTCTGGGTGAAAGGAATGCTGGGCTAACATATCTTAAAACATCCAGATTTTTCTAAGAGTCTAAACAGGAAACAATCCTTTGACAATTTCGAGTGCTTATGAATCTCTATGATACCAAATTTTCGTTCCCCTTGACAACTGCATTGGAATGGGGGTGTCAGTTTAGTGGCTCTTCTAAACCCGAGTCCGAGGCCCTTTTCCAACTCTGCCGGCGCACACTAGATGTCACTGTCTAGCAGAGAATCATGGAGCTAAGCACCCTGAGTTAATTAGGAAGGAAAGCCATTTGGAGAATGGCTCAGAAGCGGCTGCTGCAAAAACATATTTTCAATAACTTCCAAATAGAACGTTTTCCCCGGCAGTTTGCAAAGAGGCATTCGTTATTTCTTTGGGAAAAAGAAACCCTCTGAAACCCATTACAGCAAAGAGGAGTAAAGTTGGTGGCAGCCTTTCTCTCCCTGACCTCAAGCCTGGGAATGCAGGCAGGCGTGAGCAGCGTTGAAAGGGGGCGTGCCCTCCGGGTCCCCTCAGCCTGTGCATGTGCACAGAGGGAGTCTGGGCTTGTGAGGTGCTTTGAATTTAGGACACTCAGGTGTGTTTCAATTTTAGTGAATTTTTTTTGTTGCCTTTTTACTGTCCCCAATCCATCCTTTCCTCTCTCTCTCTCTCTCTCTCTCTCCCCTCCTCCTCTTCCTCCCCCTCCTTGCACGTTAGGCTTTCCCTCCTCAGTCTCATCAGTGCTGGATTGTAGGCCTGTGTCATCACCCCCGGCTCTAAAACATTTTGTCTTCCTTTTTTAATTTTTATTATTTATTTGCGTGCTTATTGTATTATTTGTGTATTATTTATATGTATGTATGTATCCATTTTTTTGAGACAGGGTCTCATGTAGCCTATGCTGGCCTCGAATTAGCTCTGTAGTCAAGGATGACGCTGACTGCTTTTCTGGCCTCCACCCCCTAAGCAGTGGGGTTATAGGTGTGTACCACCATACCTAGACTTTTTCCTTTTTTTATTTGTTTTGTTTTTGTTTTTTGTTTTTTTTCGAGACAGGGTTTCTCTGTGTAGCCCTGGCTGTCCTGGAACTCACTCTGTAGACCAGGCTGACCTCGAACTCAGAAATCCGCCTGCCTCTGCCTCCCAAGTGCTGGGATTAAAGGTGTGCGCCACCACTTCTTTTTTTTTTTTTTTTTTAAAAACAAATATAAAGTTTCGTTCTGTAGCCCAGAATGATGGCGAAGAATTCACTCTGTATCATGGACTGGCTTTGAATTCATGGTGATCCTTTGCCTCAGCCTTTGAGTACTAGGATTGAAGGTATGTGCTCCCGTGCTGGGGTCCTGAGAAATCATTTTCTTTCTCTCCTCTTCATCTTTGTTTTTTTTTTTTTTAAAGATTTATTTATTTATTTTGTGTGAGTACACTGTTGCTGTCTCCCATTACAGATGGTTGTGAATCACCATGTGGTTGCTGGGAATTGAACTTAGGACCTCTGAAAGAGCAATCAGTTTTCTTAACTGCTGAGCCATCTCTCCAGCCCTGTCTTTGTCTTTTTTCTTTTTCTTTTTTGTTTTTTTCGAGACAGGGTTTTTCTGTGTAGCCCTGGCTGTCCTGGAACTCACTCTGTAGACCAGGCTGGCCTCGAACTCAGAAATCCACCTGCCTCTGCCTCTCAAGTGCTGGGATTAAAGGTGTGCCACCACTGCCCGGCCTGTCTTTGTCTTTTTAAAGACAGGGTCTCCCTTTGCAGCCCTGGCTGGCTTGAGATCACTATACTTTTTTTTTTTTTTTTCCTGAGACAGGGTTTCACTGTGTAGCCCTGGCTGTCCTGGAACTCACTCTGTAGACCAGGCTGGCCTCGAACTCATTGAGATCACTATATAGACTAGGCTGGCCTCAAACTTGTGACTGTTATCTTGTGTCTGTCTTACAGAGAAACTACTGGAGTGAATTATCAGCTGAGTCTGATTAGTTCTTTGGGACAAAGACTGTGGTGGAATTTTTAGGCTATAGGGTGTGACTATTTTTAAGGTTTTGCCATGGGAAAATTGCCTTTTTCTTTGCCCTTTCTTTTTGGTTTGTTGAGACAGGGTTTCTTTGTGTGGCCGTTTTTGGCTGTCCTTGAACACACTTTGTAGATGAGGCTGGCCTCGATCTCAGAGATCTACCTACCCCTGCCTCTCCAGCACAGGAATTAAAGCTGTGCACCACCAGGCTGCCTCCTTCTTCTTCTTCTTCTTCTTCTTCTTCTTCTTCTTCTTCTTCTTCTTCTTCTTCTTCTTCTTCTTCTTCTTCTTCTTCTTCTTTTATAGATTTATTTATTTATTTTATATGTATGAGTACACTGTAGCTGTCTTCGGACACACCAGAAGAGGGCATCGGGTCTCATTACAGATGATTGTGAGTCACCATGTGGTTGCTAGGAATTGAACTCAGGACCTTTGGAAGAACAGTAAGTGCTCTTAACCACTGAACCATCTCCCCAGCCTCAGACTGCCTTCTTATTTGCTTAAAGAAAAGTTACATTTATTTCTACCAGCAGTAAACAGACATTCCTGAGTCTGTACATTGCTGTCTTGGAAATTACTTGTGACTTTGAGTATGTACTGAGTCTTCCTGGTGGGAGACAAACAGATTTGTTTAACACCAGCCTTAAGATCAGCGCCTTCATGAAGGTTTTATATTAGATTACAGGAAGAGCAAACACACAATAAAAAGTAACAGCATTATCTCTGGCTCTGCGTTTACTACACTGTCGACAGTTTTAATTACCATTATAAATACTTCATAGTCTACTAATAAATGTCTTGCAGTATATTCAGAAAAAATGCAATAAACTCATTGTCAGGTGAGAATTACTGGAGTTCTTGGCTTCGAAATCTCTGCCGGAAAGAAGTATAAAACTGCCCTTTCTGCAGGTGAGAATTATTGGAAAGACTGATAAGGGAATGAGTCTTGGCTAGAGTCTATAATAATTATTCTCACCAGGACAGAATGAAGAGAATAAGCCCGCATATTAATGTGGTACGAACACGTCATGTCAGAGCTTAACAAGAGTGCAGATACAGCACTTAGTGGGAAAATCAAGGCTAAATTAGGTCTTGCTTTGGAAGGGAGAGGACTTTAGACATTGTTTTTAGTAGAGTGAGCAACACTGGAACAAAAATATTGAAATCGGGAGATGGAACAGGTTTGGTAACTGGATTTGGTAATCTTGGAACTCGGAAGGCTGAGATAGGATTCTGAGCTTGAGGCCAATCTGCAGAGAAAGACTGTCTTAGAAAAGTTGGGACTCTAGGTTAGAATCTTTGTTCATGCTGACTTGAGGATGCTACTGGAAGTCATGAAGAGATTTATTAGTATTTTATTTTGTTTGTTTTTTTTCAAGCTGGAGTCTTGTGTAGTCCACGTTGGCCTTGAACTTACTGTATAGTCTGAACTCTCCCGTAAGTTTCAGCCACAAATCTGGTCCTATGGAAAATTTCTGGATTAGTTTTTCTGGTGGCCAGGGCCCAAGTCATTGGTTAAGCACCCATTTGGAGGAGACTCTGATTCTGGCAGCTAGGCTGGAAACAGATCTGTGGCCTCCATAGTTAATGCAGGGCAAAGTGTCACCTCTTTCAGAGAGTACAGCCTCTGCCACCCAGCCTGGTGACATAGGCACACACTTAGGGCTAACTGGGATACTTAGTTTGACCCACTTATTCTGGGTCTTGTCTTTGGGAAGGGTGAAGTGTGTAAGGGCAGTATCTTCAGTGTCCATCTTGTTCCTTAGGACAATAGTCCTGTGCTCTGTGCCAACAAAGCTTAAATCCTCCTATCCGTGACCCCAAAAAAGATTTCATAGCTGCACTTGCAAAATAACACTTTTCTTTAACTTAAACATATATTAATTTATTCATGTGTATGTATGTGTGCGTGTGTTATATGTGTGTGGGTATATGTCAGAAGACAACAAAGGAGGGCCGATTCTCCCCTTTAATCAAGTGAGTCCTGGGGACAGAATTCAGGTCGTCAGCCTTGACAGCAGGTGCCATTACCCATGGAGCCATCTCACCAGCCTGTAAAATAATTTTTCCGGAAAGCATATTTGATTTCTGGCAGAGCAGCTGCTTTCCCTCTGCCCTCGATGCAACTGAATCCCAATGACTCGTGAGGGACCCTTTATACAAGTCTGTAAAATGCTTGAAGAAGCTTCCAGACAAAAAGACCTTGTGATGCACAAGGCACTGTTATCACTTGTTTGGAAGTTTGTGTTTTGTTACTAAACAGTCTCCCTGGTGACACTCGGATCAGCATGGTTTATCATAAGCATGACCATATGTGGCTTTTCGTATCTCCATTACTGGCCTGTGGAGAGTCTGAGCCTTACTGACTTTCCAGATCAGAACAAAAGCATCCATAAAAGTGCAATGAAACAGTCACTGAAGCAGGGGGATTGGAGTATTCATTTCCCCTACCAACAGTGAAGAGTCTAACGTCCTAATCTATCAGATCCTGCAGACAAAAGCCACAAATCTTTTTTGTTTGTTCCACATATTGGCACTGTGACAAGTTCGTATTATACTCTGTCTGGAATCTCTCTTGCAACCTCACCACGTCCCAGCAAGTTCACAAAAAGGCTGAGGCAAATAACCCCCGAATGCAGGGGGATCGTTTATTTATGTGCTTACCTTGTTCCGAGTCTGCCGATACCAAAGGCCTTTCCAGAAGAACTTCATAAAAAGTAATGTTAAGTGACGTCCATGACACATAGTGCTTCTTTTCCCATTTCCTGCTTCCTTAATAGACCCCTACAGAGGGTGGGGGAGAGAAGCAGCTTCTGCAGATGATTGGATTACTGCACTCTCTCCAAGCTCATCAAAAATTCTCTTGCTGTGGAGTGAGTGAAATGTCATTTTGAAAAGATGACATGGATAGATATCTGTACCAACATTTCCCTTGACCCCACATTATTGGGAATCCCTTCCCAACATGCAGGAGTCTCCTGAGACTCCTTAAGGACCCGAGGAAGGAGGTAGGGGACATAATAGCAGCTTCTTGCACTTAGCATCATCGCTCAGGAAATTTAGAAGCACTTAGCAGCTTGAATGTCCTCCATCACGCTGATAAAAACCACGAGAAGTGCTTGGGTTAATGGTGATTTTCTCTCTGTAAATTTTGATCAGGGTGGACACATACATTACGGGAAGAGAGCGTCTCTGTATAAAGGTACACTTGGAGTTTCTATGTGGGGACTAGTTCAGTCTTCTCTTCTACTCCTCTCTCTTCATCTGTCTCCCCACAACCCCCATTTACCCCCCTCTCCCCACCTTTGGCTCACACTTCTCCTTTACTCCTGCATTGCTTTGAAGAAACACAGATTGTTTGAAAGCTGGTTATTTCGAGCGCTTACTTTGCTTGCAGGCGACTTTGACTCTCAAATGTATGACTATGTAGTCTTTGGTGTGTGTGTGTTTTTTGGGTGGAGGTGGGGGATGCTTCCTCAGGTTTGGACATATTCATGCTCAGATTTACTACAAGTTGAGTGGAGGCAGGAACTGAAGGAAGGGCCACCGGATTCTCTCAGGAAGGATGCCTCTCTTCTTTCCTTTCAACCCTTGAACCAGGTTGGGTCTCTTCTTTGCTGCTCTCATGATCTTATGCACATCTTCATCATTGCATTGACCATGAAAACACTGACTGTCTCTGCTGCTGTCAGCGCTGGGTAATTATTAATCATGGTTGGAGCTTAATGGGAAGACCAAAAGCCAGCGTTTCCACTGTAGTGCAATGCTAAGATTAGAACCATTCCGTTATAATGATTCTAACTTAGTAGTAGTTTCTTTACTCCGTTTCTTGCTTTATTAGCTTGAACAGGAACCAATATTGGTGAGGAATTCCCTAGTGGAAGCTCTTTGATTAAAAAAAAAAAAAATCACTGAATGCAGGTTGGGGTTTGTGACTCTGAGGTCAAGCGTTTGACTAAAATGAGGGAGAGAAGCCCTGGGTTCCATCCCCAGCTCTCAGGGAGGGTGGGGATCAATTATCAGTGAAGGCAGTTTGAGTATCTGTCTCAGTCTTTCAGAGAGAAGGTACCTGTTCAGTGCAGACACTGGAAGCCAAATGGTTAATCAATCCAAGATAAATCAATGGGCCAAGGAAGTAATGACTGTTTTCTCTGTCTTCTTTAATGTTAGAGTCTCTTTTCTCCCTCCCTCCCCTTCATCCTTCTCTCTCTCTCTCTCTCTCTCTCTCTCTCTCTCTCTCTCCCTCTCCCTCTCTCTTTCTCTTTCCCTCTATCTTTTTGAGACATTGAGACAAGGTCTCATAGTGTAGACTTGGCTGCTCTGGAGCTTGCTATGTAGATCAGGCTGACCTTGAACTCATAGAGATCTGTCTCTGCCGTCCTTGTGCTGGGATTAAAGGCGCGCAGCACCAGGGCTGGCCAGAGGACCCCGACCCCTGCCCCTCTGCCCCTTTTAAGTGTGTCTTCTAGGATAGAGAGAAGGGAATGGAGGTAGAGAGAGAAGGTCTGTACACGTGTTACATGTTGCTGGTGTTGTGATATTTATATGCATGGCTGGATGAACTCACATTTAATTTTATGAAGAACATACAACATATTACAAGGAAACTGAAGCTTCATGATCAAATCACAAATCTGGAGAAGCCACAACTGGAACTCAAGACAAAACTGCAGATTCATTTCAAGTTTAAGGCTCTTGGCCACTAATACGATGTTTCTCTTACAAACTTTCTGGACAATTTGGTGTAAACGAAGGGTGTGACCTGGGCTATGGTTCTACAAAGATGTTGCACCCTGTTTCTAGCCATCATAGGTGCATGGAGCAGGAGGATTGCAGGCTGAACATATGTGCTCTTTGGAAAGCTCTGGTCCTGGCCTTGGTCCTGGCCCTGTTCTGTGTCTTCCCTGTGCTTTCTGAGTACAGAGAATTCAAATACTCAGAGCTGTGAGAGAAAAATGTCAAGGTGTCAATCTTACTTGAAAGTCATATTTAATTTGAAGGAGGGAATGTAATTTGATGATATTTCTAATATTATCTATTGTTATTTTTTGTTTTTAACAACATCTGATAATATAATTTCCCCACCCAATGCAGGTTTCTAATGAGTTATTTGGCAATGAATCAATTGACTTATTTCATGAGAGAGAGAGAGAGAGAGAGAGAGAGAGAGAGAGAGAGAGAGAGGAGAGAGACTTTCTTATGCTTATGTGTAGCTTCAATACCAATCATGATTAACTAGGCTTTCTCTTTTTCTTTTTCAAAATTCTTTATAGTTATTAATGGAGGGTGAGGGGATGTGGGTTTGAGTGTGAAAGCCAGTGAGGCTGGTTTGCTCCTTTCACTGTGGAATCTTGAGGCATGCAGGGCAAACACTTTGACCCACTCACCATCTCACTGGCTCTTCTTTGTTTTAAAATTTGGGGTTTTAGAATGAAATTTGTTAATTTCTGCTTTGTTTTTTGCCTTGAGGCTTATTATCTATCTATCTATCTATCTGTCTATCTATCTATCTATCTATCTATCTATCTATCTATTTTGGGGGGCATTACACATGTGCACACCTTTCTGAAATCCTGCATGGTAACAATGGGGAGTTGGGAGAGGGGAAAAGTGATATCAGAATATATTGTATGGAAACAAACCACAACGAAACACGGGTTTGTCCTTTAAAAGCCAGGGCTCCCGGTGCAGGCTAGCATATGTCTTCAAGAACGGGGTTAGAGATTTTCTTTTTGGGATAGGCTCCTCCCACTGGAGCCTGGTGCTTTTGACGCTGACCCATCTCAGGGTGAGGGCTGACCAGCATAATTACGTAAGACAGGTATTGCTGACTCCCTTCAGAATAGAGTGTGCCCTCATCCGTGCATGCATGCATTCCTTCCCTTATCTTTTTGATTTGGAAGGACAGTCCAGGATGGCTGTCAGTTAGTCTTTGATGTGGGGGACAAAGACTAATAAAAACATTAAAAGCATCTTTTCCTCCTATTTCACTTGACTCCCTGTGTCTGTCGCAGACCCTGCCCGATTGACAGAACATTACACAGATAACCCCCTTCTTAAGTGGTGGCGAGGCAGCAGCGGGCAGTTTTTCATTTAGAGTCTATCAACTGAGAATTGATAAAGTCATCATGGAACAACTGTAGTTTGACCCCGACCTGACAAAAGAGATCGAAAATGTCTTGGCTAGAGAGAATCAAGGGGCTGGCTCCGTCCCTGCCTGGGAAAAGGGCTTGGAGTGGGCCAAGGGCTAACACCCAGGCACTCCACGTGTATGTTTAATAACTGAGAAGTAAATAATGAAAGGGATGTCAATAAACAATCGCGATTTAATAAATTATTCATTTTAACAATCCTACCAGTATTTGCCCTGGGATATAGTTTTTTTCTCCATCTGCGGGATTGGTCTGAACCTGCCTGGCTGCGGAGCTGTTCACCATACTTGACAGCAGGGGGCACTCACGTCACGCCTGAAACAGATATACGCCAAATGGTTTCTGTAGGAGGGAAAGATTGAGAAGATAGGAAAGCAAGCATCAAGAGGAGGCAGAGGGGAAGACAGAAAATGAGTGGATAGATACTGAAATGAAAAAAAAATTTCCGCAGGCAGATCAAATTCACCCTTGCACCGAAGCAAAGCGTAAAGAAATAAATAGAAAACAGTCACTCTATATTTTGTTGGTTAAAATAACTTATTTATTTGAAACTCATAAGATGACAGATTTGGAGCAGTCAGGGCAAGGGCAAAGAGATATTCGGAAATTTAACAGATTTATTTCCATCTTGAAAATCTCACTGTGAGTTTTCAGGAAACACTTCCAGATAACAACTGATTCTCTTGGGCTGGTGTGAAATACGAAAAATAATAATAATTAAAAAAAAACCAAACCAAACCAAACAAACAAACAAAAAAACCCCCAAAAAATCTCAAAACCCACAACCCCCAAGCAGTTGAGGGGCTGTAGGCTGTGTGTTCTTCTTCTCCTCAGAGGCTACGTCTCACTGTGGAGTCCAGGATCCTCCTGGGTGTGGGGCTTACACGTATCCAGGCCCTCGTCGGCTGCCAAAGGCTTTGGAACAACCCCGCACCACAGTTTAAAGCTAAAGATTCTTGGAAATGAACTCCTAGGGTCAGTTCACCTCTGTGTGTGTTTTCGTTTCTCATGGACTTGTGTGACAGTACCCTTCTTACACATTGGCGAAAGGCCGTTGTGGTCCCTGGGATATTTACTGTGAACCCAAGGCACTGAAAGAAGAATGTGCTCTCGATCAATGGCCATGCAGATGCTAAAGTGAGTGGTATTTATTTATAATAATGTGTGAGGCGGCCCACAGGGAAATGTCATCTTGTTTGCAATCAATCCCAGTGTGAGGCTCCTGCTGCAGCACAATCAGGCTCTGCATTAAGTGACAAATTGGCTCCTTCTTCTCATTCTGACTGTCATTTCTCTTCAGTGGGGATATATCATCTCTGTTACAAGGCCTTGGAGCTTGTGCCACACACAGATACACGTGCATATCCGGGCCCTGTGAACGTACTCAGGATAAAAGCCTCCAGTGATAGCAGGTATGACAGCAAACAGGCAAATGAGGAAGGCCTCCTGTGCTCACGGTGTCTTGCTGCCTGGTGATGTCACCGTATCCGGTGAAGGCATGTCATTGTTAGGGATTGAACTGTCTCTCAAACTCTGTACGTTGAAGCTCTAACTGCCAATGCAATAGCATTTAAAAAAAAATAATTTATGTGAATAGGTGTGAGGGTGTCAGATCCCTGGAACTGAAATTACAGACAGTTGTCAGCTTCCACGTGGGTGCTGGAAATTGAACCTGGGTCCTCTAAAAGAGCAGCCAGTGCTCCTAATCACTCCAGCCCATAAAGTTTATTGCCTTTTTTTTTTCCCCCCCGAGACAGAATTTTACTGTATAGCCATGGCTGCCCTGGAACTCACTCTATAGACTAGGCTGGCCTTGAACTCACCAGGATGCCTGCCTTCTGTCTCCTGAGTGCTGGGATTTAAGGTGTGGGCCAACACTGCCCAGCTGCCACTGTGACAGTATTTAAACATAGGCTCAGGCCTGGATGTGTACCATGATAGAAGAATTGAGACTCTATAGGTTCAATCTCTGGCCATGCCTTCATCCCCCAAATAGGCCACTAAGGGGGTAATTAAGGCTAGATGAGGGCCTAAGAATGGCGTCCTAATCTAGCTCAACTGGCCCCCTTTATTCCCCTCTTTTGGAATCTTTGAATCAGGGACTTATTCAGTAGCCCATGTTGGCTTGGAACTCAGTATGCCCAGACTAGTCTTGAATTCATTATGTGGCCTAGACTAGTCTTAGACTCATGTCCTCCTGACCTGTATTATAGGCATCATGCCCAGCCCTCAGTAGGCCATTATCCATTTTTCTTTTTTCTAAAACAAACCTGGCTGTCCTGGAACTTGCTGAGACCAGACTGACCTCAAACTCAGAGATCCACCTGCTTTTGCCTCCCGAGACTGGGACTAAAGGTGTGTGCTGCCATCACCTGGAAATACACAACTATCGTTTGCTATTTTAAGGTGAGGACAAGATGCTGGATGTGGATAAGGGGTTTTCTCTCTGAGTATGAAGATAGCCATCTGCTCAGAAGGGACTTTGGACTTTTAAATAATGTTGAGACTATTATAGACTATTGGGACTCTGGAAGTTGGACTGAATTCAGTTTTGCATCATGATAAGGCTATAGGTCTGTGGGGGCCAGGGAGCTGAGTGAGAATGGCTCCCTTAGGTTCATATATTTGGATGCTTAGTCATCAGGAATGGCACTAGTTAGAAAGATTAGGAGGCGTGTCCTTGTTGGAAGACATACCAACAGGAGTAGGTGTGGCCTTGTTGGAGGAAATGTGTCACTGGGGGTGGGCTGTGAGATTTCAAAAGACCAAGACAGGCCTAGTGGTTGTCTTCCTGCTGCCCACAGATCCAGATGTAGACCTCTCAGCTACTCCTCCAGCATCATGTCTACTTGCATGCTGCCATGTTCCCTGACACGATAAGAACGGACTAAACCTCTGAAACCATAGGTCAGCCTTGATTTCCTTTATCAGAGTTGCTGTGGTCATGGTATCTCTTCACTGCAATAGAACACTGACTAAGACAGGCTCAAACTTGCTTTCTTTTACATATGAGGATGAAGGGGCTTGTCTACAAGCTGAGGAGCTGGCATTTTGATGTTGGACTTCAATTTACTAGAGCTGTGAAAGGTATTTCAGTCTGTTGGTTTTTGAAATTTAATTTTTAAAATGGTTTGTATCACTGTGTGTGTGTGTGTGTGTGTGTGTGTGTCTGTGAGTGTATTGTACACATGCTATGGTGCACATCTGGAGGTCAGAGGGCAACTTGTAGGAGTCAGTTCTCCCCCTTTCCCATGTTGGTTCTGGGGCCAGAGCTCAGGTTGCTAGGCTCAGAGGAAAGCACATTTGCTCGCTAAACCACTCATTGCGCCCACGCAATGGAAGAGGACGGAAGCAAAAGCAGCAATAAGAAGTGGAGTGTGGCGCTAACAAATATCTAAACTTGTGGAAGAGGCCTTGAACGGAGAGCAAGGTATACGCTCAGAAAAGCCGAGAAGGGCTCAGAAAGACAGGGAGTTCTCTCTAGAGGAAGTTTCAGGTTTCTTAGAAGATCCCTAAGTGACCATGAATAGGGTGTTGGTGAGAACAAGGATGGGAAGGTCATCCTGGTGACATCTCAGATGGAGGCAAGGAGCCATCAGCAGCGGAGGGGACTGCCTTTACAAAGGAAGCACCTTGGGCAGAATTGTTTCATGTTCTGATGTTTGGTGGAAGGCAGAATTCACAAGCAATAGAATTGGATATTTAACTGAGGAGCCTAGTTAAAAAAAAATTTTTTTTAAGCGAGCATAGGTGTTTTCACACACACACACACACACACACACACACACACACACACACACACACACACCATTTTATTTTCTTATTCATTTCTCTCACTTACTGTCCTTCTCCTCCCCCCTGTGCATCTCTTGCTGGTTCCCCACCTCCTCTCGGATGCCTTTTCTGCTTTCTTTCTTGCTTTTAAAGAGTATTATTTTTGTGTACGCATGTGGACATCAGAGGACATCTGCAGACTTGATCTCCACAGAATGGTCACTTAGCCACACCTTGGGGATCTTTCTGAAGAGGTTTCTCAATTTTGTTCTTCATTATTATTTAGAATAAGGGCAGCCTGAGATTCCCCTCCCCCAAATCTTTAAGTTCTGGCTCCTTCTCATTTAGCAATTCTTCCTTCATTTCTCTTCTTAATCTTTTCTACAAGCCATTAGGAAGAAGCAGATAGTTGCTCTATAGTTTGGTTAGATGTCTCCTCAACTAGAGGACAGCTCCTAGAAGTTAGTTATTTTCCCTCACCCTGTGGCTTACAGGAATTGAACTGGAGTTAACTAAAACCCAACTCGCTGGGCACACCTGTGAGGGATTTTGGTGGGAACTCACTGTAAATCTAGGCCACACCTTCCCTGGGCAGCCTATATAAAGGTCATGGAAGAAATCAGGGCTGCCCTTTGCTTGCTTGCACCCAGTCTCTCTTCCCTGGTGTGACACCCCACTTCTTGAGGAGTCTAATGTATTCTGAAGAGCAACTGAGACAGCCAGCCTTATGAACTGAACAACTACTGGATTCTTGGACTTTCCATTGAGAGATAGCCATTGTTGGTTTAGTTGGACCACAGCATATAAACTATGTTGCTAAATCCCATATCTATATATCTGTCTATCTATCCCATATCTGTCTGTTTATCTATCTATCTATCTATCTATCTATCTATCTATCTATCTATCTATCTATCTATCTATCTATCTATGTTTTCTGTCATGCACAGACTCTGGATTTAAGCATGGGGTGGTAGGTGGGGGGAGAAGAAAAGTGAAAGCAATGGAATACAGGGGACATGAAATGGGGAGTTGCCCTGTTGTCCTGTGAGCTCCAGGAGCTGCATCCTGCCAGCAATCTGAGCGAGTCTGGCAGTAGAGCCGTTACGGTTACACTGGGATGAGCAAAGGCTCAGTAGACTTGACTTTTTTGAGAAATGGTCTCAGGCTCAGGCTGACCTTGAATTCTCCATCTTCATGCCCCAGCCTTTGAAGCCCTAGGGTTGGAGGTGTGTGTATACCACATCCCACACTACAGGGTCTTGAGATTTTACCCAGTGTGGTGAAACAATGGCCAGGTTCTAGGGCAACAGAAACCGAGATGGTGTGCGTTCCTTTGGGCTCCTAACTTGGTGGTAATATTGTACAAAACCAGACAACACTAAAAGCTGTATTCCCCCTTCCTTCCATGTCTTTCTTCTCATTTTCTCCCAAAATGGAATACTTCTACAGTGAGCTAAAGGAAAGTTCCTGCTCAATTGATACCAGCTCAAGTCTTTTTCTTTGCTTTGCTTTTTTCCCTTCAGGACTGGACATCGAACCCAGAGCCTTTGTGCATTCCAGGCAAGCACTGGGCCATGTCCCTAGCCCCCAGCTTTAAGACCTTTGTCTTAAAGACGAATTTGTCAGAGAACCTGCAACAGAACTTGCTTTCTATTTGGAATAAATTCTAAACTGGGTTAGAAAGGCAACATTTATTGTGACAAGCTTTAAGAGGAGGTTGGTCAGAGTCAGAGGAGCACAAGGCAGGTTCCATAAAACCAGTGGGGGGGGAGCTGCAGGGCAGGCGTTCTGGCCTCTGCACAGATGGCTTCCTCCTGGAACATGCTCACCAACTTTTTCTCCCACCCAGTTTCTTAGTGTCTTTCAGGTCCATCTCAAATGCAACCCCCCCCCCCCCCCAGCCTTCCCTATCACTTCTAGAATGCTTGGATTGAAGGTGTGTACCACCAGTCCTCAGCCTTTAGACCGGCAAATGCGTGTGTCTCTGAATGTCTGTAGGTAAACCGGGCTTTATGTGAGGTTGATTCAAAGGTACACAGAGTCATCAGGACTCTGTGACGTTTTCCTTTACTTTCAAAGGTTTTATTTCCCTTTGGCTTTTCTCTCAGTAATGAAAATGACTTCCTTTCACACCTTCCAGAGGAGGAGAAAATGCTTCTGCCCTAAGGTGCCAAAGCAGAGTCCCAGGATGGGTTTGCTTATGCTGCAACATCCTTCTTTGGCCTGCTCCTTTTAACTGGGGCTTGGAAAGTCCTGACTAATATAGAAAGTCCCTGAGTCTCCATCCTGGGACATAGTCAGCTCTCCTGCAATCAGGGGCTTTTCTAAAGGTGATCTGTGTCTACTCTACTTTATTCATCTATATCAGCCCCTTGTTTTTCTTCTTTTAAAGAAAAATGTAACAATAATGTAGAATTAAGGAACAAACAATGGGTGAATCATCTTGGCAAGCTGGTGTTGTTCTTATTTTCAGACAGTTGAATGAAGTTAAGGTTTTCAATGTTCAATTCTGATCCTTTCTACATTTTGTGTGTGTGGGTTATAGGTCCTTCCTGAATAGAATTGCTTCTTATTAACTTTCATTGTATTTGTTTATTTTTACATGTATGTATACATGTGTGGGGACATGTGCCAAGGTGCTTATGTGGAGGCGAAATGGATTGGTTCTCTTTTTCCATCATTTAGGTCCTGGATAAAGAACCCAGGTCATCAGGTTTGGTTATAACCTTTACCCTCTGATCCATCTCTCTGTAAAGAGCGCATGCCTTTTAAATGTAAGGTCTATATAGTATGCCTTAAATACTGTCCCTAAACCAATAAAACCAGTGGGTGCAAATCAGCTGAACTTAGGAACTGTAGAAGATCAGCCTTAAAAGTGTCTTTCAGTCATTCCCAACATTACTTTAAAATAGTTATTATAATCATGAGTTTGATTGGATGTTTGAGATGGTTATTTTTAGGTGTCAACTTAGCTGTCTGCTGAGGCGCGAGGTTTGTGGCTGAGCCTGTGAGAGATGCTGTAGGAGATTTGCATGTGAGGACTGACAAGGAAGTTTATCATTGCCTTGTGGATGCCATGGCTGGTAGCAGTGATGGAACAAGGAAGATAGAAGGGTGTCTTAGTCAAGGTGTCTATTCTGCACAAACATCATGACCAAGAAACAAGTTGGGGAGGAAAGGGTTTATTCAGCTTACACTTCCACATTGCTGGTTGTCACTAAAGGAAGTCAGGACTGGAACTCAAGCAGGTCAGGAAGCAGGAGCTGATGCAGAAGCCATGGAGGGATGCAACTTACTGGCTTGCTTCCCCTGGCTTGCTCAGCCTGCTTTCTCATAGAGCCCATGACTAGCAGCCCAGAGATGGCACCACCCACAAGGGGCCCTCCCCCTTGATCACTAATTGAGAAAATGCCTTACAGCTGGATCTCATGGAGGCATTTTCTCAACTGAAGCTCCTTTCTCTGTGATAACTCCAGCTTGTGTCTAGTTGACACAAAACCAGTCAGTACAAAGAGTGATTTCTCTTCTCCAGGCTACTCCTCTCTCTGGGGGTGAGATACTCTTTTAATGACCATGACCACTTGACCTCCATGTTCTTAAGCTGGAGAGTATATCAGCACCTCTTGGACTGAAAACTGTGCCATTGATATCCTTAGTTCTTGGGCTTTTCAACTTGGACTTAGTCATTGTTCTGGCATTCTGGGTTCTAAGCTTTTCGATGGCCCATAATGGGACTTCTTAGCTTCTTGCTTCTGTGTCAATACCTCTAATAAATCTGCTCTTATGGTATCATGCCTATCTCTGTCCATCTTTGCATAATTATCCAACTGGTTGGTTCTGCCTATTCTGACTAATTCAATCTCTTATGTCAAAGTTATTAAAACATATAAAAGGACAACTGAAATCTCATTTTGCACCCTCCCTAAATAGACAACTCTATTGACAGTTCTTTTGAAAAACAATATGGGCATGGTGTCACATGTCTGTAAACCTCAACACTTGGAAGGCAGAGACTGGAGGATCAGGAATTCAAGGCCAGTCTCAGCTATGTGGTGGGTTCAAGGTCAGCCTGGTCTACTCTTGATTTTTTCTCTAAAACTAAAACTAAAACTAAAACTAAAACTAAAACTAAAACTAAAACTAAAACTAAAACTAAAACAACAGTAAGGAAATAAATAATACCAGAGTATACATATTGGTGGCTACACCTATATGTGTTCAGGGTCTGGAGGAGACAGACCTGGATTTCTGTCCTGGCCTTCACACACAAGGCTGTGTTTTATAACATGCTTTCTTGTGCTTTAAGCTTCAGCGCTTTTTTTTTTTTTTTAAAAATAGAAATTACAGGAACAGAAAAGAAGGGGTCAAGGCACATGAAAATAGAGTTCTTTGAAAGGAAATAAAAAAGCCACTTAAATATAAAAAAAATTAACAACACCACATGGGTCAAGCGAGTGGTTTAGCTCAGGTATAAACGCAAAGCCTTGACATTCGCTGAGACTGCTAATGGCTCTGGGAAACAGACCCTGTTCTGTACTGTTAGCAAAATGCTTGCTGGCACCTCTGTTGTAGGGGGTAAGAGCCAATGGCCATATTTAGCAAAGTGCCTGATGGTACCTCTCCTAATGGGGTGTAAACTACCAACAGCCATCTTTAGCAAAACAGTCACCGTCTTATCCAGTCATCCATGAATGAAGTTTATTGTACAGGTATACTAGTGTATGTATGGAATTGTCTATTATTCACTCCAGCACAGTACTCGTCTTAGGGTTTCCATTGCTGGGAAGAGACGCCATGACCAAGGCAACTCTTATAAAGGACAGCATTTAATTGGGGCTGGCTTACAGGTTCAGAGGTTCAGTCCATTATCATCAAGGCAGAAAGCTGGCAACATCCAGGTAGGCATGGGGCTGGAGGAGCTGAGAAAGGAAGTCAGGAGCAGATTGTCTTCTAGGTGGTTAGAAGGAGGGTCTCAAAGCCCAGCCCCCATAGGCCACACCTTCTCCAACAAGGCCACACCTCCTAATAGCGCTACTCCCTGGGCTAAACATATTCAGAACATAGCATTATAGTCCTTGGCTTGTACAAACACATGAGTTTATGACGGCCACACCTAAACAAAGCATAATGCAAAGTACATTTAGTCCAACTTCAAAACTCCCCACAGCCTATAGCAGTCTCAACAACGTTAAATGTCCAAAGACTTTTCTGAGATTCATTCAGTCATTTAACTGTAATCCCCTATAAAGCCAAAATCAAAAGCTTCATCACCACTAATTTCTTAGCTCCAGCTAACCAGCATCAATTGTCCCAGTAGTCCCTTCTATTCTTGACTCTAAAGCCAGAGACACATGCCCGAAGCTGCCGACCTTGAACTCAGAGATCTGCTTGGCTGGGTCTCCTGAGGGCTAGGATTAGAGGCATGTACACCATGCCTTTCACCACCACAGTGCTTAATGGCAAAAGATCAGAAACAATGAACTGCTCATTACTGTCTAACCGATCAAGCTATAAGTGCGTCGGTACAGTGGCATCCGAGCTATGGTACGATATAGAATGGAAGATAATGAAGGCCCCTGTCATTGGCCTGGAAGGACTGACTGACCAGTCTTTGCTTAAATGAAGGAGCAAATGGAGATAAACAAGGTACAGAGCAATACTAGAATGCACTACAGTGGTAGGCACATACCTTAACCCTGCCCCTTGAGAGGTGGAGGCAGGAGGATCACGGCAAGTCTTAGCTATATAGTGAACTCAAGGCCAGACTTGGCTACGTGAGACTGTCTTCATGCACACGCACACGCACAGGCAGTGCATATGCACACCGCACACATACTCTTACTGTATTTGCATAAAGGAAGACTAGAAGATACTTGAAGATCTGATTAAAGTTTACCTTTCTGGAGAACTGCCTGAGGACAAGGTAGAATAAGTTGTTTCATTCTGGCCCTGTAGGTTTTTTATTTATTTATTTATTTATTTTTTAATATTTAAAACCTGTAAATGTTTTGCCTATTCCAAAAACATTGAAAAAGATCGCCAGCACTTTCCCTCCTGCCTGTCTGGAAGTGGCAGTTGCAACACTTCTGTGGACTCATTTATCATTTATACAGCGAGCAGTGTCTCTCGCCTTAGGCTGGAGGGAACAGCTTAATGTAACGGGAAAGAGCGCGGCTGGAGCTCAGTCAGCCAGACCTCATTTCAGATTTGGCTCCAGCTCCTGCTAGCTGTGTGATCCCGGGCAAGCCACGTTGCCTCTCTGAGCTTTGTACATTTTATAAGTTTGGAGAATAAATTAGATGATAAATAACATGCTTAGTGTAGTGCATAGGAGTTATTAACTTCTTCCATGTGGTTAACGCTGAACTGCCGAATAGGGGATGGAAGAAGCTTTTTTGTTATACTTTTATTTTCTTCTACAGAATCCATCTTGAGTGTGCTTTGTGCCAACTCAGACCTGGGGCCGCACAGGAACTCGAGATGGTGCAGTTGGTGACAGATTTGTTTCCTGAGGGATTGCAGGGACAGAAGCAGTTCTGTTTTCAGTTCGTAATTAGGACGAGCAAGCCCTCACCTAGTCTCAGAACAAAGGGTAGAAATTGTTGCTTCTTTCCCCCTCAAGGTGTGCCCTGCCTTGTTTGCCAGCATCGACTGCAGCAAGAGGACAACGACCCATGAAATCAGGGTGCTTAGCATCTGAGCTCTCCACCAGGACTCTGCAGGAGGGGTCAGGGGTCAAGCAGCAGGAGCCTCAGCCTCCCAGCTCCGGTCCAGACTCCTTATTCTGATATTGAGTTCAGGACACATCATTAATTCATAATTATGAGTACCGAGAGTGTGCCTGGCAACTGCTCGTGATTTGGAGAAACAAAGATCAATGAAGTCTGACTTTTGATCAAAGCTAAAATCAATCCTTCAGACATCTGTCCTGTATTTACCTTGCTGGGTTCAATAAGTGGATTTTTGCAACTCCTTCCTTCCATTCTGGCTCTGTCTTCCATTCCCTTTTAATTTTGACATTTAGACCTAGTGGAATATATATAGTCCTCTGAATAAAAAGCTTTTAAGGCCCGAAGCATTTAAGGCTATTAGTTTAAAGAGACACGTGCACATATTCACGTAGAGAATGGCCTTGAGTTCTGCGGTTGTATCTGGCTTCACCCATATGCTGAAGTAGGACCACAACAGAACAGGAAGGAGGGAGGCAGCCAGGATATATTTGCATTAAGTCCCCTGTATCTACACTGATCACGAAAAAAGGCAGTTACTCAGGTTTGAGTTGGTGGCTGGGGTTCGGAGCTTGTGACCGCTCATCCTTAATCTGGCTTTGTAGCCTCTCGCCAACTCAAAGCTTAATGGCTTCTCTAGTTGTGTCTTACTCATCAGTGTGAAAGCATGACCGTCACTAGGAATCTTTAAAGTAGGGACTGGGGAGATGGCTCGGCAGGAAAGCACAGGACCTGGGTATGGATCCCCAGCACACACGTAAAAATCTGGGTGTGGCAGCACATTGCCTGTAATCCAGTGCTGAGGAAGCAGAGACAGGAGGATCAGAGTAGCATCTGCTAAACTGCCCAGATGCATACACACAAACAAATTAAATAAAATGTACTTTGAAACAAGAAAATTTCCAGGTATCCTTAATGTCAGAGATACTTTCTATTTTAAGATAACTAGTTTAATTTCTATCCAAGAAGTCAGAGGAAAATGGTAGGCAACAAGATTGATTATGCACTGTATGGGTAATGCACATGGTTGGAGCCTAGCAAAGAGTAGTTGTATGTAGCCAGGTGGTGGTGGCACATACCTTTAATCCCAGCACTTGAGAGGCAGAGGTGGGTAGATCTCAGAGTTTTAGGTAAGCTTGCTCTACAGAGTCTCTTTTAGAACAGCTAGGGCTACATTGGAGAAACCCTGTGTCAAAACCCAAAAACAAACATAGTGCCTCTTTGGCCAGGTGAGAGAGGAGAAAGGCTTCAAAAAAAAATTCCAGGTAGAAGACATCAGTGGAGCCCGTGCCAGTGTGGGGGTCTCTCCCATGTTAACACCACCTTCTAGAGTTCTGGGAAATGACGCAGAGAGACTCAGTGTGGTGACCTTGGGTGGGTGACAGCGCTCAGGCAGCTGCTGGGCTTGATTGAAGGAGCTGTTAGTTTCCAGTCACCTCGTGGAGAGCATCCATCTTCACCGCCCACCCCTGACTCCAAAAGGGCAAAGCCTGCTGAGAGCTCCGAGGCTCTGGACTCAGGCTGTTCGAGTCATTTGCTGCAGTGTTGATCCTGTCCTCTCTGTGTACTTTGCCAGCTAGAAGAAACAGTGCTGCTATGGAAACCGCAAACACCAGGCAATCCTGGCCCCTGCACTTGGCAGCCCAGCCAGAGAGAGATAATGGCTTCTGTTGTTATCTATTGGATGCTGATGCTCGGCCGGTTTTACCCTCAGGGCCCTAAGGAGGGATGGCCTGACACTGCACCATAAGTGCTCTCTTGTCTGCTCCCTAGCCTCCTGATGCAGGCTATGATAACCAGTGCAGTCAGGGTACCCGCTCATTATCCTGATGACAACCCGGTGCTTTACACTTCCCCGACTTCTGTGGTCCCTCATCTCGGGTTACTCTGAAGCCTTAAAACCATCCCCTGAACTGCTTGGAAGGCCTACATCCTGTTTTCCAGAGCTAATGGACACATTCTCCTGGAGACGGTTGCCGCTCATGTGTTTCATTTTGGGGTTGGGAAGGGCAGGAACGCCCCCTAGCGGAGTGTTTCGTCATACTCAGAGCAGGTGACTGGACATCTTGGTCCTTGGAGTGAACACAAATGACAGCAGCCATCTGAAAACACATTTCGTGGGAAAACGTAAAAGATTATTAAAACCTGTTTGTTGGCTGCAACATTTAATAAGAGGTCAGTTTGCTATATGCAACGTCAACAATGATGAGAGGAGGTAAGTCACAGGTTGGGTAGTCAGAGGCCTTTCACCTCCTCCTGAGCTGCCAGGTTAAATCAAACATGGCCTAGCAGGCAGGAGGCGTGGGCAAACACAGCTGTGTTTAGAATGCGCTGATGTCTTGGACTATTTTTCCAATATTTGTGCTTTGGAAAGAGCTTTCTGCTCAAAATGAGCATCTCCTGTGTTTGGTGCTTCCGCGTGCGGGAGAAGAAAATCATGCCACCTCTGTTTCCTGGATATCACAGGGTTGTTCTCACCCTCCTAAAGCAGGTTATTTTTCTTGGTAATGTCCATTTTCTGCGGTTTGAAACTGCTCTTTTCTGGAAGAGATAATCGTGGAGAAAATCTTCTAACCCATTTGCTTGCAAATGGCAAGAAATGTTTGATATTCTTGAAGCTCTTGCCACATAAAGCAGGGTGATTTTCAAATTCTATTTGATCCTTCTGAAAGCTAGCTAGCCTTGTTCTCTGAAAAATTGTAGCACAGGCACAGAAAAATGTCTCTAATTTCTGCCCATTACGTCTTTCTTCTTTTTTTTTGTAGGATGTTGCTCTCAAGAATATGTGGAAGAGAGACGTGAGTCAGTGCAAGGCCTTCATCATTGCCCCAGAGGGAGAGCCAGCAATAGTGGTATCTGGCTATGGAGACAGAGGGAGAGATACTTGCATATGGTAAATGAAAGCCTTCGGGAGGGTCTTGGCGTAGCTGAATTAGTCCAAGTTATGTGTCGTTAGTCAATGGCTCTGTTTCATAGGTCACGTCTCTGATGGTCTTCCTTTTATTTGACAACTGGAAGATTTGGCAAACATCCTGGGTAGTTTTGTGTTTCATGAGGCAGAGTACAGAGAGAGCCCAGGGCTTGGGGACCCGGCCCAGCTAGCTACAGAAGTGCTTTCTTAGCAACTATGAGGATCTGAGTTTGGAGTCTCCAGAACTCTAGAGAGAGTCAAGTGTGCATGCTTGTAATCTCAGAGCTGGGGAGGGAGGGAGAGAGAGAGAGAGAGGCTGGAAGATCCCTTGGGCTTGGTTTCCTGTCTAGTCAAATCAGCTCTGCGTTCAGTGAGAGACCCTGTCTCAAAAACAAAACAAACAAAACAAAAAAATCCAAAAATACAACCCCCAAAATACAAAACAACAACAACAACAACAAAACTAGTGGAGAGTAGTTGATAAAGATACCTGATGTTTACACTTGCCTTCATAAACATATGCGCGCGCACACACACACACACTCACTCACACACAAGTATGTGTGCACATTTGCAGGAAACCTTGTAAAAGGAAAAGCTGGTGTCTATTCTCTTTTTGGAGCAGTGGCTTCCTTTTTGACAAGTCTGTATCCTGGAATTCCGGGCAGTGGTTATCTGTAGCATGGGTGATGACCTGACGGAGAACAGGGAAGGCTCTCTAGTAGAGGACTCAGGATCAAGGACAGGGAAGCTTCCTCTTGCTGACACCAGAAAGAGTGGGCCTTTGAAGGGGGATGCATTTTGGCCTGCAACATGCAAACATGCATTTGGCATGGAAACATGCAAAGCAGAGCTCTTATCAGTAGTCGCCCATTCTAGTTGGTACTGTTGACTGAGTGTCCACACAGCCCGATACTGCTCAACACTCTGTAGTCTTCCTCGTCAACCTTCATGAAGACTCCATGACACAGATGGGATTCTCCTATTTTACAGGAAAGGGAACAGAGGCTAAGAGTGTGTGACCTAGCTGACTTGCTTGGATCTAGAATAAACCGAGAGACACACTTCTGGGCAGGTCTGCGAGGGCTTATTTGAGAAGGATTAATTGAGAAGGCCTGCTCCCGGAGTGGGTGTAACTTTCCAGTGCTTACTCAGATTTAAAGAGGTCCAAGGAAAGCGCAGCATCGCCTCCCTGCCTTTGTGTCTCTGCCTTTGTGTCTCAGTGACACACTGAGCACGCTGGTGTTTCCTATGGTTAGCGCGTCCTTCCTTGCTGCTGGTATTTTTGGTGGTGAGCATGGCTGTCTCTGAAGCTATGTTTGCTGACCATCTTCCACTGACCGCACACTCCGGTGTCTTTGGGTTCCAATGTGTACTGAAAGGCCAGAGGCTCCAGGAACTTTCCAGGCCTTTGGTGCCATATTGGGACTGCTGAGGCTTCATCTGTGTGTACTGAGCAGCTACTGGGTTCTCAGGCCTCTCCTTCATTCAGGAGGACATTAATGGATGACCTGGCCCCTGTTGATTGAGACATTCTAGTAAGAATCCTTTCATAATGCTCATTTTGTCAGTTCTGGTCCTTTAGATAACTCCAATACAGAGGGATTAGGTCATCAGTATCACCAAAGTGGGGGTGGGGCAGAGCCAGGGGTCTCATCCGAGTCTGTGAGGTCCTATAAAGTCAAGCTGTTGGTTCCCTAACTGGCAATGTAGACTCCATGATGCTCATTGCTTAAAGCCGTGTCTTGAGCAGGGATCTTCATTTGTGAGCCTCTGTCCATGACTGATTTAGATCCACCAATGAAATTCAAGGAGGTCTGGCAGGAGTGGGAACATCCTGGGAATACAGTTGGAATCAGATAGGAGAATCTGTGAAGGCTAGCCCGAAGTACATAGTGAGGCCTTGTTGAAACACACACACACACACACACACACACACACACACACACACACACACACACACACAGAGCTTGTTCCATGAGTTATGTTAAAAGCCTTGATATACTAGAATTTTAGGCAAGAACTTCTAAGGCTCTTTGGACAGAGTCTTAGAGAGTACACTTGTATTGTGGATTGGAGATGAAAGACAAAAATAGCACATACATGTGTGCACATGCATACACACATACACACGTACATGTGTGTATATGTACAATGCTCACATTTGTAAAGTTTCATGAAAGGATTCTCAACTCTGACCCTGAATCAGGCTTTGAGGCCCTTCCATTGGCAGTAGCATGACTGAGAAGAAGACCAACTGCAGGAACAGGAAGGGTGGGGGCTTGGGTGGAGGACTGTCCATCAAGGCATGCAGCTACATGCTAAGAGTCCTAAGAGCCCCTGTGGGACATCAAGGCCCAACCACACAGCATGGTTGTGGGCCTGGCCCCAGACCACAGAGCTATCTAATTGGATCTATAAATGGTCTTCTGCAAAGAGACTTCAAAAACACCCACCTGGGATGGTGTCAGCTACTGGGAGTCCTTTCCCTCTGTGAGAGACGTCCTATTGGAATGGGTGCATGTGTTCTGGGCTGGAGTCCCACAGGGGTCCTAGAGCTGGCAGGGTTCTTCCTTTTCTGTTAGAGACCTGGATGCTGAGCAAGGCAGAGCTGATGTCTTCCTCCCTTCCTCTCCGTCCCGACTCCCTCCTTTCTTCTTTCTTCTGGTTTTAGGTCTTATGTCTTTTAAAAAATTACATTTTATATTGTTTTTAAAAATGTGTTATTATTTTGTGTGTGAGTGTGTATGCATATGAGTGAGTGTGTGTGTGAGTGAATGGTGTGTGTGTATGGTGTGTCTGTGTTCATGGTGTGTCTGTGTGCATGGTGTGTGTATGCTTGGTATGTGTATACATTGTGTGTTTGTGTGCATGGTGTGTCCGTGTGTATGGTATGTGTATGCATTGTGTGTCTGTGTGTATGGTGTGTGTATGTATGGTGTGTGTGGTTGTACAAGATGTATGTGTGTGTAAAAGTGTATGTGCATGGTATGTGTGTATATGTGTGTGAGTACATGATGTGTGTGTGTACACGGTGCATGTGTGTATGTATATGTGTGTGCATTGTGTGTCTGTATGTGTGTGGGTGCATGGTATGTATGTGTGTATGTTCATGGTATGTGTGTTCACACATATTTCTACATTTGGAGGTCAGAGGGCAACTTTGTGGAGTTAGTTCTCTCCTACCTTTATGTAGGTTCTGGGGGTTGAATTCAGATCTCTAGGCTTGCTTAGCAAGCACCATACATGCTGGCTCTAGGTCTCATGTCTTTTTAGTAAACAAATATTCGCATCCAGGAACTTGGGTCCATCTTTGGCTTCCTTGGCCTTTTATCTGAGGATTGTCTATCAGGGTAACACACAGGGCTGGAGTAGCCGATGAACGAAGGAATCGATGAATGGCGTAAGCTGATTGGAGAGGTCGAAGGTTAGGGAGATGACCAAGTCCTTCCTAGTCTCCTTCAAGTATGGCATTGGGAGGATCTCACTTGAGGGCTTTAGCCAGTGCTTTTGAAGGCAGCATGAGGTAAACAGGGGGATCCCTCTGGTGATTCTGGTTATGGGGGAAGGGAACATCCCTGATAGTTAATATGGATTCAATACCCATTTCTTCTCTGGACCCAAGGGTATTATTTTAATTCTAGGTGTGGGGAGATCCCAGGCATTCTGATTACAAATTATTATTATTATTATTATTATTATTATTATTATTATTATTTTATTATTATTATTATTCTGTAATTAACTAGGGAAAGCTTAAAAGGGAGAGGGAAAAAACCCTATAAAGACAGAAAGTATCAACAGGCAGAATCCTGTTGTCCTAAGGCTAAGTTAGCTGCTTTTATGCAGCACAAAGTAGATAGGATATAGATGCTATCTAAAGACTCAGAAAGGAGGTCTTTGAAGTGTGATGTGTGACCAGAACCAGGGGCCTAAGTCAATCAGAGCCCTTCATTGAGGAAGCGGAGGAGGGGCTGATTAGATCGTTGAGGTTTGTTATTTGAAGATCAAGAATTCTAACTTATTAACCAACCGAGTCCTTGTGACTTTACCTCTAACACTGCAATTCTGTATGGCTGTGTAGTCTTTATCCTCAGCTTGGCTGGATCTAGAAGCGCCTAGGAGACACAGCTCCTGATATGTTTTTAGTGTTTTAAAAAAGAAAAAATAAAAACAACAACAACAAAAATGGAAACAAAACCTGAGAAGGGCTGGTGAGTGCCTGCATGCATGCTGGTGAGTGCCTGCATCCCTGCTGGTGAGTGCCTGCATGCATGCTGGTGAGTGCCTGCATCCTGCTGGTGAGTGCCTGCATGCATGCTGGTGAGTGCCTGCATCCATGCTGGTGAGTGCCTGCATGCATGCTGGTGAGTGCCTGCATGCATGCTGATGAGTGCCTGCATCCCTGCTGGTGAGTGCCTGCATCCATGCTGTGCCTACTTCTTGTCATGGTCAGTCCCCCACTCTTGCCATCATGCCTCCAGTGCCAAGATGGACCTCATCCCTTCAAATTCCAAGTCAAAAGGATTCCTTCACTTGCTTTCCTCATGTATTCAGTCACAGTCCTAAGTGGAGTGACTAATGGAGATGGGTGTCACTCTACTTCCTTTGCAGGATGGAGATGAGGGCTACGTGTCAGTGGAGAGAGACTACTTTCCTATTTCACAGTGCAGCAGGCCAGGTTCCAACCTCTTTGTAAGTCCTGTGCAGTCCATCACCCACCATGATGTCACGATGCTGAGGTCTACTCTTGTGTTGCCTATTTTACAGTGGATGAGATGCAGGCAGAGACAAAGGGAATCTTCTAGGTCCACACAGTAAACGAGCAAGCAAGAAGTTAAAGCAAGTTTGCCTGATTCCTTAAATCCTTTTGTTTTTCATGCGTCACCAGGAAATATCTTAAAAAAAAAAAAAAAAAAGTCTGAAAAATATACTGGATATCACTTAGTCCAGAAAACAGCAAATTATTAAAAAAAGATTATATAATAGGAGGGACATATTTTATTTCTCATTACCTTTTTTCTGGTAGCATGTGTGCTGACCTGACTCTTTCTACCACAATGAAGTTGTCATCTCAGTTTTTATAGTGAGAAAAGGAAGATGGTCATGCCCCAAGGTTGACAAGGATAGAAGAACCAAGAAACAGTGTCCCCCACTCCATTGATCCCCGCAGCATGGAAGGTCAGGAGATTCTGTGATGTCAAGATCTAGTAACACAATCCAGCATGGCGATACCCAGAGCAGAATATAAAGTCTTTTCTGTTTACCCAACCCCCGGGGAGAGGCTGGGCATGGTGGCACACACCTTTAGTCCCAACATACAGTAGACAGAGGCAGGCTGATCTATGAGTTGGAGACTGGCCTGGCCTACATGGCAAGTTTCAGTTCAGTTAGGGGTACATAGTGAGACCTTGTTTCAAACCAAAGGCAACAATAACGACAACAACAACAACACACACACACACACACACATAAACCAAGAGCACCCCCCCCAAACAAATCAAAAAACAAGGCAAGGAACACTTGAGGGGTGACATTGTCCTTTGGCCTCTCACTGGCTAACACAAGTACACGGGCTCACAGGTCAAGTTTGAGAGCCTTAGCTGGAGGCCAAGTGGCCTAAAGCTTTCTCTTGTGGTTCATTTGTTTTGTGGAACTCTGCATGTCCTTGTTTAAGACCAGAGCAGGGAGAATTGGCCTGGGGCCACCACGCATGAATGAAGCCTTCCCGTCCTGAACTGGACGCCTGGCTGGGGATGAAGACACCACACTGGGGCAGGAGCTCTCTATGCATTTAGGAGTCCATGCTTTAAAAAGCATGGCAGGTGGCAAAGATGAAGGTTTGCCTGCTCTGCCTGACCGCGTACCCCTTGAGGTTTTAGTTGATAGTGCAGCAGTTGGCAGCTCAATGAAGTCATTTTGAATCTGAACAATTATGACTAAGGAGGGCAGAGAATTTGGGGAAGAATTCACACACACACACACACACACACACACACACACACACACACACACAGAGACATACATAGACACACACATACAGATACAAACACACACATATACACAAACACATGCCTGTACATATACACGTATACATATGCATACACATACAGAGAGATACAGATACATACCACACACACAAACACACACACACACACACACACACACACACACACACACACACACACACACACTTTTTTCTTCTTTTTTGAGAGAAGGTCTCATGTATCCTTAACCCCTGATCTTCCTGCTCAGTCTCCCCAGTCGGTATGTTCCTAACTTTCTTAATGGTTCTCTTTGGCTTTGCTTTGTGTATTTATTTGTGGTGCTAGAGATTGACCCTGGGGTCTTGAGCAGGCTAGGCTAGCCCTCTACCTACTGAGCTGATCACTGGCTCTCCTGGAGCTTCAGTAATAAGAGATACTTGCTCTCCTAGAAGTGCATTTGCAAGTTCTTGGGTTTAGAGTTCAAATGAGGTAGACCTGGGAATGAGGCTCATTGTAAAATCAATTCCTAAAATTGCCTGGACACTGTGGCGTGACTATATCAAGATGATTGTCAATGAGCGTCCCACTTTAGTGACTTGTGCCATCAAAGAAGCTGCTGCCACTGTCCTTGGTTACGTCCCAGAATTTGAAGACTCTGTTGCCAAAGACCATACACATTGGGCACAGCGCGTAGTGGACTGGGAACAGTGTTGTTTTGGGGGAGTCCTTGGCCAGCAACTCATAGGGAAGTCTGGATAGTTTTCTCTTCTCCTCTAAACCCTTTCTACGTATCCAAGACAGTGCAATCTCACTGCCAACTTGATTCTTTGAGAAATGACTGAAAAATCTTTCAGTTACAGAACTTGTAATTTAAAACAGGATCCGTGAGATAGCTCAGTGTGTATTGCTCACTGTGCAAACTTGACAACCAGAGTTTAGATTCCCAGAACCCATGTTAGGATGGGCGGAGAAAACAAATTTTACAAAATTGCCCTCTGACCTCTACGTGCATGCTTGTGATATAGTAACCCACGTACATATCACACTCAGACACAACAATAAAACTAAATGAAAAAAGCCTTGCCACAACCGTCTGTATAGAATGAACGGCACCTTCAGTCTGCCTGCCATATATATTGTTCAGAAGCCACCGCTTTGCTTCACCCAGGCTAGACATGAGTTATCAAAGATAGTCCAAGCATTTTGTTTTGTTTTGTGTTTTCAGGGCCAGGTGTTGTGGTACCCACCTGTAATCCCAGCATTCTGGAGGATCTCAAGTTGGAGGCTAGCCTGAACTACACAGTGATACCCTGTATCAAAGAATTAGAAAAACAGTGAAAGTAGTGATACACTGAAAACGACCTGGCTTAGCGCACAGGTACTGCAAAGGTTAATGTGATCATCTCATTACACGTCTCAAGTGAGCACAGCAGCTGTCTTCAGCAGATCAGGAGAGGCCTAGGAGCCTCCTAGCCCATGTCGGAATGCTGGGATACATCTAGATGGGGTGGATGCTCCCCACAATGTGAGTCACGTACAATCTAACATTCTGATCATTAAAACTAACCAACCAACCATCCAACCTATTTATTGGGACTGGAGAGATGGCTTAGCAGCGAAGAGCGCTGGCTCCTCTTAGACCTGGGTTTCATTCCCAGTACATGCCTGGTGGCTCATAACCATCTGTAACTCCAGTTCTAAGAGATCCACTGCCCTCTCTGGCCTCCTCAGGCATCAGGCATCAAGTATGTGTGCACATACATATATGCAGGCAAAACATCCCCATACATACAATATTAATTAAAAATTAAAACTATTATGATGATGATGATGATGATGATGATGATGATGATGTGTTTGTATGTGCATGCCCCATGAACATGAGTGTGCGTGTCACTGTGTTTGGGTGCGCATGCACGTGAGCGTGCTTGTGTGTGCATGCACATGAGTGTGCGTGTCACCGTGTTTGTGTGCGCGTGCACATGAGTACGCGTGTCCCTCTGTGGAGTCAGTGCTGCCCTTTTACTTCTTCGTGGGTTCTAGGGTTTGAACTCAGGCTGCCAGGCTTGCACAGCTATCTTGCTGACCAAATATTGCTGATGCACTCTCAATTCAATGGTTGCAGGATGTGTGTGTGTGTACGTGTGTGTGTGCACGTGTGCCCGTGTGCCAGGGATTGAAGTTAGGACTGCATGCACGCTGCTCATGCACTCTGCCACTAAGCTGCACCTCCCAGTGTTTGCTCCTTATTTCTTCTGCATCTCCCACAGTGAAGGGAAAACTCAGATTTGCAGACATCTATATTTACTGCATCCTCCTGAGTGTATTCTAGACCTACTGGACTTTTCTTTCACTCAGGAAGCAAAATCCCAACTCTAAAAATAACTGGGTTCTGACAGTGTCACTCAATGACTCGTCTCTGTCCCTTTGTTCCAGAGTAAACGCATGCATACCCTGCACCAGAGGCCAGTCGTGGAACGTGGGTCCCAGCCAGTGTACTCATCTGCTGTCTCTGCTGGGTGCCTGCAAATCTGTGCAAACCATAACTCAAGAAGGGTTCATGTTCACGGTTAGCAAGTTTCTTGTCTAGAAACCATTCCCTCTGATTTTCTCTGTGGTTCTTACATGTTAGCCTGCACTGGACTCATTGAGACAGCTTTGGAAAACACAGCCAAGGGCCAGCAAGATGGCTTAGTAGGTAAAGGTACTTGCTGCCAAGTCTGACGATCTTAGTTCAATCCCTGGGAGAGAACTGACAGACAGACACAAATGCACAGACAGACACACAGAGACAGACACACATACATACATATACACATACATATACATAGACAGACATACAGACACACACACACACATACATACATACATATATACATACATACAGACATACACACACACACACAGACAGACATGTACAATTATTATTTTAAAGAAAACACAGCCAGTTGAGCTTCCAACTCTCTTCTTGCTCAGTAGGTTGCGCAGAGTTTCTGGGATTTTTTTTTTTTTAAATTTTTTGATACTTTATTTACATTTCAAATGTTTCCCCCTTTCTAGGTCATCCCCTCCCTCTCCCCCCTGCCTCTATGAGGGAATTCCACCTCCCACCCACCCGTCCACCCATTCCCATATTCCCACCTTGACATTCCTCTTTACTGGGGCCTCTAACACCCTCAGGCCCAAGGGCCTCTCCTCCCCCTGATGGCCAACAAGGCCCTCCTCTGCCACATATGTGGTCCGAACCATGGGTCCCTCCATGTGTATTCTTTGGTTGGTGGTCCAGCCTCCAGGAAGACCAGGGGGAGGGGGGTCAGGCCAGTTGACACTGTTGCTCCCTCCATGGGGCTGCAGACTCCCTCAGTTCCTTCAGTTCCTTCTCCAACTCCTCCAAATGGGACCTAACACTCAGTCCAACAGTTACTGTAAAGTGAAACTTGGGTATTCCAAACCTTTCGGCTAATATCCACTTATCAATGAGTACATACCATGTTCGTTCTTTTGTGACTGAGTTACCTCACTCAGGATGATATTTTCAAGTTCCACCCATTTGCCTGCAAATTTCATGAAGTCATTGTTTTTAATAGCTGAGTAGTACTCCATTGTGTAAATGTACCACAATTTCTGCATCCATTCCTCTGATGAGGGACATCTGGGTTGTTTCCAGATTCTGGCTACTATAAATATGGCTGCTATGAACATAGTGGAGCATGTGTCTTTATTACATGTTGGAGCATCTTCTGGGTATATGCCCAGGAATAGAATAGCTGGGTCCTCAGGTAGTATTATGTCCATTTTTCTGAGGGTCTGCCAAACTGATTTCCAGAGTGGTTGTACTAGCTTGCAATCCCACCAACAATGGAGGAGTGTTCCTCTTTCTCCACATCCTCGCCGGCATCTGCTGTCACCTGAGTTTTTGATCTTAGCCATTCTGACTGGTGTGAGGTGGAATC
>CM052704.1:33572325-33630680 GCA_028551405.1 Uromys caudimaculatus
GGAGATTCCACAATAAAATGGAAATGGTGGCAGGGAAAATTAACTGCTTTGGTTTTCTGAATCAAAGTCTCACTCTGTAGCCCTGGAGCTCTCAACCCCTCTCCCTCCAACTCCCTAAACTGGGATTACAACAGCACCTTGTCCAGCTTGCTCCTTCTGCCTCCTAACTACTCCATACGGAAATGTGTTTCTTTCAGCAACAGGAAACAGATTTGGGTGGATGACATCACGTGGTTTCTTCTTGTCCCTCACTCTTTGCTGTGTTTCTCCCCCACACCCACCCCCGCGTAATTACACCGTGGTTCAGGAGAGCACCAGAGTACAGGACTCCTTCAAATGGAGACTTAGCTCAGTGGTGGAACCCTTGCCTACAGATACAAAGCATTGAATTGATCCCTGATATCACACAAGAAAAGGAGGAGGGGTGAGGGAAAGAAGAGCAGGAAAAGGAGAAGAAGGAGGGAGGATTCCACTCTCTACTGCCCAAGCAGTCACGACAGCAGTTCCATCCATCCCCAGGACCCACAGAGTGGAGAGAACTGAATCCCACAGTTGTCTTCTGATCTCCATGCACACACACACACACACACACACACACACACACATCACCCTTAAAACATTGTTTTTGAAACATCTGCCTTAGTGGTCATTCCCCAGTCTCCTTTTCATTTAAATAGGATTGTGTAATATTTGACCTTTGCGTCTAACTTCTTCCACTGGCGTGATGTTTTCAAGCCTTATTCATATTATAACCCCTATCAAGTACTTCATTCTTCTCTGTGGATGGCTTAATAACGCTCTAGTGTAAGCACATTTCCCATTCACTGATCAACAGACATTTGATTTATTTCTATTTATTTGCGATTATGAATATTTCCGTGAACATCCATGTATACATTTTTGTGTGAATATAGGTTTTGTTTCTCATGAGTAAATTGCCTAGGGGTAGAATTGCTAGATCGTCTCTATTAGGTTTTTTAATTGTATTTTAAATTATGCTATGCTGGGTGGGTGCAGAGATGCACATGAGTGCAGTACCAGAGGAGGCCAGAATAGGGCATCAGATCCCCTGGACCTACAGGCAGTTGTGAGCTGCTGAACATGGGTGCTGGGAATTAAAGTGGAATCCCCTACAAGGGCAGTACACACTCTTAACCCCTAAGCCATCTCACTAGCACCTCATGTATGTTACTTAGACTCCGTATGTCTGCCCTATTCCCTTGTCACTTTCTAATGACTAGTTGTGTGATGATTTCTGAAATGAGTTAATTTCTCACCCGGTAAAGCCTGGATTCCATACAAGAATGGAGTTTCCACCCTAAACTAACTCAGTTTCTCTTGTGCTGCTCTGGAAGCAGCTGGCGTGCCAAAGCCATCTGCTCTCCAGGAAAACAGGTATGGTCACACAGAGAGCAGGGAGGGTGCCCTCATGTCTCCCACAATTCCACACAAAGGGAAGGAATGGTGGTCTACCCTCCTCCCTCCTGACTCTCTCTAAGGAAGGGAATTCAACCTAAACTCTGTCCCCAGTGAAGAAAACAAAGTTTTGCTTTTTGGGGGGAGGGGCGGGGGGAGGCAGTCTCAAGTGCTAGTGCAGGGGTGACCTCGATCCTCCTGCTTCTGATTGTCAAGTGCTGGGATTCAAACCCAGGTTTTCATGCATACTAGGAAAGAGCTCTAACCACTGGGCTACATCCTCAGCTCCCAAAAGAGCCAAGGACTTTTTTTTTTTAAGGAGGGAGCACAGAACCTCGGAACTGGCAACTCAGAGCTTGACAAACATGTGTAAAATTAGAACTACCTACAGAGTGGCTTTGTTTACAGTTTATGAGAACACACTGAGCTATGACTATCATAAAGAAGGGAAGAGATCAACACCTTCTGACCAAAGTCAAGGTGATCCGGTTGGAAACCAAGCAAACAAAACTGCTTAACACAGCCAGTGCTGAGGTAAGAGGGTTATGAATAACCTGACCCTTGTATCTGCAGGTCTCAGAGCACCTCCTGCTCCAGCAGCCAATGAGGTAAGGCCAAGGTCACATATAGTGCTAAAGGCACCGGGCTGGATGGAGCCAACTGACCTCTGGTCGATAGTAAATGCCGTCAATGTGTAGGCAAGCGAGAGGGAATGATTGACTTGTACATTTGACAACGCAGGGAGTGAGGTTTGTATCGCAATACTGTTCTAGCAATATTTCACCAACTCTGCCAGACCCTGTATGATTAGAAATAGACCCTGCTAGGTGTACTAGCTCACTCCCAGAATCCTTAGAAATAGGGTGTCAGGGGAACAGAAATGCCCAGAGAGCGGTGCTATAGAGCTTGAGCTAGGAGACAGATTAGTGTTACAGTGTTATAGAACAAAATACTCTGAGGTTCACAAGACAGTGGTCTGTCTGCCTTACTGGGAGCTTGTAACCTACAGAAAAAGCGTAAGTAGTAACAAGGAATTTGACATTAGAAGTTGAGAATAGCCATCCTGTCTGAAAAAAAGCAAGGTTGTACCTATTGTAGTACAAAAGCACAGGCTGTCTGTCTGGAGACTCGCCAGGATTGTGGTCTGCACCATCAGAAGGGTGGGCCCATCTGCAGGTTTTGAAGCCTCTCACTCTGGCTAACCAACAATATTCTGGAGAAATCATTGAACTTGCTATTTTAAGACTGAGACATGGCTCAGTAGAGTGCTCACCTAGCGTGCACAAAGCCCTAAGTTCCTCTCCAAGCACCGAATAAACCAGGTGTAGTGGTGAGCACATGAAATCCCAGTTCTCAGGAGGCAGAAGCCAGGGATCAGAGCTCCAAGGTCACCCTTAGCTATGGAGAAGGACAGGAAGGAGGGAGGGAAAGAGGGAGGGTGGGAGAGAGGGAGAGAAATGCTATTTTAAAAAGAAGATACTCTTTAGAAAGTGTCTTTCTGGGGAATGGACACAGAGGTGGGGTTTCATTACCATGTATGAAACACATGAAATGTTCCATCTTTCCCTTGGAGAAGGCTCAAGGTGAGCTAACTGTGCTGACTTAGACCTTGGTCAGTTTCAAGAGTGACAGTCTCGTCCACAGCAGGCTGCCTATGGTGGCTTTGGGCTAGCACTTGAAGGGAAATTCAATTTTGCTCTTGCTTTGTTTTCCTGGGGAAGGTGTGGGAAACTGAACCTAGGGTCTTGTAAGCATCCACTGTAACGGGGAGCTTCACTTGAAACCGAATGGAGTTAGCATTTACTGTCTGGCTTCCAGTATGCTCAGCAGAAGTTCTGAGCATTGTGTATCTATAGGGCAGGGCTCTACCGCTCTTCCCCATACAAGCTTCAAGACTTCTGTTTAATCCCCAGTTTGCTCAGCTCTGGTCCTCAGACCAACCACCCTCAAACATCCTCCCTTCCGTGCTTTCAGCCTTTCAGTGAGCTCTTTATCAGAGCTACAGGGACAATACATTACATTCCAGCTCTGTAGTGCCTTGATATCGGGCACCAGGGCTCGGGGACAGGCTTCATGCCATCTTCTCATTCTGAGCCCTATAATTCAACCATGTAAATGACCAACTAGGCCCTGCCTTTAGCCAGGTGATACCTGTCCCCTTGCCCTGTCCTGGGTTCCCCTTACCTCTTGGCTAGTGGCCTGGGTGTTGGCTGAGGGTACATGAGTCCACTGGGCAGCTGACCTCTGACCTTGTGTTTCTGGGTCTCAGTTGCATCACTTGGATTTCTCTAACCTCTCTCCTTCCTGCAGCCCAGGATGGAACATTCTGAAGAGAAGGAAAATCTTAGGGCTCTCTAGAAGAGCCAACCGATAGGACACACACGGGGATCTCTGGGGAGATTTACCAGGAGGCGTCAGCTCTCACAGCTGTAGAGAGTAAGATGCCCACAGCCTGCTGCTCCGAGATGGAGGCCCAGGAAAGTCAGCCCTGTGGTTTCAATCCAAACTTAAGGAGGAACTGGAAGGGAAGCGAAAGGAAGGAAGATGAGGGAAAGGAGGGGAGGGGAGGGGAGAGAGAAGAGTGTAAGGGGTAAAAGTAGTCTAACCATGTGGGGGTATCTAGAGTGTAAACATAAAACTCCCTTTTATGCTTCCTCGGACCTCATAGAAGCAGGACTGATACATCTTGTATCAGAAGGGGGCATAGCTAACAGATCACAGTGGTTCTGTGCACATGTATTATATATATTATACATATGTGTATATATTATATACATGTATGTATATATGTGTGTGTGTATATATACATGTATGTGTGTGTATATGTATATAGATTTGTATACATTGTGCTTGTGTATGGGAATACAAGAGGGCCATGGAGCAGGCATGGCAATCAGAGGACAACTTGCGGAAGTCAGTTCTCTCCTTCCTCTCTGTGGGCTCTGAGAATCGAACTCGGGTCATCAAGCTCCACGCAAGTGCCCTTCCTTGCTGCGCTGTCTCACCAGTCCCTGCTTGTATATTTTGTCTCATCTATTGGATTACATACAATGTTATTTTTATGGTGGCTTGCTGTTAGACCAGAAGCCCATACATCGGGGGTGCGGGCACAGCCTTGTTCCCTTCAGCAACACAGTGCTGCTGTGGTCCCATCAGTGCTGCCTTGTTCAGGCTGTCCCTGAGAGCATGTTGCAATGAGAACCACATGCACTGTGCATGTGCTGCCAAATGGGTAGGTATGCATTCTGGTGGGTCTTTAAAGTCACAGTTTCCCAGCTAGCCCGTCCCAACCAATGTGCTCTCTGAAAGATGTCACCCAATCACTTTCCATAAAAAACTGCAACCAGGAGGGTTACCAGCACTGAATGTGAGAATATATATATATATATAGTTTGTTTGTTTGTTTGTTTGTTTTGTTTTTTCAAGACAGGGTTTCTCTGTGTAGCTCTGACTGTCCTCGAACTCACTCTGTAGACCAGGCTGGCCTCGAACTCAGAAATCCGCCTGCCTCTGCCTCCCAAGTACTGGGCTTAAAGGCGTGCACCACCCCTGCCAGGCTATTTTTATTTTATATGGGGGAAATTTGTGAATGAATTTCACTATTGTGGAGCAATCACTGGGGTTTTGCCTTTTTATTCATAAGCAGGGAGAATCCAGGCTTATGCCCTACAGGCACAGTGTCAAATGCTTTCACTCCAACCAGAATTTGTATGTGAAAATATGAGAATCTCTATAATATATAATATAATATGATAATGTTCCGAGCATATTATCATGTGCAGTTCCCTGCTGCATGATCATCCTTAGGGGAAGCTCACGGTGGAGACACCATTATGTAATGGTGAGAGCCTGCCACCATGAGTCCATATCAGACCACATAAGCCCAGAAGGTCACCTAAGCCACCTTTGCATGCTTACTAGTGACGTGGGAGCTGTTTTGAAATACCCCCCAGTGACTTTTCCGACTGAACTTAGTTCTTTGGAACTACTTTAGTTCCACTTCAATTTTTTGCTGAGTATCAAACAGGATTAACTAATCCACTTCCACATAAATGGGTGATGAAAATTATTCTTTTCACTAAAAACAATAATTATTTTTATCTCACATCTAATTTTTTTTAGGCACAATTACTTTGGACCTTTTTCAATTAGTATAATTCAAACACAGATAGTTCTTTTTTTCTGTAAACCAACTGGAATATAAATGAGTGTTAATTTTTTAAATGGGCCTAGCAGTGATGGCATGTGTCTTTAATTCCAGCGCACCGAAGGCAGGGTCAGGTGGATCTCTGTGAGTTTCAAGCCATCCTGGTCTACATAGTGATATTACATGTTTGTTCTAAAAAATTTTTTAATTATATTTTTAAAAATGTTTTTTTTTTTACTATTTATTGGTATTTTATCTGCATGTGTGTCAGTGTGAGATGTTGTATCCTAGAGTTACAGACAGTTGTGTGCTGCCATGTGGGTGCTGGGAATTGAACCTGGGTCCTCTGGAAGAGCAGTCAGTGCTCTTAACTGCTGAGCTAGCCCTCCAGCCCCCTCCTTTTTTAAATTTTTATTTATTTATATGCATACTGGAGTTTGCCTACAAAGATGTCTGTGCATGCCAGGCAGTGGTGGCGCACGCCTATAATCCCAGCACTTGGGAGGCAGATGCAGGTGGATTTCTGAGTTTGAGGCCAGCCTGGTCTACAGAGTGAGTTCCAGACAGCCAGGGCTACACAGAGAAACCCTGTCTCGAAAAACCAAAAAAAAAAAAAAAAAAAAAAAAGATGTCTGTGCAGTGCCCATGTGTGCAATGCCCAAACAGGCCAGAAGAGGGCATCAGATCCCCTGGAACTGCAGTAACAGATGGCTGTCAGTTGCCCTGTGGGTGCTGGGCATCCATCCTGGGTCCCCTGCTTTAACCACTAACCCATCTTTCTAGCCCCCATGAAATTTTTTAAACTTGGAGGAATAAGCCTGTGTTGTTCCAGTCCCCACTATAGATAAAGATTCACTTGTGTGATTCTAGTAAGTAAGAAAGAAAGCACTTTGCAGAGTCTTGGAAACTCAAAAGCTCTCTTAGCTGCAGAACTGGGTAGAGGCTCTGGCTGAGCTGCTAACAATGTTTCCAAGAACACGGCATCAGTTTGAGAAGCCTGACTCATCAGTCTGAGAAGCCTGACTCAGCAGCGCCGTGTCTGCTGCTGCCATATGTCAGTTACCACACAACTTCGGAGTTTCCCTAGAGACAGCAGCAACTGCTGACAGCTTCACAAGTCATCAGTGAGTGGTCAAGCTCTGTATTTTTAATTAAAAATTAATCGTAATGCTGACCTACTGGATAATTCGTTGCATCTACTACGGATAGACCTCCACACTGATTGGTGAAGAGTAATGCTTTCTTCTCAATCAAACTAATCAAACTAATCACAAGCAATATCCTAACGTGTAACTTAGCTTTGGTATTGGGGTTTTGGGTTTTGTTTTGTTTTTGTTTTACCTTTTGTTTGTTTGTTTGTTTGTTTGTTTGTTTTGTTTTGTTTTCAAGACAGGGTTTCTCTGTGTAGTTCTGACTGTCCTGGAACTCACTCTATAGACCAGGCTGGCCTTGAACTCAGAAATCCACCTGCCTCTGCCTCCCAAGCGCTGGGATTAAAGGCGTGCGCCACCACTGCCCAGCTTGGTTTGTCTTTTTGAAGCAGGCTCTCATGTAGCTCACAATAGCCTCAGGTTCATTATGTAGTTGAAACTTCTGATCCTGCCTCTGCCTCCTGAGTGCTCGGATTACAGATGTGCACTACTATGCCCTGGTTTGTGTAGTTTTGGGGATGAAATTCAGTACCCACTGCACAATAGGGGTGCTCTACCAACTGAGCTACATCCCCAGTTTAGGGTTTTCATAGGTTGGTTGGTTGGTTGGTTCGTTGGTTCGTTGGTTGGTTCGTTGGTTTGGTTTGGTTAGTTGGTTGGTTGGTTGGTTTGGTTTGGTTAGTTGGTTGGTTGGTTGGTTTGGTTTGGTTAGTTGGTTGGGTTGGTTTAGTTAATGGTACTGAGGATTGAACCAGGGCCTCACACATGTTAGCAAAGTACTCTACCACTAAGCTTAAATTGTTTTACATTGAAACAGGGTCTCACTAAGTTGCCCAGGCTAACCCTGATCTCTCTTTGTAGCCCATACAGACAATAAAGTTATAATCCTCCTGCCTCTGCCTCCTGAGTAACCAGAATTACACACCTATACTAGGCCTAGTTTTTGCTTTTAAAAGATTTGTTTCAACTTTCATTTTCTCCCAAGATAATGACTACTAGCTGGCAAATAATGAAATTTGTTTTCAGGATTCAAAAACCCAGTCAGATATTGGTTCAAAAGTCAATATGGATACCTGGGTGTAACATGCCTTTAATTCCTGCACTTGGGAGGCAGAGGCAGGTGGATCTCTGTGAGTTCAAGGCCAGCCTGCTCTACAGAGCTAGTTCCAGGACAGCCAGGGCTGCTACACAGAGAAACCTTGTCTTGAAAAAACAAACAAACAAACAAACAAACAAACAAAAACACTTAGGAGACAAAAGGCAGGTGGATTTCTGATTTCGAGGCCAGCCTGGTCTACAGAGTGAGTTCCAGGACAGCCAGGGCTACACAGAGAAACCCTGTCTCGAAAAAACAAAATAAATAAACAAACAAACAAACAAAAAGTCAATATGGAAAACCTGGTGTGGTAGCCCACCCTTGTATTCCCAGCACTCTAAGCTAGAGGCAGGAGAATCAAGAGTTTAAGTCCAGCAGAGCATACACACCCAGTTTGAGTCCAGCCTGGGTTACATGAGACCCTGTCTCAAAACAAAACATAAAAACTGAAAATATAAATATGGAACTGTTGTACAGTAACCCAAACAGGAAGCTGAGATGGGGGGAATTACAAGTTTGAAGTTATATATCTGTGCCATAAAGCAAGCACTTTTCTCAAATAAATAGATGAATCAAATAAAAATTTTAGTAAAAGAAACTTGCTGATTGCTAAGTATAGTGGCAGGTGGCATTCACCTGTGATCACCAAGCATGGTGGCAGGTGACATCTGAGTACGGTGGCAGGTGGCTTCTACCTGCAATCCTATCACTCAGGAGGCTGAGGCAGAAAGGTCAAGCATTTAAAGCTATCCTGGCCAAAGAGTAAGAACATGTCAGGTACAGGGAGCCATGTCAGGTCAGGTGACAATGGGCCATACTGATCCCACTAGTACCTAGAATGGCCTGTTTGTGGACAGCTCGACCTACACAGCCTTGAATGACAGTCTACAGGTTCAATTCTACCTCCTGATACAATGGAGAGAATAAAATCCTCTGTGTTACACCAATGACCAAACACCACACAAGTAGAAGGGAGGTGAGCCAGTCCTCAGTCTCTAAACCATACTCGACACTCGTGGTATTGCAAGGGAAATCAAACACCACCCCAAAAAGGAAAGTTGCGACTGGAGATTGCCTGATGCCCATGGTTTGTCTCAAGTGAGACCACTTGGGTGTAAGGAGAGGACGGCTGAATTTTGCTCATCCAGTTGCATTGAGCGGACAGGAGTTGGAAGCTGACACCCTGGGGAGGTTTGGGCTGTGTGTCCCTTCTCTGGTGTAACGTTGACCACAGTGCTCCCAGCAACTCAGGCAGCCAACAGAAACGCTTCCTATGCAGGGAGGTCATAGCCCGGAGCGCTGGTTAGAGCAGTGCAGAAGCTCATTGCTGCTCTCGGTTATTTCCCTCTAATCTCTCCCTAGCGGTCCGGCTGACTGTAGCCGGAATATTTGAGCACAGTAATTTGCAAGATTTATGGAAAACAATTTCTCAGAAATGTGCTCTCAGTTTTCATTGGGCAAATTCCTCTTCCCTCCCTAAGTGCGTGAGTGCCAGAGCATATGGGACAGGTAAACGTCTTAATGGGCAGCATAAAAGTAACATTTTTTTCCTGCCCAAGTGGATGATACAAATGTAGGGCTTCCAGTTCTCTTTTTCTCTAGAGCAAATGTTCAGAGCACAGGAAAGAGAGAGGGAAAGCCCACCCTTCAACCTGGCTGTCCACAGCTCAGTAATGGCTGCATCATTTCGCAGACTCTAGTCACTGCTTCTGATACATCCATCCTTGGGGAAACAAACTCTTATTGAATTTCTTTCCTGCAGGTCTTAGTCTCCTACCTGTCTCCTATATTATATACATTGGACATGTGCCTTTCTAAGACCTAATACAATAAGATGAAAATAGCCAAAGGCAGTGTCTCTAGGCTTGCGAAGGAAAGAGGAATGGTACAAACAAACAGTAATGAGAAGTTATAGGGGATCAGAGTTCAGGTAAACATTTCCCAGATGGACGTGCGTGGGACCTGCTTTCTCCTTAGAATTGGAATGATAACACCCATTATATATTTTTTTGGCTTTTTCGTGACATGACAGAAGTAAATAATCACCTTGGAATCAGCCAGCAACTGGCTTGAAGTTAGAACACAGGCAATACAGTGTATTCATTCAGCCACAGCCGCTTATTGAGAAGCTACCGTGTTTTACTCAAACCAAGCATGCCTTGTGTCTTGTTTTTGTTCCTTGAGACAGGGTGTCATGTAGCTCAGGCTGACCTTCATCTCACCACATAACCAGAAATGACCAGGAACTCCTGATTCTCCTGCCTCTACTCCCCCACCTCTCCCAGCAACTGGCCCATTCTTAGACAGCTTTGAGTAAACAACCCTTAAGTAGGATTAGCTGGTGACCAAGCTAGCTCAGTCAGTCAACAGGTTCTCCAGCACAGGATTTAAAAGAAAAGAGACAATTAGACAACATTGTAGCATGACCCCAGCCAGTTCTGAGGCTGAGGAGGGTTTATTTTTTCTCAGTCTGCTCTTATACCATTTTAATTACATGCAGTTCTAGGTTGAGGAATAAGCAATACAATAAACGAAAATAGGGCTGGAGAGATGGCTTAGCGGTTAAGAGCACTGACTGCTCTTCCGGAGTTCCTGAGTTCAAATCCCAGCAACCACATGGTGGCTCACAACCATCAGTAGTGAGATCTGATACCCTCTTCTGGTGTGTCTGAAGACAGCTACAGTGTACTTACTTAAAATAAATAAATAATTTTTGAGTGAGTGGGGCTGGAGCAAGCAGGGCCAGAGCAAGAAGGAGAAAAAAAAAAAAAAAAAAAAAAAAAAAAAAAAAAAGCCAAGAAACTCAAATAATCAAGGAACAAGCCGGGCAATAAACAAAGTCCCGAGATCACGGTTTCTAAGGGCCTATCAGGATGACCAAGATATCTGAGTCTACTTCCCTGCCCTAACCCAAAGTCATATTCTTGCCTGAAGCCTACTTCTTTGTTCTAGGCTAAAATCAGATTCCTGCTTGAGCTTACTTCCCTGTTCTAGCCTAAAATTAGATTCCTGTCTGAATTTACTTCCTTGTCCTGGCCCAATGTCAAATTCCTGCCAAGAGGCCCCAAAAAGCTCTCCACAAGACGCCTTCTGTTCTCTCTTGACACTGATAGGCACTTGTCATAGCACAACTATCCCTCCACGTTTGTCTTCTTAACCACAGAATTGGAGAATGGACCCAGGGATTGACAGATCTCCTCCGAGCGTTCCCCACCTAGTCCTGCTGCTGACTATGACAGCATGAGTTCAATAAAATAATTCAGCCTCACATGACTGACAGAATGAAAGACTGGACCCTTGTGAGCAACAGTGAAGTTAAAATAACACCTCTCCGCCCCCTCCCTCCCTCTCATTTTGAGACAGGGTCTCATGTAGCTTAGGCTAACCTCAAACGTAGTAGAGAGCAAATGATGACTTTAAAGTCTGATCCTGCTGCCTGCACCTCCCAAGCTCTGTGATGACAAGCATGTGCCACCACCTCTAGCTTCATGCAATGCTGGGGATAGAAACCACATCACCACAGATGCTGTGCCAGCATTCTGCCAGCAGAGCTACAGCCACATCCCAGTGTCTGTCTTCTAAGGGTGAAATAAAGGGCTCCTTAAAAACTGCCCTTAGGGCTAGCTAGACGGGCTCAGCAGAAACGAGCGCTTGCTGCCAAGCCTGAAAACATGTGCTCGACCTCCAGGATCCAGCTGTTGGACGGAGGAAACCAGGTAACCAAGTCCAGCAAGCTATCCTCTGACTGCCATATAAGAACTGTGGCATGCACACAGTAAAAAAATGTTTTAGCTGCTTATAATGCTGCCAAGATGGCAGTCAGCTGCAATCCTAGTACTCTGAAGATGGAGGCTAAAGAATCTCAAGTCCAAGGCCTACATGGGATACAGAGTGAATTCAAGGCCAGTCTAGACTACTTGGTGAGACAACCTTGTTTAAATAAGATCCTAGTCCCTTCAGATCTCTTCTCACCCCAGTTGCCATGAGATTAGATGCCCCATACCCCATGGCATGTTCTTGCCACTTTGTGCCCAAAGCGACAGGATCAGGAGGAGAGCACCTGCCTAGCAAACATGAGGCCTTTAAGTTTGATCCCAGTAAGAGAGACAGTCAGAGAGTTCCTCTGTCATAGCTATGAGCAGTCTCTGAAGACTCCAGCTAGGAACATTTAATGACTTGAATGTGTGGGCAGTCATCAGTGTCCCCGTGTGATTCCTAGACAGAAAGCATCAGCCTAGAGTCTGACACCACAGGTTTGCATACTGGTTCTGACGCTCACCACATTTGTTTCCCCATCCACTGACTTACACAATCTCTATTTCTCAGGTATGTTGTGAAGATTAATACAAAGTAGGAGGTAAATCAGTCGGAAGAGTATTGCACTGTGACAGACACTCAATAGATATGAGCTCTCCTCTTATCAGTTTTCACTTGTTAGGACTTGCTGTGGTCAAAGACATTTCCACGCTGAGTGTGAGTGCACACACCTGTAATCTTAGCATTTGAGAGAGAGAAGCAGGAAGGTTACCCTGAATCGAGGCTACCAGGATATCTAATAAGTTCCAGGAGAGCCTCAGCTCAAAGTAAGGCTCTGTCGCAAAAAGGAGGGTAGAGGCTGGACAACTGCCTCAGTGGTTAAGAGCACATGCAGCTCTTCCAGAGGACGTTGGGATCCCAGTATCCATATCAGGCAGTCCGCACTGCCTAATTCCACACCCAACACCCTCTCTTGCCTCTGTGGATACCTGCACACAGATCATAGATGGTGCGCACGAGCACACACACACACACACACACACACACAGACACACACAGACACACACACAAATAAATAAGTATCTATTTTCAAAGGAAAATCTCTGGCTCATCCTTAAAGCTATGAATTATTAAACCCCCAGGCCAGCAGTGAGATGACTCTTTATGAGCTGGTGGGTAGGGAGAGTTCAGAGGCCATCGCCCTTATTCTTGGCTGCCCATCAGAACTAGAGAGACTGGTGCTGTGACTGTAGCCCAGGGAGGAGGGTACCTGCCCAGCATACCAGAAACCCCTGGTTCAAACCAAGCACTGGCTAGAACAGGGAAGTGGAAGCACAGGGGTCCTTAAGGTAACACCTGCCATTCCAGAGGTGGGAAGAGGTGGCATCTTCCTGCTTGGCCTTGGCTGGCTAGAGGCCCAGCTGGGAGGGTTTCATTAGACCCTGTCTCAGAACAAGGGCAGATAACTTAGATTCTAGATAATACATCCCATGGTTGACCACACACATCCTGGCCATAAGTCATGGAAAAGTCAAGCTGGAACTGTGCTGGAAACCTAGAGTTCACAATGCCAAAAGATGCTGTACTGGCTGGTTTTGTGTGTCAACTTGACACAAGCTGGAGTTATCACAAAGAAAGGAGCTTCAGTTGAGAAAATGCCTCCATGAGATTCAGGTGTAAGGCGAAAGCAACCTGAGCAAGCCAGGGGAAGAAAGCCACTAAAAAACATCCCTCCATGGCCTCTGCATCAACTCCTGCTTTCTGACCTGCTTGAGTTCCAGTCCTGACTTCCAGTCGTGATGAACAGCAATTGGAAGTATAAGCTCAATAAACCCTTTCCTCCCCAACTTGCTTCTTGCTCATGATGTTTGTTCAGGAATAGAAACCCTGACTAAGACAAATTGGTACCAGAAGTGGGGTATTCCTGTGACAACCTGACCATGTTTTGGGAGGACTGTGGAAGGACTTTGGAACTTTTTTTTGTTTTTGTTTTTGTTTTGTTTGTTTTTTGAGACAGGGTTTCTCTGTGTAGCCCTAGCTATCCTGGAACTTACTCTGTAGACCAGGCTGGCCTGGAACTCAGAAATCCACTTGCCTCTGCATCCCAAGTGCTGGATTAAAGACGTGTGCCACCACTGCCCGGCAGATTAAAGACTCTTATCAGGGCTGTTGCTATTTTGACTGTGAAGATTCTGTGGTTTTGGTTAGCTGGGGCTGAAGGATCAGCTGTGATTAACAAGATACCAGAACTACTAAAGCAAAACCATTGCATTACTGGGACTATTGATGCTGGTTAACTGGAGCTAAGAAATTGGTGGTGATTAAGAAGAGACCAGCATCATTGAGGTGACATCTCCTGGGAAGTGTTTTCTGAGAGCACAAAGAGGCTGTGTTCCAGAGATAGCCAGGGTTGTACCTTGTGCTGTGGCTGGACTTGGTAATGTGTAAGAGTCACGGGTGGTACTGGTTTTGAAGGCATGAAAGAGTCATGAAGAGCAGCTGAGGCCTGGGTACTGTGAGAGGCCATGAAAGGCCATTGGTGAAGGTGCAGCCTCAGTTGCACTGACAGCCCAGGACTGAAGGGGTCATGCAAAGGAGTTGATGCTTAGCACCATGAAGAGAGCCTATGAGAGGCTGTTGGTAAAGCCTAGTTGCAGCGGAAGACAGCAGTGTTTTGGAGATACCAGTACCATGAGATGACCACCAAGAACATCAGCAGCAGTGGAGTACAGGCATCTGGAGCCTAGAAGACAAGGTGTGTGCTACAAAGAGCAGAGCTGGAGAAGTGACTCAAGCCCTCGGAGGAATCCAGAAGATCGGGAGTGGATCCCAGACATTGGATGGTTGGAGTTTGATTTTGCTTTTGATTGTGACTGTGGCCTATATTTTTCCCTCTTGAAGAAAGAAAGTATTTTAGTGGAGCCCACAGTTAAGAGACTTTGAATTTTTAGAAGACTTTGAATTTTAAGAGATTGGATATTTAAAAGGGACTGAAATGTTAATATGTAAGAATTTGCAAAGACTGTGGGACTTTTAAACTTATTTAGATCTTGGGGATGAATAAGAAAGTAAGGATCCAGGTTTAATGGTGATGTGTTTGCATGTCAAGTTGACAAGGGATCAATTGTACTGCCTAGTTTTGTGTGTCAACTTGACACAAGCTGGAGTTATCACAGAGAAAGGAGCTTCAGTTGAGAAAATGCCTCCATGAGATCCAGCGGTAAGGCATTTTCTCAATTAGTGATCAAGGGGAGGGGGCCCCTTGTGAGTGGTACCATCTGTGGGCTGGTAGTGTTGGGGTCTATAAGAAAGCAGGCTGAGCAAGCCAGGAGAAGCAAGCCAGTAAGTTACATCCCTCCATGGCCTGCCTCTGCATCAGCTCCTGCTTCCTGACCTGCTTGAGTTCGAGTCCTGACTTCCTTCCTTTGGTGATGAACAGCAGTGTGGAAGTGTAAGCTGAATAAACCCTTTCCTCCCCAACTTGCTTCTTGGTCATGATGTTTGTGCAGGAATAGAAACCCTGACTAAGACAGATGCTACACAGGCTACTGGGGGAGAAAAGGCACTAGTGGCCTTACCCAACTGTGAACTTCACAAACTACAGTACTGTCCTACCAGGCAAAATCCATCTACATGCTCAATAGTAGCATGGTTGTTGTGGAATGACCAGTTTCTCTCCACAGTACTGTAAATTCACTCAAAAGTTCATGGTTAGGGAGGCTGTGATGGCTTATACATGCTTGGCCCTGGGAGTGGCACTATTGGGAGGTGTGGCCCTGTTGGAGTAGGTGTGTCACTGTAGGTGTGGGCTTTAAGACCCTCATCCTAGCTGCCTGGAAGTTAGTATTCTACTAGCAGTCTTCAGATGAAGATGTAGAACTCTCAGCTCTACCTGTACCATGCCAGCCTGGATGCTGCCGTACTCCCACCTTGATGATAATGGACTGAACCTCTGAACCTGTAAGCCAGCTACAATTAAAAGTTGTCTTTATAAGAGTTGCCTCAGGCTGGGCAGTGGTGGTACATGCCTTTAATCCCAGCACTTGGGAGGCAGAGGCAGGTTGATTTCTGAGTTCGAGGCCAGCCTGGTCTACAGAGTGAGTTTCAGGACAGTCAGGGCTGCACAGAGAAACCCTGTTCAAAAAAACCAAAAAAAAAAAAAGAGGGGGGGAGGTTCCTCAAAACCCTCTTTTGGAACTCACTCTGTAGATCAGGCTCACCTCAAACTCTGCCTGCCTCTGTCTTGGGAGTCCTGGGATTAATGGCGTACACCACTACCACTCGGCTAAATATTAGCTAAAAGATTCTCAATACTCCTGTCTATTTTGTTTTGGTTTGGGCAAAAGGATTGGGAGAGTGGCTTTTCAGTTTTTAGTGTGTGTGTGTGTGTGTGTGTGTGTGTGTGTGTGTGTGTGTGTGTGTGTGTGTGTAGGCTAGAGGTGTCTGATCCCCCTACAGTTGGAGTTACAGGTGGTTTCACGTGTTGTGAGCCACCTGACATGGGTGCTGGGAACTGAACTCTGCAGGAGCACCAAGCACACTCCAGTGCCTGCCATCTCTCCAGCCATGTGAAGCCAGTAGGCTTCCTTCCCATCACCACCTGACCTTTCCTCTACAGCCTCCTGCTGTTTTCTAAGAGACTGAAACTGGCCCTGATTAAAGAAATAAACATGTGGGCTGGAGAGATGGCTCAGCCGTTAAAGGCTAGGCTCACAACCAAAAATATAAGAAATAAACATGTATGTGAGATGGTTATCAGATGTGTTCTCAGGCACGGCTGGTTTCAGCTTGTTTCCGTGTTTGTCTAAATCTAAGCCGCACGAACGAATTTTAGAGCTACCTTTCATTTCAACTGAATCCCTGCCAGTTCCTGGAACCCTGGAGCCATCAAGCAGCTGGAAGACAGCCTTCCAACTTAGAAGCTACTTTGCAGCTTGGGAAATACAAGTGAGAAAGAACTGGTGTTTGCTGGATGCCAAAACCTTGTGCTATGTGTTGAACTCTTCAATTTAATTCTCTTGGCATGGTATGTTCTCTCTGCCCGGCTTTCCAGGTGAAGAAATGAAAGCTCAGACCCATTTCATCAGTCCTCCAAGGCTCAGCCAGCCTCAGCTCTGCCCCTCTCGTGCCCCCATAAAAACATCTCTTCATGACATCGTTTCAACTCTAATTAAAGTTTAGTTTATCTTGTATACCAACCCCTGTCCTCCTCTCCTGTTTTGGGGAACACTAAAGAAAGCCTAACTGTAATTCTTCTGGATTCTCCCATGGGAAATTATGCTGTGATTGACTTGGTCCCAGTGCCTGACTTAACCACTTGCACTAGCCAGGCATGATGGTAGCTCATCCCTGTCTCCCAGCACTCAGGAGACAGAGGCAGGGGGATCTCTGTGAGTTTGAGGCCAGCCTAGTCTACACAGTGAGTTCCAGGACAGCCAGAGCTATATAGTGAGACTCTGCCTCGAAAAACAAACAAACAAAATAATAATAATAAAATAAAATGCTTATATGAAAATTTGCTATTTGCAAATAGCAGGTCCTATTGACACATTTAGAAGACCGCTCAGTAACATCTGTGGTGAAATGATACCCTTCCTGGACCTCAGGGTGGGGGTGGGGTGAGGGAGCAAGAACAAAGGCAAGTCAAGCTACTGCCAAGAAGCTGTGAGAGCAAGGCAAGCCCGCTTGATCTGCTGAGTTTTTGTTTGTTTGTTTCGTTGAATGTTTTACTTTTTGATAACTGTAGATTTACAGGCTGTTGTAAGACTATTACAAAGAAAAACAGAAATACGACAGAGTGATCCCTAGGACCTTTTGCCCAGCTTTCCCCAGTGGTAATTTCTTGCAAAATGATACCACAGAGGAACGGGTAGATGACTCAATGTGTAAAGGACTTGCTCCACAAACAAGAGGACCTGAGAACCTGACTCCTCAGCACCTCTGTAGAAAGTCAGCAGGACACACCTATAACCCCAGGGACAGGGCAGCAGTAACAGGTGGCTCCCAGGGCATGCATGCTGGGCTGTCTGTTCAGCTAAACTGCAAGCTCCAGGTTCAGAGAAAGACCCTGTCTCAAAACACAAGGAGGAGAGCACAGAGGAATGTGGTGGTTTGTATATGCTTGGCCCAGGGAGTGGCACTATTAGGAGGTGTGGCCTTGTTGGAGAAAGTGTGTCACTGTGGGGGTGGGCTTTGAGACCCTTCTCCTAGCCACATGGGAGACAGTCTTTTCCATTCTGCTTTGGACCCAGATGTAGAACTTTTGGCTCCTCCAGCCTCATGTCTGCCTGGACACTGCCATGCTCATGCCTTGATGATAATGGACTGAACCTTGAACCCACAAGGCAACCCCAATGAAATGTTGTCCTTTATAAGAATTGCCATGGTCATGGTGTCTCTTCCCAGCAATTCAAACCCTATCTAAGACAAGAAATATACTTGAAATTGACCTGAAGCCTGTACATATTCACTCAGAGAGCCCACCTCATGTATGCACAACACACACACACACACACACACATACACACACACACACACACACACACTGAAATACAAAATTAAAAAAATAATACCACCAAGAAACAAAAGATGGTTCAGCAATTAAGAGCACTGGCTGCTCTTGCAAAGGATGCCCGGTACCAACATGGCAGCTCACAAGCACCAGTCCCAGGGGATCCAATGTCACAGTGTAGACTCCTTGGGTATCAAATACACATGGGGTGCACAGACACACTTGTAGGCCAAACACCCATGCACATAAAGTCAAAAATTTTAAATTACCACCCAAACCAGCCTCCCAGTATGGACTGTATGAGACCCTGGGGGGGGGGGGGGAGCTCGTAGGAATGGGTCAGGCATGGGGGTGAGGCTACCATAGACTTCATGTTGAGACTTTGCTTCAGCAAACAAAAAAAGTAAAGACCGAGAGGATGAGAGAGAAAGAAATGGAAATGCATGTGAAATATGACACAGTGACAGGGTGACATAGGACACTTGTATTTGAGCCAGTCTTGTTATATAGACTGGCCTGAAGTTCACTCTGTAGGCTGAGTGATTACAGGATTACAGGAGTGAGCCACCACACCCAGCTTTCTTCTCCTTTTACAATATTTCCTGTTACCTAATTCTATATAAGCTTCAGCTACAGGAGCAAACCTAAGGCCAACGGGGTTACTTGTGACTCTATTAAAACAAACAAACAAATAACCATTGTTGTCATTGTAACAAACCCCCTAACAGGAGCAATTCATGCCAGGGTCTTGTGTATTTGGAGGTTATCATTACTCAGAAATAAGAGACATCTGGCTCTTATCTGATCAACGTGAAAACTAGCCATAAATAAATACATACATACATAGATAAATAAATAAATAAATAAATAAATAAATAAATAAATAAATAAATATTCAACGTCTCCTTGTCATGAACTAATTTCTAGAGCTGAGTATCTATTACTGATTCAAAGAAAATAATGAAGGATGCTCCTTTTTTTTTTTTTTTTCTATTGTATTTGCACCTGTATAAGCCTGTTATCCCATAAAGGCCAAAAAGAAATTAACAATGAAAACTGAAAATACCCAACCCACGTATGATGTGTGCTATTCTTCTTTTTTTTTTTCCTTGAGACAGGGTTTCTCTGTGTAACCCTGGCTGTCCTGGAACTCACTCTGTAGACCAGGCTGGCCTCGAACTCAGAAATCCACCTGCCTCTGCCTCCCAAGTGCTGGGATTAAAGGCATGCGCCACCACTGCCCAGCGTGTGCTATTATTCCATTGCCCGGAGCAGAACTGTACTACTGCAGGAGACTTGCACTACTGAACATCTCTACTGAATATCACAGAGAGGTACCTAAAAAACAACTCAGTAGAAACTTCTGTCTTATACTCTTTAGACCTTGGACCAACAACTCATCCATTGGTGTTTTCATCAGTCTTAAAATACCATGATATCTATCTTCCCCTTCAAAATCTAAATAAAATCAAACTTTGCCCTTTGTGGTACCACCTCGGCTCTGCTAAGGTGCTATCTCTCGTACAATAGTAAGCCCAAGCAAGGCTTCCTCATGTTGAGGGGACTGACTTCCATATATGCATAGGGTTTATATACATAGAGTCTATGGAGGAGACTGGGAACGGCAAAAGGAGGAAAGAACCATCGGACTACAAAACAGGGCTGACCCAAGCTAAACAGAGAGAAGGAAGGGAGGGAGGGGACAGACCTTAGGCAGCAGTGCAGTTCTAGGAGAGCTCAGAGAGGCTGTTCCACTGTGGGGCAGGGCAAGGTATGTCACCCAATTGGTAGAACGCTTCCCTAGCATGCATGACGCCCTAGGTTCAACTACCAGCACCTCATAAAAACCAAGCGGCACACACCTATAACCCTATACTCAGGAGGTAGAGACAGGAGGGTTATAAGTTCTATGTAGGCTTCACCTACAGAGCAAATCTAAGGCCAACTGGGTTACTTGTGACTCTATTAGAAAAAAGAAAAAAGAAGAATCCACAAGGGAGTTCTCTGGCCTACTTACTCCTTGGACAAAGCTCACATCTGGAAAGAATGGTCTAACTTAGTGTGCATGTCCCTGCCAAGCTCAGCCATGAGTCAGGTGGGACCAGACTAAAGGAAACATAGCTCAGGACCCACAAGATAAATGTCTTAGCAGGAGATCTCATGACACTATCATGACAGCCCACCTAGCTGAAGGATCTTGAAAAGAAATCTGGAACAGGTCTGGAAAAAGAACACATGACAACTAAAAATGGTTTAAGGATCGCTTCACTTATTTTTGTTGTTTGCTAGACAGGGTTTCTCTGTGAGGCCCTGGCTATCCTGAAACTCGATCTGTAGACCAGGCTGGCCTGGAACTCAGATCCACCTGCCTCTGCCTCCCCAATGCTGGGATTAAAAGCGTGCACCACCACCCAGCAGCTTCACTTATTAAAAGTAGAAAATCTGTAAATTGTGGCAGGCACCTGTTGGCCCAGGCCTGGGGAAGTGTGCCGGGGCATGGCTGCTTAAGGGGAGGTGTGACACAGTTCCTGCCCCTGGAGCATTGCCAGGCCATTGATCCCATGATCCCCACTCGTTGGCCTGAAACTGATCTTCTGTCTCTTCCTTTTTTTTTTTTTTTTTTTTGGTTTTTCGAGACAGGGTTTCTCTGTGTAGCCCTGGCTGTCCTGGAACTCACTCTGTAGACCAGGCTGGCCTTGAACTAAGAAATTCACCTGCCAAGTGCTGGGATTAAAGGCGTGTGCCACCCCTGTCCGGGTGCATTTATTTTTAGACAAACTAATTTTATGCTCGGGAGGAGAAGCGGTGAAGTAGAAACTTAGGGTTCTCTGGAGAGTCAGTTGTGTTGGATGGTGTTTGGCTGGGCAAACACATGAAGGAGTGTTGTCTCGGGCTTATTGAATGCGTGTGCTGAGGCAAGACCTGTGTTGAGCGACGCACATGGAGGACACATTTTTGGAGGGTATAATAGGACTCCACGGAGTGATGGAGACAGAACTTGGTTTGCTGGTACAGCCAGCTGTACACGTGTGGGTCTTGCATCTTCGCTGATCTTTGAGGAGAGAGGCATAGCCAAGAACTTCTCCTGGCGTTCCGACTGGTCCTGGTCCTGGTCCCACCTGCTGAATTGAGTTGAGGCTGAGGCCTGGCTGTCTCTGCTAGGTCGTGTCACAGCTGTTGCTAATCTGACTCTACCGAACTGGACGGCTGGTGTATCTGTGAGGTGTTTACCAGTGGATCGAGCTGCCGCTGTCTGCTAACCTGTGAACTGAACGGCTGATTTCCAGACAACACAGATGGGAGTTGTTCCAAAGAACCTTTCTAAGCTGGGCAGTGGTGGCGCATGCCTTGGGAGGCAGAGGCAGGTGGATTTCTGAGTTGGGGGCCAGCCTGGTCTACTGAGTGAGTTCCAGGACAGCCAGGGCTACACAGAGAAACCCTGTCTCGAGAAACAAACAAACTAACAAGCAAGAAAGGACTGAGAGAAGGAACAAAGTAAATAAACGGAGGAGCAAACAAAACAGAGCAAAACAAACAAACAGTTGTCATTTCACCTCCGGACTTGCTTCCACAATAGCCAACTGAGTGAAGTTGTTCTGGACATTTTTTTACTTCCTGCCCCAACACATGGGATCTCATTATGTAGCTCCAGCTGCTCAGGAATTCAGTGTAGGCCATGGAGGCTTCAAACTCACAGCTGGCGTTAAAGGCATAGCAAATGTTCCTTCCTTCCCACGCCCATGCTGTGGTGAACCCTGTGCTTCATGCTTACTACTTCACACACCCAGCCTCCTATGGCTTGAGATGTCTCCCACTAGTTTTCAGAGTTTGTCTTGCTAGATGATGTTTTGAAAAAACAACACCGTGCCAGGCTTGGTGGCACAGATCTTTTAATCTCCGTATCTTGATCCTGCACTTATCGGATAAATAAAACTATTTGTGATAAAAGTATAACAAAAAATTGTATTTATGCAATGTCTCTTCTACTAAGCAAATGTTTGTTCAATTTATTTTCTGAATACACTAACAGAGGATGTATGTAATATTTGCATATTATGTCTAAACAAATAATTGCTGAGTTGTATGTGAATGCGTGTGTTGCTATGAGTCAAAGTTAGCCTTGCAACACATTAGAGAAGCAAAGAGTCCGCCACTCACCTACTTCCCCAGTCCTTGAATATATTTTTGAAGTATGTCTTAGTCAGGGTTTCTATTCCTGCACAAGCATCATGACCAAGATGCAAGTTGGGGAGGAAAGGGTTTATTCAGCTTACACTTCCACACTGCTGTTCATCACTAAAGGAAGCCAGGACTGGAACTCAAGCAGGTCAGGAAGCAGGAGCTGATGCAGAGGCCATGGAGGGGTGTCACTTACTGGCTTGCATCCCCTGGCTTGCTCAGCTGCTTTCTTATAGAGCCCAAGACTACCAGCCCACAGATGGTACCACTCACATGGGGCCCTCCCCCCTTGATCACTAATTGAGAAAATGCCTTACCGCTGGATCTCATGGAGGCATTTTCTCAACTGAAACTCCTTTCTCTGGATAACTCCAGCTTGTGTCAAGTTGACACACAAAACCAGCCAGTACAAAGTATATATCTTTTAATTTCTAGCTTTCTGATTGCTTAATGAACTTAGTGTTTAAGACTCCAGTCAGGATATCATTCTCTTTGAAACCCTTTGTTTGTGGGAGCAGGTGCTGGGGTATCAAACCTAGTGCCTTGCGCATGCTAAATATATGTTTTATATTTATATACTTTTGTTTATTGAGACAGGGTCTTAGTATGTAGCCTTGGATGGCCTGAATTTGCTAAGTAGACCACAAAGTCTACTTTGAAGTCACAAAGCTCCACCTACTTCTGCCTCTTCAAGGGCTGGAATTAAAGGCATGCACCACCATGACAGATCTAAATCTTGATACATTGTGAATTTTTGTCAACCTAAAAAAACAACTCTCATTTCAAAGGGGATAAGAGAGAGCTTTAAACCGGGCAGTGGTGGCGCACACTTTAATCCCAGCACTTGGGAGGCAGAGGCAGGTGGATTTCTGAGTTCGAGGCCAGCCTGGTCTACAGAGTGAGTTCCAGGACAGCCAGGGCTACGCAGAGAAACCCTGTCTCCAAAAACCAAAAAGAGAGAGAGAGAGAGAGAGAGAGAGAGAGAGAGAGAGAGAGAGAGAGAGAGAGAGAGAATGAGAGAGAAAGAGCTTTTATTCTGGAGCCAAATGCAAGTGACCATGACCCAGGAGCACAGATTTAGGTTCCCCACACTTCCCATGTTCTAATTTGAAAACAGTCAGCCCAGTGAAGTTTTACAAGGGGGGGGGGGGAGACAAACAAACAAAAAGCAAACAAAAGGAATTGGAAATCAAGCCTCTTTACAAACACAGTGGTGAGAATATCAGGTAGATGGGTCACAGAAAGGCAGGGAAATCGGAGGCATTGTCTCAGATGCTATCTGAATGGCATTCATAGCCTTTGGCTGTGGGGTACTGGGAATGTGTCTGTACATTCCAGAAGACTTAATGGTCACAACGAGATTAGGTCACAGAAAACGGTGCTAAGAAGGCTGAAGATGACAGAGGTAATTGGCTCTGGACTTGCATCCTTCCCCCTCAGGTGCAGAAGCTCCTGCCAGTCAATCGGGCTTCCTGTAAATGGAGGCTCTCTCCAGGAACTTCTGCTCTCACTGAACGTGTTTGTGTGTGTGGTACTCAGGGTCTTGTTTATGCTTCAACAGTACGCATTCCCAGAACACTCTTCCCAGTATGTGACTATGAACAATCACAAACACGGATGACAAATCAGTACAGGCAGTCGCCTCTCAGCTTAGCTGCTGATACAATGGCTTCTTTAGGACACGGTAATATTTTAATATGTGTACAGCATGTGTTCCATCATATCCTCTCTTTCTTTGTTGTCTCTCCCTTCCTAATAATTACTCCTTCTCCTGCTGTGTTTGTGTGCCTCAGTGGGGTTGTTTACAGTAGCGACAGTTGGCTTGTTGCTGGAGCACAGTGGGTGCCTTGCCAGGATTCTCCTGAGGAAAATGTCACTCCCTCCCCCATCAACAACTAACTGTCTATCAGTTTAGAGGACTAGAACCCCCAAAGCTGCCTATCAGTCCTGAAGGAGAACTGGAACCCCCAAAGCCCCTGCTCCTTCCACGAGAGAGAGTGTTGACCGGCCCTATCTGCAAATAATCTGTGAGTTCCCCAGTTGAACAACTAGGTCATTCAAGGAGAGTTCCACATGCCCTCTTCCCACACCCCTTTTTTTTTTTTTTTAATTTATTTTATTTATTTTATGTATATGAGTACATTGAGCTGTCTTCAGACACACCAGGAGAGGGCATCGGATCCCATTACAGATGGTTGTGAGCCACCATGTGGTTGCTGGGATTTGAACTCAGGACCTCTGGAAGAGCAGTCAGTGCTCTTAACCACTGAGCCATCTCTCCAGCCCCCCCCCCCCTTTTTTTTTTGAGACAAGTTTTCTCTGTGTAGCCCTGGCTGTCCTGAAGATTGCTCTCTAAGCCAGGTAGCCTCAAACTCACAGTTTTATCTGCCTCTGCCTCCAAAGTGCTGGGATCAAAGGCCTGTGTCACCATATTTTCTATCCATCAGCTAATGTCCCCTGCATGTTGGAGGGCATGCAACAGCTGTCCTGCTTATGACTGGGCACTCAATAGTCACTTACCCTCTGAACTTTGATTAGTTATGAGTCTTTACAGTCACCGCTGACTACTGCAAAAAGAACCTGCTCTAAGCAAAGCTGACAGCAGCAGTAATGGGCAGGAACATTATTTAGAAGGTAATTTGAAAGGCACATGATGTCCACTTATCAAAACAATGGAAGTAGCTTTTCTACTGGAGTCTACCTTTTGAAAAGGTTCACAATAGCAGAAATGAATTCCCTCCTATAGGGCAGGTCTCAATGCCAATCAGAAAGTGGTTGGTTACCCCTGTAACAGTCCTGACACAAGAGGTTGTTGTCTGGTCAGTTGGTATTGTCACACATAGTGTTGTAAAAATGCTGGAATGGGTCCTATATGTGCTGCGGTGGGGACGGTCGCACGTTCCAAAACCACACCAAGCCAAACAGTTCCACGTGAGGGGGGGGACAAGGTAGCGGCGAGGAGTGAGAAGGGAAAAGAGAGGGGAAAAAGAGAAAGAGAGATAGGGGTCCTCCGTATATATAAGGAAAGTGACGTGGCCTGACGTAGCCACAGGTAAAGGTGGGCAGTGGGCCAAGGTGAATTCTGGGAATATGGTGGCTGTTGCCTTGGCAACAGGTGGGCGGGTCGCGCTGTCGCCTGGGTGACGTCACCTGGGTGCAACGTCACCGGTTTGGCGGTCCTGATGCCAACACATAGGATCCTGCCACTCGCCCCTGCTCCAGCAGCCTGTATAATACCTTGTGTGGGCTAACTGGGAGGAACCTTCCAGTCCAGTTCCAGCTGGATCTCCCCGTGTTCTGTGACTAACACAGATCTTGACCTCAGGATCTTATCATTTATTTCTGGTAGGCAGCCAATAGCAGTGGCAATTGCCTGTAGTGTTTTAATGGCTTCAGGAGCTTCCCTGAAGCTCTCTGTGTGTACAGGAGCCCACGGCTGGCACTGGGAGTTCTAATAGCCCATGGCTTTTGGGGGGCAGCTCTCTCTATCCACACAGGAAACTTCCACTCAAGCTACTTTTAAACTAGTGTTGATTAATTAGCTCATGGAGTATCTAATTTTCTTAAGGCTATCTCATTCATTACAAGTTTAGGTAGACCCTGTCTGCTCCCTCCACTGTGCTTTCTTGGCTACTAACAAACTTTGCTTGTAGGCGTAAGAAAGGGGAGAGAGAAGGTGGGGGATGGGGAGTCAATGTCTATATATCCATTACCTAAATTGTAAACCAACTGTTATATTTTGTTATATCTGCAAAGCACTTGCTACTTTTTTATGACCCTTTGCCTTGCCTAATGACTCATGTGTGATTGCTGTATCGATAAGAAAACTCAGCCTCAGACTCTAATGACCAGCTAAGGAGTTCCGGTCCGAGGTGCCGTCATCTGCTTGACAGCTGACTCATCCACATCCTGTGGGTGTTAGATTTTTAAGCCAGGTCTGGAAAACATTTCGAATCCTTGGTGATGATACTCTTTCAAAGTTTCTTTTCCATTCCTGGTTAGTCACTCCTTACACAATCTACCTGAGGTATTTCTTCAACCCATTCTTTCAAAGTTAACACTCCCTTGTTTTCTCTCTCACTTCCCTCCCACCTCCCCCTCTCCCTTCCCTCTTCATACCCTCTTAGCTGAGAGTGTGAGTCTTGGGTCTCTCACGTGCTGTGTACTGAACATCCCCAGGCGGTTCCTGCCTTTTCCTGGAACATATGATATCCAATTAAAACACAGTTCTGACCATATCCTAGCATCCCTGCAACAGACCTGACAGAAATAAGGATATTCTCAAGAGCTTGTGGGTGTGTGGATCTCTCAGACTATTGAAACAATGAACCCGCAAGAAATGGGAATTTCCCTCAGGAAATTCCTGCTGGGAAAAGGAAAAGACCTCAGCTTGAGGGGGAATTTGTCTTTCAGGAAGAGAGTTCACACAGTTCCATCTAGTCAGATTGCCTTACAAGATGAGATGGCATCCAAAGATGGGTGAATGGTGGGCGGGACCACACTTTGATGGGGACTGCTTAGATGTACACCCTGGCCTTCTATTTAAGCTTTAATCTCATTTCGGGACCCCAGAGAGAGGTTAACTTTGTCCCTCTTCCCAATGTGGGCATATTAAGTAAATCTCCTTTTTCATTTTTGTTCGTTTGTATTCTTGTTGTTTTGGTTTTTGTTTGTTTGTTTGTTTGTTTGTTTGTTTTTGTTTTAAGACAGAACTTCACTGTGTAGCTCTGGCAAGCCGATACTCTCCAGACCATGCTGAAGGTCCACCGGCCCCTGTCACCTCAGTGCTGGGATTAAAGGCGATCGCCACCACCACTGCACCTGCTTTCCACTTTTAATTTGGCTTTTTCAGTGATTTGTTGGATGGATGATCTTCTAAATTGGGTAACAGCCCAAATTACCTCTGGACCATCCCAAGCAATTCCCCCCCCCCCCCCCCCAATTCCCTTAGCCTGCAATTTTCCAAAACCAACGAGCCCTTTCCCAGGTGTGACTTCCAGCCCTCCAAACATGGCCCATCTCCGTTGGCAATTCTAACAGACCTTCAGGCAGTACTGACGCTCTACTCCCTGCAGTCAGTTTCCGCATCTCGTGCCTGAGGACCAGATGCTTGTTGCAGCCACCACAGAAGTAGCCAGGGCTTCCCGGTGGCTAATCTCCATTACCGCGGTTAAACTGGCTAGTTTTGTGTGTCAACTTGACACAAGCTGGGGTTATCATAGAGAAAGGAGTTTAAGTTGGGAAATGCCTCCATGAGATCCAGCTGTAAGGCATTTTATCAACTAGTGATCAAGGGGGATGCCATCCCTGGGCTGGTAGTCTTGGACTCTATAATAAAGCAGACTGAGCAAGCCAGGGGAAGCAAACCAGTAAGTAGCATCCCTCTATGGCCTTTGCATCAGCTCCTGCTTTCTGACCTGCTTGAGTTCCAGTCCTGACTTCCTTTCGTGATGAACAGCAATTGGAAGTGTAAACTGAATAAACCCTTTCCTCCCCAATTTGCATCTTGGTCATGATGTTTGTGCAGGAATAGAAACCCTAAGACAGCCGTGGAGCGTGTAGCCGACACCCCTTGGAGGACGTTCTCACAGACACGCGCTCGCACACTCCCAGCGCTGGAACCAACCCGGGATTCCCAGCCTGTGAGCGCTACCATTGCAGCAGGCGGGAGGGGGCACCGGCTTACTGAACGCTTCTCTAACGAACTCCTGCCGGGATAGTCATCCCCCATCCTCTACCCCGTGGACGACCTACTGTCACTCTCTCTAGTGCAGAGGGTCCATTCCCAGCCGGAGCTGTCCCCGTCTGACTGCGCCCGGGTCGTGCGCCAGGATCCCCCCGCAGCCGCCGTGTGGTAGCGCTCCCCCGGCCGCGGCTCGCCGGTTGCTCCCCGGCACTAGCCCTCTCGCCTCAGTGAGCCGCCGCCGCCGCCGCGTCTGCCTCACGGCGCAGCTCGCCCAGTCGGCGCCGAGGGACCAGGAGGAAGGAGCACCCCGCAGCGCAGCGGACCCCGCACCCCCACCGCCGCCCGCCCCGCTCGGCCCGGCTCGTCAGCGCGGCGGCGCCCGGCATGTATCAGAGCCCGCGGCGGCTCTGCTCGGCCCTGCTGCTCAGGGACGCCCCCGGCCTGCGCCGCACACTCGTGCCCGGCCCGCGCCGAACGCTCGCCCCTCCGGTGCTCGGATCCCGGCCCGCGTCCCCGCAACTGCAGGCGGCGGCCTCGGGCGCCGCGAGGTCGCGTCCCCGAACAGGTGAGCGGGAGCGCGGAATGAATGGGCGCCGCGGGCTGGTCCCCGGCGCTCGCCGTGGCGTCGCGTCGGGAGGGAGCGGACGCCGCTCCGGGGGCCTCGCTTTCCGCGTTTGTGTTTGATCTACCTGAAGCCCCCGGTGACCACAGTGACCCCAGTAGCTAACGTTGTTTCGTTTTACCCCCGGGTGTAATGTAGGGCGGTTACGCTTTGGTTGCAGACTGCTTGTGGACATCTTTATGAGAGGGGAAAAATATCCAAAAATGTCATGATCGTGGATTTGCAGGGCCTACAGGCTCTGAATCTTCTCGAAGCCCTGTTAGTATTAACACATGTTAACTTTTTACGCGTATGTATGTATGTATTTATGTATGTATGTATGTATGTTTTGGGAGGGGGTCTTCCACTTCGTCTTAAATCCCAGCATGAGGCAGGTGAATCGGCCTTTCATCAAGAGTCCGTTCTATACATCATCTTGTGTTTTTTAAATGTCCCCTTTCTGCCTAAAAGCAGATTGAGACGGTCACAAACTACATACAAATCAAGTATGGCTTTTAAATGAGTAGTTTCTCCCTCAAATCTAGCAATTACTTCATGTAGGCTCTCCTTCAAAACCAGCAATTGTTCCATAATACTTTTCTAGAATGTGTAATTTGGTTGTTACCTCAAATTAGGTCCCTGCCATCTAACATAAGGATGCTGTAACCGTCCTTATTTTACTAGAGTACATTTTGATAGAGTATTGGATTAATTTAAGGACAGAGTGCACATTAGAAAGTATAGGTTCCCTGCGGTTGTCTTTTTTTTTTTTTTTTTTTTTTTTTTTTTTGGTTTTTCGCGACAGGGTTTCTCTGTGTAGCCCTGGCTGTCCTGGAACTCACTCTATAGACCAGGCTGGCCTCGAACTCAGAAATCCTCTTGTCTCTGCCTTCCGAGTGCTGGGATTAAAGACATGCACACCACTGCCCATCGTGGTTGTCTTTTGTTGCATTTTTTTTCCAGACATGGCTGTGGCTGTCCTAGAACTTAACTATGTAGACCAGGCTGAGTTCGAATTTAGGAGAGCCACCTGCCTCAGCCTAGCAAATGCTGGGATTAAAAGCTTTCGAGTGGTGCCAATCCTCGTGAGGCTTTCTTTAACAAGTTATCATCTGAGTCTGATTGAAGCCAAAACTTAAACCATACACAATCACATTATTGGCACATATTTAGACTAGGGTTTTTTGGTTGGTTGGTTGGTTTTAGTTAACCAATTAAAATGGGTGTGGTGGCATGCACCTGTAGTCCCAGCCCTCAGGAGGCTAAGGCTGGAGGATCAACATTTGGAGCGCCACCAACCCTAGTACCAGAGTGTCTGTTTTGAATGTACTCTTTTGCGGAACAGTGGTGGCACTCGCCTTTTATCCCAGCACTCTGAAGACAGAGACAGGCAGATCTCTGAGTTTGAGGCTAGCCTGGTCTACAGAGTAAGCTCCAAGGCAGCCAGGGCTACACAGAGAAACCCTGTCTCACAAAGGTAGGAAGAACGGACAGACTTTTGAAAATCCAGGGTCATGCCCCCACCTCTGGGTCTATAGAACTTTGGTGGGCTGTGAAATAACTGTTGGGGTGGTTAACATCCCAATTACACCAGCAACAGCTGCTGGTGGTGTTTTCCTGTTGTTTTAGGAGTGTAGTTAGGCTTGAAGGTGGAAAGGTTGGCTGGTACCAGCTCATTTTAAGCCCCCCCGTCCCGCTCCTTCAGAAACCGGATTTGTCGTTAGGCACATCTGTGACTACAGCACAAGTGGAAGGCTGTGGGATGGGAAAGGGTAGGGAAGTGAGTGGTGGACTGTGGACTATAAGGTGCAACAGGCCCTAGCCGCAAAGAAAGGAATTGCAGGACTGTTATGGGACTTAAACTATCTTAGACGGGACAGGTGCAGGCAGCTTTCCTGTTTCTTGTAGCTTTGGGGGGAAGATACAGTCATTGATTCGCTGCTCATTCTTACACCATGTCACTCAGATTTGGGGCTAAGGAGATGATGCAAATGGTAAAGATGCTTGCTACCAAACCTGAAGACCTCGGTTCAATCCACATGATGGAAGGAGAGGACCAAGTCCTTCAAGTGTTCCCGGCATCCACATGTGCCCGCACACATACACAACAAATGGGCCATTTTTGGATTTTTTTTTTTTTTTTTTTTTAAAGAGGTGAGATTTAAGCAGATGTGATTCAGGCTGGAACATTTTTGGGTTTGTTTGTTTTGGCTTTTCAAGACAGGCTACCTTCTGAACCCTGGAAATATCAATATCAAGAGCTTTATCACTACAGACCCCCTCTACTTTGTCATAGCAAATGTCACTATGAGACTAAAAGGTGTTTCATTTAATTAAACAGAACTTTGAGAAAACTCTCCCCCCCTAAAGAACACAGTACTGGAACCATACCTGCATCCCAGGCTGGCCTTGAATTCAAGATCTGCTCCTTCCTGGCCAGGCCACACTGGGATTAAAAAATCCCAGCACTTGGGTGCAGGGCTCCAGGACAGCAAGGGTTACATTGAGGCTCTCAAAATCAAAACAAAAATGTCAGCCGGGCAGCGGTGGCCCACACCTTTATCCCAGCACTCGGGAGGCAGAGGCAGGCAGGTCTCTGAGTTTGAGGCCAGCCTGGTCTACAGAGTTCCAGAAACCCTGGCTAAAAAAAAAAAAAAGAAAGAAAGAAAGAAAGAAAGAAAGAAAGAAAGAAAGAAAGAAAGAAAGAAAGAGAAAGAAAAAGAGAAAATGTTTAGGGTTGAAGGTGAAACCTTTGAGGAAACAAAGTGGAAAGAAAAGGTAAGGAGGACCTAACCCTCTAAGGCATTAACCGAGGGTGGGGAGGAAGTGGTTTGCAGAACGGCAGCATTCTCCAAAGTATCTGAGAAACATTTGCTTTCTGCTTAAGAACTCAGATTATTGAGTTTGGTAAATCAAAATTAATACCCAGACTCCACATTATGAAAAAGAAATAACAAGGCCTCAAATCCCTTTTATTTCTTCCTTCTCACTTTTTAAATAAAGATTCTTTTTTTTTTTTTTTTTTTTTTTTTAAGTTTTGTGTGCGTCTTATGCCACGGGTGTGGGAGTACCTGAGGAGGCCAGAAGAGGGCATCAGGTCCTGGGGATATTTGTCAGGAGCGGCCAGCTGATGGAAGGCTCCTGAGGAGCAGCTGTGATTTGGACTACTGAGCTGTCTTTAGTCTCCCCACCCTCCCTGTTCTTTCTTAGGGTTAAACCTAGCTCCTTACTCATGTTACACAGGTGGTTGTGGTTGTTGTTTTTCTTTCTTTTTTGAGAAAAGGGTCTCCTGTTGCCCAGGCTGGTCTTAAACATTCCTATGTGGCTATAGATAACTGATTCTTCTGCCTTTGCTACAAAATGCAAGGATTATAGGCATGGGCCTCCAGGCCAAGCAAGCAGATTGTCCCTAAAAAGCCCCAAACCCATTGAAAGGCCTTGTAGGAGCAGAAAGCTGGTCCCCCTCTTCTGTGAGGTTGTGAGTGCCAACATGTTCACAGTCTAACCTGCATCTCGCAATTAAATACTTAGAAGATGAGCTCCTTCAGAGCTATTATGGACTGTGTGGGCTTAAGAGGGAGCCTGGGGGCCATCTCAGCACTCCGCTTTCCTCTCTAAAGCAAAGACAGCAGCCCACAGTAGGGCACCAGTTGCCACAGCTACGGTACCGCAGGGATGCAGAGCATCGCCTGTGGGCTGGGAAATGCTGTTCTCCAGATCCTCCTCCTCCTCCTCAGTTAATGAAGAGTTGGCTGGATCGCTGCTCTCCCCCACTGGAACACGGTGCTTGCTTTCTTGGAACAATTTTAAAGGCAAATCCCAGTTCGGTAGAAAAGACATCTCTATTTAGCAGGCCCCTTAACTATGTGAGTAAGCTGTTTATGAGAAAGAAGAAATGGGGAAGCTTGTAATTCTCAAGCTTCTCCAGAATAAACGCTTTTCCTTATGGGGAACTAAGTTATCATTTCCCTGTGGTCACTGGAAACAGTTAAAATGCAGAGGGGACTCAGCTGTAGTTAGGTTAGTAACCAGGGCTCCGGGATGGAAATCAGTGGTGGACATTTGCAAATCTTTTTTTTGTTTGTTTTTTGTTTTTCGAGACAGCGTTTCTCTGTGTAGCCCTGGCTGTCCTGGAACTCACTCTGTAGACCAGGCTGGCCTCGAACTGAGAAATCCACCTATCTCTGCCTCCCAAGTGCTGGGATAAAAGGCGTGCGCCACCACTGCCCACGGCTCTAGAAGAGATTAACACATCAACTGATAGCGCTGTATCCACAAACTCTGTTGAACTGTATACTCAACCAACCAAGCGTTACAATGTTCCGTGTGCTAATTACAGCAGGAATTGAGAACAATCCAGATTGTTCTGTTCTGCCCAGATTGGTTGGGGGGAAACTTTGAAGGAGTGGGAGGGACAGGGCACACCTGAGAAGGGGATAGTAGTGGGGCAGGGAGAACGGTGTCATTAAAAACGCACTTCCCAGTGTCAAATGCAAATTCACAGATTTGATTTCCTCAAGACAAACCTGATAAATTCTGTCCAGCAAGCACCTCCAGTATTTCTGTGAGGGTTGGGAGTATTATATAAACTTGAAACTGCCTTTCCAAAGATGCCCCCCCCCCCCTTTTAACCACCTAATTTTATGTTTCTGGGTATTTTGCTTGCTTATATGTCTGTTAGCCCTGTGCGTGCCTAGTACCAGAAGAGTTCAGAAGAAAATAGTGGATTCCCTGGAACTGGAGTTACTGGGTAGATGTAAGCCCTAAGGAGGAGCAGCAAGTACTCTTAACTTCTTAGAACTGAGGAGGCATGGAGAGGATTCTGAAAGACTGGGCTTTACTTGAAGTAGAAGTAGGCAGTGTCTTGGAAAAAAGGAGGAAGAGAGACTGACAGCCACGTGTTACTCTTGACCCATCGGAAGTGGCATGGCCTCAGTGGTTACCGTGCTTCAGGAAATACTTAGAACTTGGGAGTGATGCACCTTGCTGAAACCATCTGGTTAGCCAAGATGTCCTGGTTATCTTTGGTTTGTGCTGTGCTGAGCATTGACCTGGGAGCCTGCCTTACACGTTAGACAAGTCCTGAGCCACTGTGCTACAGCCCTAACCCTTATATTCATTATATATATATATATATATATATATATATATATATATATATATATATTTGAAAATATACTATATTCTATAGTAGGGGAAAACAGCCTTCCTGTAGAAAGAAGAAAACTACACAACCTCAAGTAAGGCTTGAAACACTCTTAGGATGAGCTCAGCATGTCAGATGTAGGCAAGAGTGTTCAGGAGAAAGAAAGATAAAGGATACAGATGTCTCTAAACTTTTTCTCTTTCCACTATCAAAACCCTTCAGGGGCCCACTCTCTGGTTTTCTGAATTTTGATACCAATAAGTTGAACCTGATCATTTGGTATTCTGGCATGCCCAGGTAGATGGTGTAAGGAGACTCACTTTCCTTAGCTTTAGAAGCTTGCCCTAATTTTTTTTGTTGTTTTGTTTTTTTTCGAGTCAGGGTTTCTCTGTGTAGCCCTGGCTGTCCTGGAACTCACTCTGTAGACCAGGCTGGCCTCGAACTCAGAAACCCGCCTGCCTCTGCCTCCCGAGTGCTGGGACTAAAGGCGTGCGTCACCACTGCCTGGCTTCTTTTTTTTTTTTATTGGTACCTTCCATACACCTTCAAAAATCAGAGGATGGTATTAGATGGTAAGTTTTGTACAAAAAGGGCGGTCTTAAAGTGCTCTCACTGCATCTTGAGAATCCAAGTAGGATGTATGAGAAGTTCACGAAGGCGGGATCAGAGCATTCATTTTCTCTACGCAGCAAGTTTGAGGCCAGCCTGGGAGGCATGAGATCCTGCCTCAAAAAGTAAATAATAGAATAAAGTCGGGGAATGTAACTTGGTGGTAGAGCTCCTCATTCAGTCCCCAGTACCAGCAAGAAGCACTGTGATCACGCATCTAGGAAGTCCCTTGGTCCTAGATAGAGCACTGTTCTCTCTGTCTTCCTGTGTCTTCTCCCATAACTGCCCTTTCTGCACCTAAGTCCAGTGGTGGGCTTTGAACCCTGTGCCTCATGCATGCTAGGCAGACACTACCACTGAGCTACATTCCCAATTTGCGTGACTCTAATTTGGAGAGGATTTGGAAAGTGGCAGTTAGGCCTCTCTGTAGAGTGAGGAAGCCAGTGGAGACCACTCTCTCGGCCAAAGGTAAGGAAGGCTCTGTGCTCTCCTTCCCTGCTCAGAAATGCCCTTGAAAAGTGAGCAAGATAGCAGGAGCTTGTAATGCCAGCCCACCCTCCCTCAAGAGGCTGATGCCAGAGGATTTCAAGTTTGAGGCCTGCCTGGTCTGCACAATGAGGTCCTGTTTTGGAAACAACAGCAATGAGAATCAAAGGAGAAAATCAAAGTAAACATGTCCTGGAAATTAAGTTTGTTCATAGACTACTCCTGATCTGGTCTGCTTCACTTTGAAGACAGATCTCTCAAGGCCTAAGTTGTGTACCCACTTTCTTTATAGATAGGTCTGTCTTAAGGTCTCTTATTGGTCTTAACTAAGTAGCCCTGTTTGGCCTGGAACTTAATAGATAGATGAGCCCAACCTTGAACTCACAGAGATTCACCTGCATCTGCCTTCCTGGTGCTGAGATATGAACCACCATTTCCTGTGACAGTTTCATTTAATAAAGGCTAAAGCATGAGTTGACAAGCGTTCTCTGAGGAGCCACCTAGTAGATGTTGGGCCCCGGCCCATCTCTGAGGAGCCACCTATAGATGTTTGGCCCCCTGGCCCGTCTCTAACGCTGCAGTGGCAGTGTATGAGTGTCCACAGGTGGCATATAATATATACACTTTTTATGGACATTGAAATTTGAATTTTGTGGTCTTTTCACATGCCCTGGAATATTACTGCTAATATTTTATCAACTACTTATCAATATAGAAAAAACTAATGGCGTTTCATAGATTAGCAGCAGCACAATGCTGGGGCACCAGTAGCTTTGCACCATAGTTGTGGACCCTGTTCTGGAGAACTCTGTTATCAGCAGAATATTGCTTTGGACTTTTTCACAGCTGTAAAAACAGGTCATTTTTTAAAGCATCTCAGGTCTTATTAATGCAGGGATGGGATGGCACCAGACTGCTGTGCTGTGCTTTTCCACATATCTCTTCAGAGTGTTATTCTAGAACCCAGCTTAGGGAAACAGTTGGCCAGTTGATGAGCAGTTGAGCACCAAACATGTTAAAGTAAGTTTTGTTTGTTTTTGAGAGAATGTACTGGTGTGTGTAAAGGATTTCTTTAGAAATATTTTCTAATAAGGCTGTCATGACTGAAAATATGGCTCAACCTTTTCTGGAACATGCTTTGGCTGTCTCATCTAGCCTGACTTTCTGCCTGCTGTTCATAGATTATGGCACTGTGTCTAGGTGTTTGTATTTTTAGACACATTAGATTGAGAGTCATGACCTTCACTGGATATCTCTGGAAATGCCACTTAGGGTCATGACACTGCTTTGTACACTCTGTGCTGTAGCAGTGTGTGCCTTAATGGCAGTGACGTCGACAGATGGAGGAGGTGAAACTTGACCTCTGATGATTCTTGGCACAAAGCCTGGGCTACTTTGTGCTGCCTGGCCTCTCCCTGCAATAGTCAGCTCAGCTGGAGATGCTGACACTCGGCAGTCCCAGGGGCAGGTAACTTTCTTCAGGGCCCCAACTCCAGTCCCCTAGCATCAGTGTCCACTATGGAGTGGTGATGTATGGGAATGCTGGGAGAGTAAGGGGAACACATCCGCCATTGTAACAGCCTGCTCCTTAAATGTTAGAGAGCTGCTGGTCATTCAGATATGCTAGATACATCTATTCATAGTCTACAGAGCTATAACTGATTTGTTTAAGCATAGTGCTAGAGATTGAACTAGGGGTAGACTACATATCATTTAAACTTAGAAACCATGTCCTCATGTGTAAAGTTAAACTGCAGGCAGCCTTCCAAAGACTATGTACTTTGCTGATAAAAATTTATTTATTTTTCCATTTTGGATAAATGCTCTACCACATGTCTCCAGCCCTATTAACATTTTCTAAAGCACTATACTGGGTGTACTGTCCCTGCCCTCATGCTAGCTGTCCCATGCCCAGGACATGGCGGTACTCACTGCTAATCCCAGCACTTGGGATGTGAAAGGAGAAATGTTTCAAATATCCAAGGACAACTAAAGATAAAAAGAAGTACACCTAGTAAAGAAAAAGAAAAGCTATTAATGTATGTGCGTAGACCTAGACATGGGTGCTTGAATATTTGATTCCTCCAGCTGTCTCATGTCAGTTCGTGTGAACTTTCACTTACTTGCCCCGAAGGTGGCCACATTTACCTAGGAACCCACTCTGATAACCCAATGAGAAGGATGAGCTTATCTTAACCTTTTGAGGTAGTTGGGTGCGTGGCCAGCAGATGGCAGCATTGGGCTACTGATACTTGTCAGGCAGAGTGTTGGTGGTGTGTATTTCCTTGTTCCAGGTTTCCCTAGGCCTACCTAAGGTTGATCAGCTTCCAAATCTCCCTAGGTGTGTGTTGTATAAACTCAAACTGGGAAGCATAGTTGGATATGAGTGGATTTTGGATAACTAGAAGAGAGAGCATGCAAACTGCCTTATTTAGAGTCACAGTCACAGCCAGGAGCTGTGACAGCTCAGTCCAACACTTAACCTAGCAAATATAAAACCCTGCCTTCAGTCTCTAGCTCTGAAGAGGAAGGTCTAGGTAAAGCTAAATATGGTCTTTATTGTTTAATGTAGTGTGGGGCGATGGAGGCTGGTCTGGAACTGTAAAGATCGGATTAGCCTTGAACTGAAAGCAGTCTTCTTGCCTCTGCTCTGAGTGCCGTGAGCACAAATAAGTACTAACGCCCAGTGATACAAATGCCATGAAATTCTTTGAGGGTAAGGTGGTGCGAGCCTTTCATCCCAGCAGTCTGGAGACAGAGAGGCAGGGGGATCTCTGAGTTCGAGGCCAGCCCGGTGTCTATAGAGCTAGTTCCAGGACACCCAAGGCTACACGAAGAAATCCTGTCAACAAAAACAAAACCAAAACCAAAATTCTCCAAATTTCTTTGAGACAGCCCAAGTTGGCTTTGAACTCATATCCAGGAACACAACATGGGTTGTTGTTGAGCTTCTGTTCACTGCTGGAGGGCCATATCTTCTGAGGGACAATAGTTAGATGATGCATCAAGACAAGGCAGGTGAATTCCATCCACCTGCCTCCCCAGCACTTCCCACCCCCCAAAATGCTGGTTTGTGTGTCAACTTGACACAAGCTAAAATCGAGAGGAAGGCTCCTCAGTTAAGGAAATGCCTCCCAGACCCAGCCGGAAGGCACTTTCTCAATCAGTGATCAATGGGAGAGGGCCCAGCCCATGGTGGGTGGTTCCACTCCTGGGTTCTATAAGAAAGCCAGCCGAAAAAGCCACGTGAAGGGGGCCAGTTAGCAGTAGGTGACCTCCCGTGGCCTCTGCATCAGCTCCTGCCTCCACGTTCAGGCCATGCTTGAGTTCCTGTTGTGGCACCCTCCGGGATAATCTGGAAGTGTAAGATGAATAAACCCTTTCCTCCACAACTTGCTGTTTAGTCGCAGCAATAGAGACCCTGACTAGGACAAAATGTAAAGAAAACATTTTAGGCAATGTGTAGATCTGAGTCATTTTTTTATCTTTATAATAATTCTGAACTTATAAAAATATGAGATGTAGCATATAAAATGTAGTTAGATGGTAGTGTAAACTAGATTGTGTAATGACAGACAGCACTTAGAAAAACGTATTTGTACTATTGGTTGCTAGCTAGTTGAGAAGGTAAAGAAAGGGCAGGATTTCTTCAAGATTTTGCATATTGGTAGATCTCAGCCTTGCTTGCAAACTAGAGTATTGTAAAGAGTTTTAGGTGCTCCCCAAACTACTCCACACTCTTGGGTTATCTCATGAGTGCTAGGTTTAACATCCGGGTATATTTTTGAAGCTCCCCGTGATGGTCAGTTGTGTTTAGGGCTAGGGGTACGCAGCTGTAAGGACTAACGTGCTTAGGTGGCCACGAATTGCAAGGGATGGTCCCGTTGGGCTGCTCATTCTGTCTGCGGCAGGCTCCGTTCAGTTAGGCTGGTTCTTCACTCTGCTGGCATTCTCCTTTCATGGTAAGCCACTTAAGAGCCAAGTGAAACTGTAAAACTTCCGTGTTCACTTTGGAATATTCTATGTAATTCCAGAAATACATAGCACATGGCTGCTAAAAGTATTTATAGTCCAAAGGAGAAAATGGCAAGGTATGCTTCTCAACTGAAATAAAAGCAGTGGCGTCTGTCTGCTTGTCAGCCCTTCACAGGCTTGGGGTGTAGCTCAGTGGTAGGGCACTGGCTTAGCATGACAAGGCCCTGTGTTGTATAAACACAATAGTCTGTTACTTAACCTGTATTCAGATGATGATTCTGAGATATTCTTTTTAATCTTGAGTTTTCATTCTCTTAAAAATTTTGAGTTTTAATTTCTCTTGAACTGAAAGGAAAATTACAGTGCTAAACTGATTTTCACTTTTTAAAATAATAAACTTTTCAAAGTAGCGATACCATTTTAAATTTGCACTGTCCATAGGTACTTAAGGCTCCAATTAGTTTGCTATGGCTCATGCTTTTTGAGTACTACGCTTAAGAACTCTGCCTAACTCACAGACACAAGATTTTCTCCTGCACTTTTCTTAGAAGTTTAATTTTTAGCTGAACAAGGTGGCTCATACTTGTAACAACAGCAGCCCTTGGAAGCCTAGTACTAGGTAGGCGTGGGCTACCGTGTAAGCCTTTGCCTCTCAAATTGAACTGTTTGTTGTACTGGGGACTGAACCTAGGGCTTTGGAATGCATGCTAGACAAACTCTTCCTCACTGAGTTGTCCCTGCCTTGATTCATTTGACTGAGATAGGGTCTCACTAAATTTCCTTGGCTGTTCTTGAACTTACTGTATCGGCTACTCAGATATACAACTCACTATCCCTCTGCCTCAGCTTCTAGAGTAACTGGAATTGCAGTCCTGTGCCAGCAGGCCTTTTCCTCTTGGGTGGGCTGGGGTAATGGTTTTGGGAAAAGTCCACAAAGGTAGAGTTGTCCCATCACATGTGGGAGTACATGCACTTGACTTCTCACTGACATGGCTGTGATCATCTGCCCAATGTAAGGTTTGCCAGGTTCTCCAAGAACCTGGTGTCTCTTTCTTAAATTATTTGGAATCTTCTCTAAGGACCAGCTTTCCCTACATTTCCTCCCATTTCGTTATTTACCTTATTGTGGTTTCGTCAAGATTTGTTTTGGCCCTTAGTGTGTGTTTTGTATTTGTTTATTTATTCATTCATTCATTCATTCATTCATTTATTGAGGCAGTTTCTCTATGTAGTCTTGGCTGTTCTGAAACTCACTCTGGGTAGACCAGGCCTCTGCCTCCTGAGGGCCGAACAGCAGGGTCTGTGTGCTAGCGTTATACCTGCTCCGCTGTAGGCTCTGGCCATTGAGATCTCTTTCAAGGTGGTTCTTGTCTTTGGCTCAGTTACTTATTTTCCTTGTCCAAGTCATTTTTTCAAGGACTCCAGATTCCATTTGTGGGTTTGTTTATTTCTAATTTTTTATTTATGTGTATGTGTCTACATATGTGTCTGCCACTTGTGTGTAGGTGCCCAAGGAGGCTAGGGGGTGGTATCGGATCATTTGAAACTAGTTACAGGTAAGAGTGAGCTAGATACCTGGTGTGGATACTGGCACTGAACCTTCTTTCCAGCCGCAGTTATTTGATTGGGTTTTGTTTTGTTTTTATTGATTTATTTTAGAGTTATGGGTGTGAACATAATGGGTCTGGGACTGAACCCAGGTCCTTCCCAAGAGCAACCAGTAAGCAATCCAACCGACCATCATCTCTCTAACACTACATACCTCCACCCCAGGTTTGTTGAGAATAGCATTAAACACCAAGATCTGTGTGCCACAGTGCTATGTGCCATGTGTCTTAGCTCTCAGGAGTGTATGTCTGTGACAGCAAGCCCGTGCACACGTGTACACCTGCATGCCCTGCCCCTGTACTACATCCATGTGTGTACATCACAGGAAGGTAAGCATGAACTCCCCCTGCTGCTACACATGCATGTGATGTCAGTCTCTCTTCCTTACCTAGAGTGCCCTAGCCAGACACTTGCACCCACTTACCCTTTTTGTTTGTTCACAAGCTAGAGGCTTTTGGATTGTTAGGTCCTTCCCGCTGAGAAAGGACTTCACCAAGTAGAATACAGTGTCTGTGACCACACTTCCTTCTGTTTAATCCCTATACTGTATTGTTGAACATTGTTTTCAGAGATAATAACCCCCTTTTTTCTAGGCTGCTCTTGAGAGCTGGTCAGATTCCTTTGTCAAGTACTCTTGAAGTCTCCAACTGCCAGTTAATATTTAAATTTACATGAATCGAATTCATTCTTTATAGCTACCTCTATGGATTTTGATATGTATAACCATTTTCTTAGTTTCTTTTCTATTGTTATGATAAAAAAAAATGACCAAAGCAACTTATAAAAAGAAAGTGTTTAACTGGGTTTACAGTTTCAAAGGGCTAGAGCTCATGATGGTGGTGAAAGGCATGGTGGCAGAACAGCTGAGAACTCACTTCCCAAACCTCAAACCAGAGGCAGCTGGGGCACGCTGGGAATGGAGGGGTTCTTGGTTTTTTTTTGAAACCCTGAAGCCCTGCTCCAATGGTGCACCCCTTCCAGTATGGCCAAACTTCCCAATCTTAATCCTTCCGGATTCCACCAACTGGGGACCATGTATTCAAGTGTAGGAGTCTTTGGATACCATCCTCATTCTCTGACTGCACAGTTCTAGGAGTTCCTGTCCTGCCCTAGCAGACACCACTCCTGCAAACTCTAGTTTCCTGTCCTGTGGTCCCTCCAGGGAATCTCAGGCAACTGTAGGACCTGGCTTCCAGCACTTAGAGAGTGCATCTAAGATGTCCCTCTTAGGAGTCGCTCGTGCCCCTTTCTACTAATAATGTTTTATTTTATGGACGTTCTACACTGATTTAACTGCTCACATACTGAAGGGCATCATGGTTGCTAGTTACTTAATATAGTAAGCCTATTAAATTAACATCTATAAGCCCTACCAAGCCCTGTGTCTTTCAAAGTAGTTAGCTACACATGTAAGTAATAAAATTCACAGTGAAACCAGCAAGGCTGAGTTATGTGTGAGAACTTAATTATTTAATTAGTTTTGCTTCTCTGTGCAAGAATGCCCACCACTGTCCTTACCTGAACTAAAGTGCCGTTCGTGAATAATATTTATGCTCTTTGTCTTTGTTGAACATCAGTATCTTTTTCATATTTTGTCAACATTTCTAGCGTCTTGGGGAGGGACTCAGGTTTTATAAGCTTCCTCAGGCTGTTGTACCAGAAAGAGTGCTTCTTCGTGTTTACTCACCCACCGCACTCACAAACACAGCATCTCAAAAGCATCTCAAAGCCAAAACACCCAGACTAGATTACATTTTCTCCTTTTTAGGCAAAATTTTTTCAAAATAACTTTTTATTCCCTCCTCCCCTCATACTGACACCCAAAATAAGAAATTCCAGATCTGTCTCTCTTCATCTGGCTTCAGATGTCAGCAGTACTGGGTGCGGTCCTCGCTACTTCATGAAGTCTCTACAGGTTATTTCTCCATCTTTCTTCCCTGGGCTTGCCTTTGTGAATTTTTAGCTTTCACAAGCTGCACGTCACCCCATCCCTCTCAGTCCGCTGGTGAGGGAGTACCAGGCCTTGCACATTCCAGGCAGACCTGTCTGTGGCTACCTGATTCGACAGTCTTCCCAGGGGCCTCTCCCTCTCTCACATGCCAGGCCAGCTCTGCACTGAGTTAGCCACGCTGGCCTTAAACTCACTTTGTATCCAGACAAACCTAGAACTCTGGATCCTGCTGCCTCAACCTCCCAAGTACCTGGGATCGCATACGTGTACCACATGGTGTGTGTGCATGCATTGCTGTCCTTCCTCTGTCCTCTGATGGTTCTCTTCTGTCTGTCCGCATCGCCCTACAATGTAGTGGGGTTTCTGTTTTGTTCTTGAGACAGTGTCTCACTGTAACCCTAGCTGGTCTGGAAATAATTGTATACACCAGACTAGCAAACTCAGAAATCTGTCTGCCACGCTTCCTGAGTGCTGGGATTAAATCCAACAATCAACTCTGAATTCTCTTGCACTTGCTCTCCTCTGTCCAGACTGCCCTTCAGTAGATGGCAGGTGGGCATACTTTCTGTACTGCTTGTACCTTTGCAGACCCATCCTGGACATCACAGCATTCCTACCTCACCTCTCCTGTCTTTCTCCACTCTAGTTTTCGCCAAATATACACTCTACGCTCCTTTGGTCTTCCCACTACAAGACACACTGCCTGAGAACAAGGGTTTGGTCTGTTTGTTCACCCGAGTGTCTACAGGAGGCTAGGGTAGTGTCCGATACACAGTGGGCATTGAAACTCTGTGTGAGACGTTCATTTGCAGATGTGGGTTGTGCTTGTGTGAGTGAGGCAGGGGTTGATGGTGGTTACCGTGACGGCTCAGTTGTGGTGTGTATTCACGATGAGTGCTGCATCTCTAAGTCTCTCCTTAAAGTTATTTTTTGATTATTTTTGAGATAGGGTCTCACTTCATAGCTCAGGCTGCCTGGAACTTGCCATGTAGACCAGGCTGACCTGGAACTAACAGAGATCTGCCTGCCTCTGCCCTGAGCACTGGGGTTATAGCTTTGAGTGTTCAACCATGCCAGCCTCTTTAAAGACTTTTCTGGTTATTTTTGGCACTTTGAGGCTGGGTCTCGGGTAACTTAGCCTCACACTCACCTTGTATGCTAGTATGTGATAAGCCAGCTTTCAGGAGAAATGTAGCCAAAACTAATGTGTGCTAAGGGACAGTGTTTTTAAACATTTATATATGTTTTCTGTATGTGTGTGCATGCATAGGTGCCAGAGGGCAGTTTCTGGGCATCAGCCCTCTTCTGTCATGTGGATTCTGAAGGTCAGACACAGGTTGTCAGGCTAGATCTGAGCAGGGGCTTCCCACTGGGCCATCCTGCCAGTGCTTTTAAGATGTAGTGCTCTCTTCACTCTGCCCTCCTTTGTGCTGTGTTTAATCTTGATGTATCCCTGGGTGAGTGATGTAGCTTTTGTATAAAAATTCTTTCTTTAGGCTTGAATATCCAGGTGGGGAGGACCAGTTTGAGTTAAGGAAAATTAACAAACAGGATACTTAACTATACCCGTTGATTTTGATTGATACTCAGAGACATTTGTGACCTGCCAGGGTCACTAATTTGAACCAACTGCTTGCTATCAGCCAGCCTGATTTTTTATAAAGATATCTTGGTCTTTGTCTCTCGAGGCAGAAGTTGGGAACGGAGAGATGGCTTAGTGAATAAGAGTGCACACTGTTACAGAAGACCCAGTTCAGTTCACAGCAGCTGTGTTGGCCATCTCATAAACCACGGGCAACTGTAGCTCCAGGGGAGTTCAGACCCTCTTCTGACCCCCTCAGTTACCCGCACACACTGGTACACTCATAACTAAAATTAAAGTTGAGAGAACAAAATGTCAAATACAGTAAAGAAATCCAGGGTCTTCCGCTACTTTAAAAAAACTAACCACTTTAGTTTCTCATGGTAATTAGTTAAAGATTTTTTTTTTTTTCACAACCTGTTAAAAATGAAGTTAGGAGGCTGGAGAGATGGCTGAAATAGTGAACTTCCTACCACATAAACAGATGATCCAAGCTCAGATCTCCGGCATCCACGGAGAAGTCAAGCATGGTTGCATTTACCCATACTACTAGCCTTGGGAGAACAGCGACAGAGCTGCCCAGAGCTCCCTGGCCAGCTAGTCTGACCACTCAGTGAGCTCTAGGCTCCGAGAAAGCTTGTCTTTAAAAACCAAGGTAGAACAGAGGCGGCAGCTAATGGCCTCGTGTACATACTTGTACACATGTCTATTGTTCTGTCAGACTTCAGGGGTTTATTTTGGCTTACAATTACAGGGGGATGCAGGTCAACAAGATAGGGAGAGCAAGGCACACAACAGTCGGGAAGAAAGTGTCGGCAGCAGGGGATGGAAGCCACCTGATCATTTCTGCATTCCACCCTTCAAAAGCCATTCGGGTGCTTGCTCCCCTTTGTGGGACTAAATGTGCACCACCACTGCCAGCCACAAAGCCATTCTTTTTGTTTGTTTGTTGTTTGTTTTGTTTTTCTTTTTTTGTTTTGTTTTGGTTTTTTTCGAGACAGGGTTTCTCTGTGTAGCCCTGGCTGTCCTGGAGCTCACTTTGTAGACCAGGCTGGCCTCGAACTCAGAAATCCGCCTATCTCTGCCTCCCAAGTGCTGGGATTAAAGGCGTGCGCCACCACTGTCCGGCTACACAAAACCATTCTTAAAAATTAAAAACTTGGGAGAAGAATGTATTTTGTTAAAGGTGCTTGTATAATACTGGGTGGGTGTATAAAGACAAAGAAGAGGTTATTGAGGTTATGCGAACAAGCTTAGCTTTGCAAGAGATTAGTTAGGAGCACTACTTAAAATTACCTGCCCTGTAAGAAGCTGGAGGCCAGAGGCCCCATTACTCACCACTAGAGATGGCTTGATGCCCGCAGGCAGTGCGGCCCTGACTCTCTGGCAGTGGGACTGTGAAGGCACTGTTGACAGCTGGCTGTATAACTGTTTGTTTCCTGCAGTGAGTTCCATGGGAAACGGCACCAGTCGACTCTACAGTGCTCTCACCAAGACACTCAGCAGCAGTGCAGCTGCTCAGCACCCGGAGTATTTGGTGTCAGCTGACCCAGAACATCTGGAGCCCATTGATCCTAAGGAACTTCTGGAGGAATGCAGGGCTGTTCTGCACACTCGGCCACCCCGGTACCAGAGGGATTTTGTGGACCTCAGGACAGACTGCTCCCGTAGCCACTCTCCCATTAGAGTCATGCAGTGGAACATCCTCGCCCAAGGTGTGCCTGTGCGGCTGCTCTGCCGCGGCTTCCCTTCTGCTTCTCTGCGTTCCCAGTCTCCTATGTGGAGGGGTGAATTGTGGGTGGTTTCTGTTTAGCAACTCTGTGGGATAACCTCAGGCATTCTGTTGCCAACAGCCAGAGTCTGTGACGGCATTTACAGGCAACAAACTGAATGGGTAGTGGGGACAGTGTGGGGCAGCAGTTGAGAGGAGGTGTAGATGGCCTTGGTGACCATGGTGCGTGCGACTGTCAGAGTTTGAGGTCACCTTGAGCTGTGGTGTGAGGCCTTGTCTTTAAACAAAACCAGAGAAAGAGACTGCTTGACCAGTCCTAGCACTTAAATATTTTTATTTGTGGCAGCTGGGTGGTCATGACATACGCCTTCAGTCTCAGCACTCAAGAGGCAGGGGCAGGCGAAATCTTAGAGTTCCAGAACAGCAAAAGGGTTATACAGAGAAGCCCTGTCTCGGGGGAGGGGAGGATTAAAAAAAAAAATTGTGGCAGAAAAGGGCCCCTTTTATTATCCCTGCTGAATTAATCATTTTTATGTGGTAATACCTTTTATCTAGTTGAATTGTGAGCAAAGGCATCTTTGCAGGTGAAGGGATGGCTCAGTGGTTAAGAACAGAACCTGCTTCTCTGGAGTATTGATTACCACCACCCACAGCAAACGGCTTGGGGACGCACCGCCTCTGGCCGCTGCAGGCACCTGCACTCATGTGCTTACTCCCCTTACCCTGGAGTTAGACACAGGTTGTTTTTTTCTGTTTGGGGAAGAGCAGGAGTGTTGTTTCTCTGAGGCAGGGTTTCTCTGTGTAGTTCTGGCTGTCCTAGAACTAGCTCTGTAGACCAGACTGGACTTGAACTCAGGGATCTGCTAGCCTCTGCCTCCGAGTGCTGGAATTAAAGGTGTGTGCCCACCTCCACCCAACTCACCAATCTTTCTTTTAAAAAGTATTTATTTTTATTTGTTTTTTGGCAGTGTCATACATAAATATCATGTGTGTTGGCCTATATCTACCCACGCCCACCCTGACCAGCTGCTCTTTGATCTATGATTCTGTCCCCTGGTGTTCATTCATAAGGAGAAAAGGCTCCTCCTTTGTCCCAAGCATTCTGAGTAGTATCTATCTATATCCGTTCACCTGGCTTTCTTATCGTCAGTGTTAAAACTGGTGTTTATTTCAATTGATGTTTTTATATCGCCAGGACTGTGAAGAATGGTTTCTCTAAAACTAAAAGCAGAAGTCTTGTACCCTAGAATACAGCGATACGAAATATTTTTTGTGTATATTAAACCCTGCTGCTTGCTTCAGCAGATACTGTGGGGTTATTTCCTCCGTGTGTTTTAGCACAGCTTAGACAGACCTGCCCCAAGCATCCGAGGCAGATGTCAGACTTCCAGGCCTCTACCCCTAGATTTCTTTTTTCTTTCTGTTTTTGCTTTTCCTTTTTTTTTTTTTTTTTTTTTTTTTTAAAGATTTATTTATTTATTATATGTAAGTACACTGTAGCTGTCTTCAGACACCCCAGCAGAGGGCATCAGATCTCATTATGGATGGTTGTGAGCCACCATGTGGCTGCTGGGATTTGAACTCAGGACCTTCGGAAGAGCAGTCAGTGCTTACTCGCTGAGCCATCTCTCCAGCCCTTGCTTTTCCTTTTTAGACAGGGGCTCAGTATGTAGCCTTAGCTGGCTTGAAGCTTAATTGAATATCCCACGATGGCCTTGAACTCAGGGAGATCTACCTGTCTCAGCCCTCCCAGTATTGAAATTAAAGGTGTACACCACCACACCAGACTTCCCCATTTGCTTTGAGGTCATGGATCTGTAGAAGCTGACAGATGTTTGGCTTTTCTTTTCAGCTCTCGGAGAAGGCAAAGACAACTTTGTGCAGTGCCCTGTGGAAGCGCTCAAATGGGAAGAAAGGAAATGCCTCATCCTGGAGGAAATCCTGGCTTACCAGCCAGACATATTGTGCCTCCAAGAAGTGGACCACTATTTTGACACCTTCCAACCACTTCTTAGTAGACTGGGCTATCAAGGTACATTTTTTCCCAAGCCCTGGTCACCATGTCTAGATGTGGAACACAACAACGGTCCAGATGGCTGTGCCTTATTCTTTCTCCAAAGCCGATTCAAGCTCATCAACAGCACCAATATTAGGCTGACAGCCATGACCCTAAAAACCAATCAGGTGGCCATTGCACAGACCCTGGAGTGTAAGGAATCTGGGCGACAATTCTGCATTGCTGTCACCCACTTAAAAGCACGCACTGGCTGGGAGCGGTTCCGATCAGCTCAGGGCTGTGACCTCCTCCAGAACCTGCAAAACATCACAGAGGGAGCAAAGATCCCCCTGATAGTCTGTGGGGACTTCAACGCAGAGCCAACTGAAGAGGTCTACAAACACTTTGCTTCCTCCAGCCTCAATCTCAACAGCGCCTACAAACTGCTGAGTCCTGATGGACAGTCAGAGCCTCCGTACACAACCTGGAAGATCCGGACCTCAGGGGAGTGTCGCCACACCCTGGACTACATCTGGTACTCCAGACATGCTCTGAGTGTCACGTCCGCTCTGGACCTACTCACTGAAGAGCAGATTGGGCCTAACCGGCTCCCATCCTTCCATTACCCTTCAGACCACCTGTCACTAGTGTGTGACTTCAGCTTTAATGAGGAACCTGAGGAGCTTTTATAAACACCGGCATTTTAATCACAAGTCTTAACCAGAGATGTTTTGGGAAACTGAAATAAGATGGGAAATTGCCTGGAAAAGGACACCCAATTTCTGCCACTTACTCTCCATCATTTCCAGCATGCCCTTGAAAAAAAAAAATTGTTCACAAACCTTTCCAGTTAAAGCCCACATTGAAAAGGTGTTTGCACTCCAGCTTGAGCTCGTTCTATCTGTGTGCCATCCTCTACCATTTAGGGGCATTAGGAGCACAGGCTTTCTTGGTTTTTTTTGTTGAGAGTATTATAAAAACCCAGTTTGTGAGCCCTTCAGAATTAAATTAAGATGTAGGAAGTTTTCTAGACATCATTTCAAGTTATTTATTCGTGGGATTTTTAAATGTCAGTGGGAAATGCATGATATTTATTTTTTTATATCTTCATGTAAAATTAAGTGGATTATATAGCATTGTGGACATTGTAGAACCATGCAGGTAGAGTCTTAATTCCTAAGATGTTTTTATTCGCTGATCTACCAGGATGTACACTAAGGGGGATTTGTGACTTTGTATGTACGTTCTTCACAAATCCCCCGTTTGCTATGCCTCTGACTTACCCGTCGTGTTTTAAAGACATTGAGTAGGTTCAGTTCTTTAGTCTCCACTGTTTAGTCCCTGTTAGGTGTTTGTGCCTTTTCTGTTGTGGTGACATTGGTAGACATGAAGATTATTCCAACCACTTCTGGAATGTGCTTTTTACAAGTAGCTTTAGGAACAACAGTTCTGGAACAGTTGCTAAGAATGTTAGTGAGAAATCCTATCAAGATGCCAGATGTGATCCCAACACTCAACTGAGACAAAGGCTGTGTCTTGGAGACCAGCTTGGGCTTTATATCAAGACCCTTTCTGGAAAAAATCCAAAGACAGCCAGATGATTGGGTTCAAATTTTCTAGAAAAATGTCAGAGTCAAAAAGATAACCTGGGGGTTCTCTTCTAATTGTTGAAGGCTCTTCCAAACAAAATAACCTACCAGTGGTAAGATGGTAAATATCTTAATGTATGAGTTCTAAATACTAGTTAAGATTAATAAATGGACTTACAAAGAGTGCTTTTAATATCTTGTCTCTTTAGTCTAAAAGGAGTCTGGGAGTTTGTTGAATCTTGTAATATATGGTGGCACACAGTATCCATTTGTACACTGAATTTTCATCTCGACAGTTAACAGAAGTAACTACACACTTAAGCTTCTGGGTATCTTGGTCTCAAGGATGGAGCCCTCCAAAACGACTAACCCCTGCATTCCAGCTCTAAGTCCTCAAGTAATATTGTACTGGCTGGTTTTGTGTCAACTTGACACAGCTGGAGTTATCACAGAGAAAGGAGTTTCAGTTGAGAAAATGCCTCCATGAGATCCAGCGGTAAGGCATTTTCTCAATGATCAAGGAAGGGGGGGGGCCTTGTGAGTGGTACCTACCATCTGTGGGCTGGTAGTCCTGGGTTCTATAAGAAAGCAGGCTGAGCAAACCAGAAGCAAGCCAGTAAGCAGTATTCCTCCATGGCCTCTGCATCAATCAGCTCCTGCTCCTTGACCTGCTTGAGTTCTAGTCCTGACTTCCTTTCGTGATGAACAGCAATTGGAAGTGTAAGCTCAATAAACCCTTTCTTCCCCAATGTGCATCTTGGTCATGATGTTTGTGCAGGAATAGAAACCCTGACTAGGACAAATATAGTGATCAAGTTAGTCTCCCCATTGTACTAGAGCACTTTAGATGTTTACAGGCTTGATGCAGACACAGATAGTCACCAGGGGCCAACAGTACTTTACCACAAAGCCTGACTTGGTTATGGGGGCACAGTCAAGTTACAACCTTAGAGGACTTGGAGTCACTGACTAGTTCAAGGCCATTTAGAGCTGAGGTAGCTCCAAGTTATCCCCCAACACTAGGAAAAACACAAGTACCAGCAGGATGTGGTAGTACCCTGAGTAGAGGTAGAGTGAGTAGAGGTAGGGTGATCAGGAGTTCATGGCCATTCTCAATTACAAAGCAAGTTCAAAGCCAGCCTAGGATATTTGAAACCCTGTTTTGAAAGTCAAAATAAGAGATGGTGGTTCAACAGATTTGCAGTCAGTGGCTCTGCCACTAGTAATGTCCTTGTTTCTCACGCCTTATCATCTTTGGTATGTTTGCTTTTTCCTCCTTGCCCAAGATGACCTCAATTTGCAGCAGTGCTCCCACCTCAGTGTCCCCGGGCTTCCATACCTGGCTTCACCCATCATCCTGATTCTCCAAGAGCTGATTTTGTTGTTCTCTAGCTGCCCTTCCCAACATGCCGCATAGTACTTTCCAGTCCCCAGCCTCAGCAGACCTTTCTCCACCTGAGTAAGGCTTCTGATGCCTACTGTGGGAATATTTGTTTTGATGTTTAATTCCAACCCAGTAAGGAAAGTAAAAATGAGGTGGAGGCGGAGATGCCGTGGATATGTCTCCATGAGAAAATATATTGACACTAGCAGAGACAGCCGGGCAGGATGCTATTGAATTAAAGAAATCACAATGGTGTAATGAAATTCACTTTTATTTATTTTGGCTTTTTGGCACACTAGCTTCCTGAAATCTCAGCATTCCAGAGTCTAAGGCAGAAGGGATGGTGTGTTTTCTGACATCCTGAGCTATATAGCCAGATCTTGTTGGAGGGAAGGCAGGCATGCGCAAGATACCATCAACAGGACTTGGAGAATGACCTAAGGTGTCTAAGGTAAGCTACAGATCCCTGGCAGCAGTAAAGGAAGGACTAAAGGGAATGGAGTTTAATCCAGCACTCAGGAAGAGCTGGGATGTAGCAATCTAGTCTGGACCAAGATTAGATAGGAAAAAAACCATGGGCAACAATATGAAGAACAGCTCTCACAATGAAATCACTTTACTAAACATTCAGTAGTGTCTGCTTGTGCAACACACTAACTCCTCTCATCCCTTTTACACTGGTAAGCCCTACAGACAAAACCTTTGTCAAGCCAGATCCAAGAAGAGAGAGCTATTTAGGCTGAGAATAAGCCAAAGGCATGTCATGGAAACGCAAATTGACTTTGGGAAGCAAACTAAGGCACCAGGTTTGATGGGGAGGTGAGGATGAAAGTAAGCAGGTAGGGAGATGGCTCATGGGGAGGGGCAGTTTGCTGCTCTTGCTTCCCAGCACCTCCACGGCAACTCTCAACTAACTCCAGTTCCAGGAGCGCCAACTCCTGGCCTCCAGAGGCACCTCATATACGTGGTACACAACCATATATGCAGGCACATAAAAGTAAATTATGTCTAAAAATGTAGTATGAGGTGTTTGAAATGACTAGGTAAAGGTGCCTGTGACTAAGCCTCATGACTTGAGATCTCCTTCGTGCGTGTACACACTATAAAGACGTTTTCAGAATTGTGTTTGATTTGGAAACGAGGCTATTGGTGAACTTCAGTGAGCACTGAAGGCTGGCTCCCCACTGAGAAAAAAAATGGTCTGGTAGAAAATACTGAATGACTGTTAACCACTGGGCCAGGGAAAGAGCTGATGATGAACAGGGGGCACCTCTTCCTGAGGCACACAAGGGTGGCTGCTGAAGTGAGATCCTCTGTAGCAAAGGGTCCAGCCTGGGGTCTCTGAAGATGTACATGATCATCTGGTGAGAATGCTGGAAAGTCACCTAAGGAGTAAACACAGACTGTTCATCACCGTGCAGAGGCCTAGGGAGGCTGCAAAATTCATCAAACCATGGTTTTGTGGCTTTTCTCCAAAAATGCTGGACACAAACTATAAACACATTATGTTATCATTCAAAGTGGCCAAGTCCAAAAGCTGTAGTTACATAACTGTACGGTATTGATTTTGAAAGATGAAGTCTTTATGCTTTAAGAGGTAAATTTTCAGGGTAACTCAAGGGTAAGAATCAAATCGTTACATAAGTTTGTGGAATGTGACCTGGAGAGGTGGTTCAGCAGTTGAGCATTGGCTGCACTTCCAGAGGACCAGGTTCAAAACCCAAAGCACAGCTCACAACCATCTGTAACCTGAGCTGCAGTGGATCTGACCCCCTCTCTGGTCTCCTCGGGCACAAGTACACAAGTGTACACAGCCATGCAGACAAGACACCCATACACACAACTTTTTAAAATCAGTTTAGTTTTTTAAAAAAAACTAGAAAGGGTACTTTTATATTAAAAAAACTTTTATATTATAAAAATCTTTGCTGCTATAAATAGCATTGTTAAATATACAAAGGCCAAAAAATATTCAACAGTTCATCTAGATATCTAAAAACACAACTTTTTCTTTTTGGAAGAAAATACTAAGATGTAGAGGAGGACCTAATTATAATTGTGTGACACTAAGAAATTTGTGACTCTCTGGTCCTTCAGTCTTCACCTTCTACCATCACTTTCTACCCATAAAAGGTCTGACGGAAAACCAACAGTCCAACTGAATGGAAGTGACTCAGTACGTGTGAGGTGCGTGGACAGACCCGGGGCCTGCACACCAGGCACGCCGCCTTCCACTAGTGCACAGAGTGTTTCACGTGTATAGATCCATCACACGTGGCCAACGCCGTGTTTGTTAAGTATGTGATTATAGCTTTAAAGAAAGTGGGAATGTGCAGATAGTTGCCAAATATTTCTATAATGGGACAAAGCCAAAGCCGGAGTAGCATTTCTTCAGGTAGTCATTAAGAAAACACCAGACTTCTGTTGCATAACTGAAACGACACCCTAGACTGGCTTTTGAGCACTGTGAAAAATATCACCACAGACCAAATCCACAAGATAAATTTCACTTCTATATTTCAAAACCTACTTGAATACACTTTGAAACAAGAGTACAACAAAATAGAATATACTTCAAATGTTGAATATACAAACTATTATAGTTCAAATCTGAACACTGGTACTTTCCCTCTTAAATGTCAACTAAAAAAGAAAAAGAGCAAAAAGGGAGAAAAGGAAAAAGAATGAGACAGGAAGCAAATGCCAGGTGCTGGAGCTCCCTGGCAAGTTCATGCGAGCCTGAATGTCGAGTGACAGAAGAACTGATACCGACGTGTCTGCAGACGGCAGGGTGACTTGGGCGACGCAGGTATGGTACAGTAAAGGGCCAGAGCCAACTGTTAATTTCGTCACAATTAAGAAACCGACAGACTTAAACTACCATAGAAAATGTTACATGTAAATTCTATAACAATACTGTGCTAGGTACAAGATTTTTAAAATTTTTCTTTTAATAAAAAAGCTTTACACAAACAAGCCATTAGCTTATTTCAAGAAAGGAAACTGAAAATTAGTCTAAGGCCTTTGTTTTAAAACAGCTTAAGCTATGATATATATATTCAAAATCAAAAAAATAAAACAAAACAAACAAACCAAAGCGCACTAGATCTTGCTATCCTCTCTCTGGAGCTTTTGGATCCACTCAGTTCACATTCTAAAATACCTGTATTAGCAGAGTCTTCACATAGCACCAGTTAAGTGAGCACTGCGAGAGCACAGTGCTAATTGCTGGTATGCATATAAAATGCATCAAAAATTGCTATTTGTAACAATGACATCACCCATCCCAACCCCGCCCCACTGAAAACTATGTAACCTCTCACAGGTGTTAGTGTTCCAACTCTTAGTGTAACGTGATATTGTAGTGAGCTGCTTGGTCCCTTTCAGTCTTTTTTCTTATTGAGGGTTCAGTTGTTCTTACTTTAAGAGGCAGTTTTCTGTCAGCATCTCAATGTATAGTTCACTTCCCACTGAAACATGGGATAGGTAATTTATTTCCAGTAAGTCTGATTGCTCTATATGCACAGTTGTTTGAAAGTCCTCCTCTGACTTTCCTTCTGACTTCCCTTGCAAATGTCTGTCAGTACAACACTAACAGTCTGAAGTCCCCGGGAGCTTGCTTATTTCTCACACGTCACTAGCCCTTCGGTTTTCATAGTCACAGGGAGGGCAATAGCAGAAGGCGCACTGACAACCACTACATGGGTTACTGTCTTATTCCCGTCTGCCCCCTTTTCTTCTACCAGCTGCAAAGTTTTCACATCATGTTCCGGCTTTTTGGCTTCTGATTTAACCTCTGGCCCTTTTATGACCGCACTGATCACTCGAGGAGGAGTCTGGCCAGAAGCCTGCTGAGCAGGCACAGATAGTCTCATTACAGGTGTACCATGGGCTATTGAAACAGGGGTGAGCGCTCTCACAGCCAGTGGGGTTCCAACAATGTTAATGCTTCCTGATCCAGTCAGATTTGACTTTGTCTGCAGTTGACACTGTGCAAGCTGCGTAGCAGGGATGGTGATAATCTTGGCAGGCTGCATGGTGATTCTGTCTCCATTTTCAGTGGAAGCTGGCATCACAGTTGGGACTGTCTGGATGACTACTTTTGGAGAACTGGCTGTAGCTGGGCTGGTGCTGGTTATTAATGGTGTGCCTGCATTGACTGACTGAACTGCCACAGTTGAAATCTTTTGACCCAGTGATGTCATTACCACAGGGACTTGCATTGCCACACGAACTGTCCTGGTAGATTAAAAACAAGCTGGTTATATTTAACACTAAATGAGAAATCGAGTCTCACGTTAAAAAGTAAATACAAATCCAAATGCCTAAAATCAGTGTTCCCAACTTGTACAGTTGCAGTGACTGGGCCTAGGGTCTCCTGCATGTTAATCAAGTGTTTCCCACTGAGCTACATCCCCAGTTTTGGGGGCAAGGTCTTGCTAACTTACCGTTAGCTTAGAACTCATATGCTGTAACACAGGCAGGCCTTGAACTTGTGATTCTCCTGCCTCAACCTTCGCAGTACTTAGGACTAAAGGTGTGTTCCACTATACATAGCTAAAAGTATCCTTGTAAAGATCCAGCCCTTTACAGGTGTTCCTATAGTGCTGGCCGATACAGATTAAACAAGGGCGGTTCATTTGTTCCAAGGAGCATTCCAACACAAACCCTGTGCTACAGTTCTACCGTCTCCCTCACCTTGGAGCTGCCGCTGCTGACACAGGTGCTGTGGTGGTAGGAGACCTGGGCGAAGCATCGTGAGCAGGGGAAGTGATGTTCACAACTCTAGCCACACCCTTCTCTGCTCTGGAGCAGTTCATAGGAGAGGAGTTTTTCCCACCTCGGACAGCAGTCGCTGCCTTCAGGAGACTCTCTGCAGATAGTGACACTCGCTCTAAAGACTTGTCGTCAGCAGCTGCTGCCAAGTCTTCAGGGCAAGTCTCACTTTTGTCATCATCAATGACCACTATGTTTTTGGGCATGTCCTTGAACTGATATACAAGCCTCTGTCCTTCAACCTTTGCAAGAATTCCCCTTTGGTAGTAGTATCTGTAAGGGAAAAATGACTAAATTAATCAAATGTACTATCATCTTCCCCAATAAAACCACATGCAGACAGATGACAGAAACATTCACTTATTCCTGTAGATGAGAACTCCTTCCACTTGGACTACACTTAAGATTACAGATTTGGTGACAATGAAGTTGGTATGTCACACCACAGGCCCCTGTGGTGATTAATATTGACTGTTAATTTGATAAGATCTAGAAGCACATAGGATTGAGTAGATTCAGCTGAAGTGGGAAGACCCAACATAACTGGGCAGCACTCTTGAATCTCAGACCAAGTAAAAAGGGAAAGGCAAGCTAAGTAGCAGCATTCACCGCTGTTGTCTGGCTGGGGATGATGCGAGTCCTACTATGTGCCCTTCCTTAAGTTGCTTCTGTCACATCAGTGAGAAGTAGCTAATACAGCTCTGTGACCTTGATGTATCCAAAAAAGTTGTCCTATTAGGGGAAAGTGCTACCACCTGGCTTTATCTCCAGCACTCCACGGCCTCTTCTCCCATAGACCAGGCTAGCTCCCAGCTGTTGACCCTCCTTCCTCCACCTCCCAAGTAATGAGATCACAGTATGGTCCACCATGGACACCTTGTTCTCTCTTAAGGAAAGCTTAACGTAGACACAGAATACTTTATTGGTAATCTAAGCAACTCTAATTTGTTATAAAAACCATCTGACTTTATCTGGAATAGTCTCCAACCCATGGAATGTACGAACACTGTCACACAACGCTACTAGCTCATGCCAGAAATGCCAGCACTGGGAAGCTGGGAGAAGCCTAAAGCAAGCTTGTTTTCATAAGCTCCAGGCCAGCCTGGGCTACAAAGCAAGATCTGTCTCAAATAAATAAATACTATAATGTGTACAGTGGGGATTTAATGGATTTCTCACACCGACCAATATCAACAAAATTTTTTTATTTTCAAGATAAAGTCATTTACATCATTTGCAGGGACTAAAAGTAAATTAACTCTGAAAAATGGATTTCATTTAGAGTTCTTATAGATCTCATCATAGCCCAGGCTGGCTTCAAACATACAGTGTAAAAGATGACTTTGAACTCATCCCTCTCTCTTCGATTTTCAACCAGTACAACTGACTGCAAGGCACGTGCCCTGCCCCAGTCTGGGTTTAACTGTTAAAAGGACTACGAGATAACAATTCCTATTCTCGAGCAGTCCTAAATGCAGAATCATTTCCTATAAATAAGGATTTTCCAATGTTGAAATTTTAGGCATATAGACCAAACTTCTCTTCCCCATCTATTTCCAAATCTAACCAACTCTTCTAGATTATCTTCGAAGTTTGATGTTAAGCCTTTCTTTAAAGCACTTTAACAACTAACAGACAATCTAAAGAGACATGTAAGTTCTACTTGAGAACTAGTCTATGTTCATTCTCACCTCAAAGCTCGCCCCATCGTTTCATAGTTCATATCTGGTTTGTTCTTATGCTTTCCCCAGAGCTTCGAGACAGCTTTTGAGTCCACAAGTTTGAATATGCCCTTTTCTCTCTGCGTCCATTTAATATACCTGGGACAGGTATTTTTATCTTGAAGCAGATCTAAAAGAAACTCCCACAGATAGGTTGTGTTTCCTTTAAAAACAAAGCAAAAATAATGACCGGCATTAACTTAAAATTCATTAATATGATTAAATGCAAATAAAATATCCTTATTTACAACTATATACTTGCTACTTTTTTTTTGAGACAAGGTCTGACTATGCAGTCTTTCCAGATCTGAAACTTGCTATGTAGATCAGGCTGGCCTCAAATTCAAGTGATCTACCTGCCTCTGTCTCCTGAGAGCTAGATTAAAGGTATGCACCATGCCTGGTTCGTAAGATGTACGTCTTTCCATAAGGGCCTAGGCTCCATACTGTCATGCACCCTGTATCCAAGGTCTCAGGGTCAGTAATGGCAGTGGCACAGTGCTCTACTCACTGCTGGACAATGTGGACCCTAGATGTCTCCTAGACAGGTGTTCCCATTGGCTGCGTTAATCCTTTAGCCTCTCACTCTGCCCTGAAAGACAAAACCTAACACTGTAGAAATGCAAAATGGCCATGGGCAGAAAAGGAAACCAAAGTCTGAAACCAGCGCCATTCCAAAGTCATAAGAAAAGAACAATGAAGTCGGCAGTGGTGGCGCACGCCTTTAATCCCAGCACTTGGGAGGCAGAGGCAGGCGGATTTCTGAGTTCAAGGCCAGCCTGGTCTACAGAGTGAGTTCCAGGACAGCCAGGGCTACACAGAAAAACCCTGTCTCGAGAAAAAAAAAAAAAAAAAAAAAAAAAAACCAATGAAATTGGAGTTTTTCTTTTTTCCTCTTGGATATACCTAATACCAAATTTCCCTGTGGACTTATTAGACACAGTTTTCACTAGACTTACATAATGAACTTATTAAAAATAGGACAAGCTTAAACATATCAATAAAAAATGTAAGATTATCAGTCTGAAAACATTTACCTAATAACTAGTGACAATTTGTTTACGGGCTCATCAGACACACATGCCTAATGTTACTAGAAATCATCAAATCCAACAAATTAGAAAGCAGAGGGGCAGGAAAGGTGGCTAAGTGGTTAAGAACACTGATTACTTTTTTGCAGAGGACCTGGGTTCAATTCTCAGCACTCCTAAGTGCTTGTAACTCCAGGGCCAGATAAGAAAGAGAAAGAAAGGGGGG
>CM052704.1:33630780-33670136 GCA_028551405.1 Uromys caudimaculatus
GAAAATAAATATGTAGAAGGCCAGAGTAGCTTAATGCCAGCGCCTGTTGCCAAGACTGACACTGAACTCAATCCCAGGACAGTACAGAGATGCTGGTTCTCAGAGACTGACTTCCACACCCACACAAATAGACGAATGAGTGTAGCCTCTTCTATTCCAGTAGCTAAATGTGAGGATGAGCGCCATATACAACTGTCCTCTAAAATATGGTCCCCAAATACTGTGGTTTGCATTGCCCTATGGACATTACCAAATACAATGGCTATCCCATCTCTTTAAAGCAAAGCTATTTGGATAAAAGCTCCCAATAACGCTGGTCCACCCCTAATTAAGAAATACTAAGAGATGGTATTCCTATATGAACATCTATTAGAAATAATCCTGCAAAAATGTAACCTAAAAAAAAAAAAAAAGGGAAGGGGTATTTTATTTCCAAAATGACCATCCACAAATTACCTTTTCCTTCTCTGGCTTTCTTCTTGATTCCTAACTCAGGAGACCCATTGGAAACTGGTGACTGCTGGGTCTTTGGTTTACGGCCAACTGAAAAAAATAAGAAAGAAATCATAAACTGAAAACAGAAATAAGCAGATTCGCCAAAGACACTCCTCACTAAACTAGATACTAATGTGCAGATTAAAATTCTCAGTTCCAAGGAGGTATGGTGGTACAATCCTATGAAAAACTAAGAAGGAAGGAAGACTGAACTCAGCATGGGCCACGTGTGAGCTTAAAGGGCAGCCTACCCAGCGTGGCTGGAGGGCTCAGTGGCAGAGAGCTCGCCGAGCATTCATGAAGCACATTCCCTCACCAACAAGACTCAGAGCATATGAAAGCTGTTTGCAAAAGGAGCATTCAATACTTCTGTAGTTTTAAATAAAACAGTTGGCAGAAATTTGACTGTACAAAGCAAGTCAGGAACTTCTATAACTTTTACTGTATGGTTAGGGGCAGCATCAATCCTCTAAATTTTGGACTGATGTCCTGGAGCTCACTATGTAAACCAGGCTGGCCTTGCACTCAGAGATCCCCCTGCATCTGCCTCCCAAGAGCTGGGAATAAAGGTATGAGCCACCATCCACTGCTGTTAGAACCTCTTACGTGCCCTGACAATATATTTTGCTCATGATCTCCCTTTCTTCCTCCAGTTAGCAACAATCTCACCTACGTGCTGCAGAGGATCTGATCATCTGAAGCCTCTTTGAGCTCAAATGAACACAAATATTAAACACTCGCTCACACTGGGAGCCAGAGAGTTCACCAGGATTTTAAGCAAGCGTTGAAATTTCCTTGTCAACTTGCAGATACACTGTAAAGTTTTAAAAAATAAAATAAAGCAACACATTCTCCAAGTGATTATGTCTAATACATGCCTTGGTCATTCTCGTTTGTCCTTGTTTCTCCCACGAGGCAGACAGATTAGCAAGGGGGAGTGTGAGATGAGTTACACTGCTCCTCAGTGCAGACAAGGTTTGGGGGCTGGCGAGACAGCTCCGCTGGCTGTATGTGCCGTCTCCCTCTGCCCTCCGTCTGCACCACAGCGCACACACTCACACCCTCAGACACATAGCCTACTTTGACCATAGTCACTGCTCCAGACTATGCTTTCTGGCCTCTTTCCAAGCCAGGTCCCTCTTCCCTTCCCCAAATTGTCCCCGTTCTACTTCCATGGTCCAGCCTGGCCTAAAATTAATTATCTTCCTGCTTCAACCACCTGAGTATTGATATTACAACCATATGACACCTTACCCTATCTATAACATTTGTTTTCTTCAATCTTGGTTTCCTAAGAGAAAACATGCTGTTTTCTTTTCTAAATCTAGTTTATTTTGCTTGGCTCCACCCATTCTCCTGCAAACATGATTCCTTTCTCGTGGCTAAACATTCTGGTGTGTGCGTACACATCTCGTGTACACACATATGTATGCACACACAGACACAGATCACATTTTATGTTCCCATTCATCTTTGATAGACACCTAGGTTGATTCCGTAACTGAACACGCACGGGGTATGCAGGTGTATCTACTGCAGGCTAACTTAGAGTCCCCCATAGGCACGACAGGTATAGATGGGCCGTATCATTAGTTCCATTTTTAGCTTGTTGAACCCCCTGTGATTTACATCCTACCAACAGGGTAGGAGTGTGTCACTCCCCACCCACATGGGCATTCTCAGCAGTACTTGCTACGCTGTTTTCTGTTTGTTCAGTTGGTGGTTTTGCTGTTTTTAATTATACTTTGTGTGTGTGCCCCAACAGTGTTATACATCCATGTGGACACAGAACGAGTAGGAATCAGATCTTTCCCTCTACCATGTGCCCATTACTGACCTCGGGTCGTGAAGCTTGTTGCTTTTTAAGTTTTTCAGATAAGTCAACTTTCAACAGTGCTGTCTCGGCCTCCTTTGTGCTAGGGTCACAGGCCTACACACCATGCGCACTGTTTTCTTGACGGGACAGTAAAGAGGACCAGCAAGTGTGTCTTCACCTGCACTCCCTGATGGCTGACAATGCTGGAGTTACTCATGTATATACCGGCCATCTGTGCTCCTGAGCCAGGCCTGCTCAGTTCATTTGCCCAGCGGTGAGTGATTACATTGTCCTTTTGCTGTTTTAATTATATTTCTTCCTTGAGCCAAAGGTTTTTAGTGGGAAGTGAGTAGAAGACGTCCTCTGTGACCACTGTATGAGCTGTGTAGTGGAAGGCACTCTGCATTTAGAGTGAAGAGAATGCACTGAGGTGAGCACTGTGGCCACACCCCCCTCCATGACAGAGCTTCTCCCTCTGCAGCTAGAGGCCAAGCAAACCTTCTACAAGTTGCTCTGGTCATGAGGTTTTACCACAGCAACAGAAAAGCAGTGAGTACAAGGTTTTAACTAAGCTTTCCTTCTTTCTGATTTTACCCTTGACTGAATCAGAAAGGGTGTGTGGCTCATGCAGTGAGATGTGCTGGCCTTATGCTTTATCACGGAGATGAGGCTCAGTAAGTGGAAATTCTCTTTCCCCACTGCTATACTGGCAATCTTAAATGTTTGTGTTTGTGTGTAGGTATTTTGTCTGCATGTATGTCTCTGTACCACTTTGCAAGTGTGGTGCCCAGAAGAGGGCATCAGACCCCATGAAATTGGAGTTAAAGGCAGTAGTGCTTGAGATCCCTGGAGCTGTATTTACAGGCAGCTGTATGTACAGGCAGCTGTGAACAGTCATGTGGTGCTGGGAATAGAATCTGGAAGACCAACCAGTGCTCTGAACCTCTAGGCCCTCTCTCCAGTCCCCACCTTTGGTCTCTTAAAGAAGAACATCAGAGGGCTGGAGAGATGGCTCAGCGTTAAAAGGCTAGGCTCACATCCAAAACTATAAGAAGAATGTTAGAACTTTAATCTGGCACTTGAGAGGCAGAGGCAGTTAGAGCTCTATGGGAAGTCACAGGAAGGAAAAGGGAAGGGAGAAGGAAGAGAAGAAACCAGAAAACTGTTATGAGGAGAGGAGGTGGGTGTCACAGGGAAGAAGGAGGGGAGGGAGGAAGGAAGGGCCCGAGGGCCAGGGACAGAGAGAGGAAACACAAGCCAGAAAGTATTCGGCTTAAGAAGTGATTTGTAGTCCTTGTGACCCTCCAACTTCACCTTCTTCAACAATGTGCCCACCTCCTGTCACCCAGAGTCCAGGGCAGACCAAGCCTATGCCCAGGAGCACTTGGCCAACACAAAACAGACCCACAGTTTTTTGTGACCTTTTACCTTGTTTGTTTGTGTGTTGTCTTACTGGTTTTTTGTTTGTTTTGACTGTCAGGTTTAGGAAAGAGAATGAAGTTGGGTTAGTTAGAGAGGCAAGGAGGACCTGGGAGGAGTTGCTTGGTTTTTTAAAACACTATCCACAAAAGGAAGAAAACATAAGACCATGAATTACTTGGTAGGTGTGTGTGTGTGTGTGTGTGTGTGTGTGTGTGTGTGTGTGTGTGTGTTTTAATAGGCTATTACAGTGGCAAATATATGCATTCATCTCGAAACTGGGGAGGCCAAGGTAGGAGAATGACAAATTCAAGGACAGCCGGAGCTATAAATAGATAAGACCTTATCCCAAAAATGATTTTTAGAGGCAGGCAGATCTCGGAGTTTGAAACCAGCCTGATCTACAGAGCAAGTTCCAGAACAGCCAGGGCTACATAGAGAAACCCTGTTTTGGAAAAAACAAAAACAAACCAACAAAGACATAAGGTGGGAAAGATGCATTACAATTGATAGCCATACACAACCTTTTTTCTTTTTCATGGGTTCATGGCTGTCTGGGGAAGTAGGAATAGGCGAGGCATCCATTGGTTCAGACTCTTCTGTCGACACTTCCACTACAGTCTCCGTAATGACGTCCGGCCTCATCGCAGCATGGATAAACTCTGGAGTTGATATACAAGGAGGGACAAACACTTCCACTATAAAAAAAAGTTGAAAAATTAAAATTTCCTACCCCTATTATAGTTTCCTGTGTGGATAGTTCAATATTAGAAGAGACAACATTTACAATAGAATTATTCAAAGCAAGAAAGATAAGAATTGAGCCTGAAGAAATCAAGTTTCTGAATATCCAAAACTATTTACAATACACAAGTAAATAAGTATTAGAACAACCACCTTGACAGCCAACCTCTTTTTCATACTTTTAGGTACTTTAAAAAAATTCTGTGTCAACATTTTTGGCTGGCATGTACTTGTGTGCCTAGTGCCTGTGATGGCCAGAAGAGGGCATCGGATCCTCTAGAACTGGAGTCACCATGTGGGTGGGTGCTGAAAACTAAACCTAGGCCCTCTGCAAGAGTAAGCAGCGCTCTCAACCCCTGAACTATCTCTCCAACTCCCTTTGTGCTTTAAGTTAATCGTAGCAACATTTTACATATTTTCACAGAGAAAATGTGGAAAAAATAGACCTTTAGTAATTACTTTTGTTGCATATATCTGCATTATTCATTAACAGGAATACAAGGGCATGATACAAAATTTAAAAATTTATAACTATATGTTCAATACAAAGTACACAGTTGTATTTCAATTTAAAATATAAAAAAGGAATATCTGTTAATTTTAGGCCATTAAATATCATTTTAAGTCACTAAATTTTATTTTAAGTCACTAAAATAGCACATACAGATTGCCATCTGGTATTCTATTACATACAATAATGTTGCTTCAATTTCTATCACACACGCATGAATAATAAGGACACCACGCCTTGAAGAATGCACTGGATCCCTAATCCAATTAAAAAGACGGTTGCAGGACTGGAAAGATAGCTCAGTGTTTAAGAGTACTGGCTGCCCTTCCAGGACTGGAATACAGTTCCCAACATCCACATGGCAGCTCACAACCATCTGTAACTCCAGTCCCAGAGGATCCGATCCTTCTCTGGCACCCATGGATATCAGGCATGCACACGGTACACAGACATGTAGGCAGGCAAAGACCTATGCACATGAAATAACCTTTTAAAGATGGCTACTCTTAGCAACTTAGTCTAAATCCTACACACTGAATTAAAATTAGGACAAAATAAAATTAGCACACCACCACTATTAAATCAGCCTGCCAAAAAATTTAAATTAAATTATAAAAGCAACCTTGTCTCACAGGCTGGAAGGAATATAAAATAGATTAATAAACCCCTTTTCCTCTCTACCATGGCCAGTTCCATGTAGTTACTGCCTGTTGATCAGAGTGAAGGACTGAAAGAGTTAGGAGGCAAAGGGCCCAACTTGTCCAACCCTTAAGGACTACGACTACCTACGATTTACCCAGCACCAAGAGAAGGACTGTGGAACATAAACATACAGTACTTAAGATTTTAGAACCTCTCGCATCAGCTCCTGGTATCAGGTGTACAAGTCTAGACCTTTAAGAACTCTAGCAATAACCCCTGCGGGGCATAAACAGCTTCTATCTGCTCTTTCTTTCTTTCTGTGTTATTTTTTGTTTTTGAGACAGAGCTTTTTCTCTGTGTAGCCCTTGCTGTCCTGGAACTCTCACTCTGTAGACCAGGCTGGCCTCAAACTCAGAGCTCTGCCTACCTCTGCCTCCCCAGTGCTGGGATTTAAAGGTGTGCACCACCACTGCCCAGTTACCATCTTCAATCTAATAGGAAACAATGTGACCCAACATGAAGAAATGGACAGCTCACACACCAGGACTTCTTGAATCCCTCAAGCAGGTAGGAGACTCCATATGAAGCAGGGCTTCAGCAGCTTCAATGGTCTTATCCGTACAGTGCGCATTACTGCTGTGAACTGATGCTTCCACTGTGAAAAAAGAAAGTTCTTAATTAAAAATGAAAACACTAGCAATTAAAAAGCCACTGAGTATTTATTAACTCCTTACTAAAATAATAAATAATAATAAAGCTAATGTCTATGTTCTGTACAGTGAATGCTGATTTTAAAAGCAACCAACGAGCCAGAGATGAGCCACACGCTTCTCATCCCAGTACTTGCAAGGTTAAGGCAGGGAGTGGAATTTGAAGCTATTCTGGGGCATATATGCAGACCCTATCTCAAATCAAAAACCCCAACAAAGCTGACCAAGTCAGTAAGGAGCTCCCAGATTTTTTAAAAAAGGAAAACCAAAAAAAGAACCTTGAAATACGAAGCCTGCATCCATTTTAGACCAAAATTAAAAAAACCGAGGGACTTTTCCACAGGGGTTAGGCAACAGGGAGAGAGGCTAGGCAAAGAACAATAATCCTATAGGACAATTACATAATCTGATATGTCGTCACTAAACGCAGAGTAATATCATAGCCAATAGAAATCAGGAAGAAGCCGGGCCGTGGTGGCGGACGCCTTTAATCCCAGCACTTGGGAGGCAGAGGCAGGTGGATTTCTGAGTTCGAGGCCAGCCTGGTCTACAGAGCGAGTTCCAGGACAGCCAGGGCTACACAGAGAAACCCTGTCTCCAAAACCAAAAAAAAGAAAAAAAAAAAAAAGAAAGAAAAAGAAATCAGGAAGACGTTTCTGATTTCTAAGCTAGTCTTTATATAGTCTCTGTGAGGGGATAGCCTCCAGACAAGGATTAGTTTCACTGTCACAGCGCTTCAGAACTTTCCTTTTAGTAAGCCTTTTCTTTCTGAGACTCACTTCACTAGGTTTCACATAAGAGAAATACATATGTGGTTGGGTCCATAAAAAGATGGGTGGTTTGTATTTCTTTTATGCTTTGCTATCAAATGACTTGTGAAATAGTCAAGTACACAAGTAAAGGTTTGCACTTTCAGGCCTAATAGCTTGGGTTCTTAGTCTCTGCCACTTAAGGTAATCCACTTACTCTCTTCTGCCTCAGTTTCCACTTATAGAGCAGGACATTTCCAAAATAGCTGTGAAAATCACATACAGTTCCTGACATGAAATGGAAATTCAATGTGATGACTGCTCACTCCAGTAAAATTGTAAGCCCCTTTAGATAGGGGCTTAACCCAACTTTGGATTCACAGCTGGTGTTATTTAGTTTTGAGATGCTGGGGATCAAACCCAACACCTTCCATTATTGAGCAAGTGTTCCACCTCTAAGCTATATATCTAGCCCTATATTTTCCTTAGAGTAAGGCAAATATACATTTATTTTATGTATCAAACTAAGGACAACCCCATGATCTTAAGAGAATTGTCAAGAACTCATTATCTTAGTCATACATTTATTTTACACTCTGACTTAATTAGACTAATTTATATGATTAGAAGTTTTAAAACATAAATACTAGATTTTAATTTTACTGATTTTTCTCCCAATGTTTCCCTTAAGGAGCTTGTTATGAATGTTCATAAAATTTCATAAAACCATGACAAATCCACAAGTACAGACATGAATCTTCTGGTCTGTCTCAGAGAATTTTAATAGTAAAAAGAAAAACTGTTACAGCCTCCAAATTCACCAAATGCTAAAACCTCAGCCTTAAAAAATGAAGCCATTTCGGGAGCATTTGTTTTAAAACTTCAGCCTGTTCTAGCACCTGTTACACACCGTCCACACTCCCAAGCAAGGTACTCCGTCTCTCCAGTTGCTCTTTCCATTTATGGAAATCTGCTCAAAGCTAACTGGATCCGGAGAGGCGGCCAAACCTCTAAGTAAATCTATCTTTAGGTGACCCTGCTTACTCTTATCTGCAGCTTCAGTGAGGCAAAGGATTCACCCAGCCCTGCTAGTTCAACTTTAAAAAACTTAGTATTCAGTATAAAAGACACCACCATTCTTGAGTGTTTTTCACAGGGCCTAACACTAACAACCCTCAGAAAGCAAATTCTCAAGTTGTAAACATCATCTTGGGAGCCATTCTCTTTAAGGCGGGATTGGTGTTGTAATTTAGCTGTTGTCTTTAGGTGCTATTAATAAACTATCCTGGGCAAGCTAATTCCTTATGTAATATTATGAAGATATACTCGAAAAACTGTACTGTGCTACAATTAGCTTCATGTATTTAAAAGTCATAGGGCAATAAAACTGCAGATTTTAAAATATAAGTTATAAACAACAGAAATACTTGCCTAACAGTTACATATTATGTACCATAAATTCTTAAGCAGCTTGAGATGCACCGGTAAGTTTATGTCAGTACAGACTCTTTGTTCTGGCCTGGTCTGCTTTTGGTTCTTAAGTCAGGATCTCATGCAGCCAGGATAGCCTGGAACTCTAGACACAGCAGAGATCATGAACTACCTACCAATCCTCCTGCCTCTGCTCCCTAAGCACGAGATTACAAGGGTCTACTACCACACCCAATTCCAGTTGTTTTTTTGGTTGTTTTTTTTAATTTGGATTTTCGAAACAGGGTTTCTCTGTATAGCCCTGGCTGTCCTGGAACTCACTCTGTAGACCACGCTGGCCTCGAACTCAGAAATCTGCCTGCCTCTGCCTCTCAAGTGCTGGGATTAAAGGCGTGCGCCACCACTGCCCAGTGTCCAATTAGTTTTTTAAAGCGTATTTTCTTGCTTCTGCTTCTGACCTCAAACTGAGCATCCCAAATTTAACAAATTATAACCCCAAAATATTTTACTATTACCAATCAGACCCCAGGTCTAAATAGCTCTCTGGCCTCCTGCTGCTTCAGGTTCAGAGCATACCACCACACCCAGTGCAGATGTAAAACAGTCTCCTGTTACTCTGAAACCTAACGGCTTGTCAAAGAGCAGTGGTTTCTATTTTGGGAGCTACCATGCTCATCTGCAGCAGAATGCCAAACATAAATAAAAATCTAAAAGCCAAGTGTCTGACAAATTAAAATATAATGAGAATTTCCAAGAATATGTTAGCTACCCATTTTATAGAAGTGAGGAGTCTCTTTATACTTTGTTGACGTAAGTCAACAGGTAATTTTCTAAAACAATCTTTGGCAACAGAAACTTAATACCTCTCAATTTCTGTGATTTTAAAAACTTCAGTGCTGTTTTGTTCAGCTCAATAATTCAAATGAAATTTAAAAGTGCACATCTGTAAAGATAAGTACCAATTTAATAGTATACTGCAACTGAAGTAAGCAAAGTAAAAGCAGCATCTGCAAATAAACTCCTCCTTACTGCTTTCGAGACAATCTGTGAAATTCATGGTAGAAATTGAATATTAAAAATAGAAACAAACTAATAGGTCAGTTGAACTCACTGGCCCAGTATCCTTGAAAGTGATTTCAATTCTGACCATATCATCAATAACTGTGTGGCCTGTGCTGCATTTACTATGGTTAAATATGCCCACTGCATGTCCATCTCCATTCAGCTGGTGTTTGTATGTGCACTGCTCCAGACTCACTCAACAGCTGTTACAAATACCAAACTTGGTAATTAAGGCCGACAAGAGGCATACCTCCCAGCTTTGCAAAGAGCACGCTGGCAATGGATCTAGTTCTTAACAGTGTTCTCAGTCAGAAATAAACTTTACTAGCAGTGGAGTCTGAGAGCAATGGAAAATGAGAAATACTTCATTAGGTGTCAGTGGTTTCCCTAAACACAGCACCATAAACTTGTATTTCCTAGGTCATCACTCAAGTTCTGCACAGACTGACCACATCCTCTAATGCCTCCAGACAGAGTAGTGACAAAGGACCCAACCCACTGCAGTAAAGAAGGGAGACTAGGGTCTTTCACCTCACACCTGTCTTCCTTGACCGTCAACTGTACAGCTTTATAAAATATAAGAAGACAAAATAACTTTCTAATCCAAAGTCAGCCAATTAGACATAAGCCATAATTTTAAATTCTCTTAGCCACATCTTAAAAGTACAAAAGGGGTATTAATGGCTTTAAAGGGGGAAGAGGTCTACCAACCTGAAATTAATACCTTTTGTTTAATCTAATATATTCAAAATATTGCCATGCCAGCATGTAATTAATATAAAAACTTTCAAAATTGAATTTCCCAGTCAAATCTCAAATACTCTATACCCACAGGTGGCTAGCAATTATACCAAGTAACAGCCTAAAGCAATTGTTGAACTTAACTTTTGTCAGAAAACACTTCTGCATTCAAATTGAGAATCTCAAAAAGACTTTGAATATATGTTATCTACAGATAGTTATTGTATTGGAAAACTAAAACTTAGCCAGGCTCAGTTACTTCAAGCCTGAAAATCCCAACATTCAGGAGTTTTAGGTTAGACAGCCTGGGCTAGCACAAGACCTTGCCTCAATAAACACAAACTTTGTTTGTTTGTTTTTGTTTTGTTTTGTTTTTCGAGACAGGGTTTCTCTGTGTAGCTCTGGCTGTCCTTGAACTCACTCTGTAGACCAGGCTGGCCTCGAACTCAGAAATCCTCCTGCCTCTGCCTCCCAAGTGCTGGGATTAAAGGCATGCGCCACCACTGCCCGGCCCAAACTTTGTTTTTTAACTTCAAAAATATTTACTCATTTACAATAATACAGTTACCTAAATATGCATTAAAAAGAGAAATAACCAGAATGCTCCAGCAGCTTTACAAGTGTGTAGATGTTATACATGCACGGAGTGTGTGTGTATTGGAGGTAGGTGTTCAAAGGGATTGAACCTAGGGCCTCGGATATACCAGGCAAGCAGTCTACCACTAAGCTCAGGGCTTTTTTATTTTTTAATTTCAGATAGGGTATCATTAAGCTTGACCAGGCTGGCTTTGAATTCACTCCACAGCCTATATAAGCCATGAATTTGCAATAAGCCTGCCTCAGTCTCCAGAGTAGCTGGGGTTACAGACCTGTGCCATTAAATACAGCATGTTTTACATATCCTCAGACTCTCTTTAAATTTTTGTTTCTGTGCACTCGTAAAATTGAAAGGCAAATTAATGTTATGAAAAACGGTTTGACTTTTTAAGATTCCCCTGAAAGCCTCCTGGAGTCTCCAGATCAGTTTCTCTACCATTATTTGTTCCTAAAGCAAACTGCTTGACTTATGCCCTGACATGACTTTGTAACTTGCTGACATACAAATCTGAGTACTCATATTGCAATGAACTCAACTGTTAATTTCTTCAACACATCTTCACCATGAATTTTTTCCCATACTGGAGATCATATACAGAGCCTTACCACTAAGTCATACAATCCATCCCCAAATATGTTTCTTCCTGTGTGTGCACGCACGCGCACGCGTGTGTGTATGTGTGTGCAGGTCACAGGACAACTCTGTTCAATCAGTCTCTCCATCCACCTTCATCTGGCTCCTAGAGGTCGGACTTCTGTTTGCAGGCTTGCCTGGCAAGTGTGCCTTTGCCACAGAGTCAGCTTGCCAATAATGTGGTTAAGTCTCTGGACAAAAAAATTAATGTCATTCCTCACCACCCACTTTTCCTTTTTTTCTTTATTTCTGTTTTTTTGCTTTTTGCTTTTTGTGATGGGGTTTTTCTCTGTGTAGCTCTGACTATAGATCAAGCTGGCTTCGAATTCACAGAGATCTGCCTGCCTCTACCTCCAGGGTTCTAGGGTTAAAGGCAAGCCACACCACCGCCACCGCCACCGCCACCGCCACCGCCACCGCCACCGCCACCACCCAGCCATACTTTTCCATGTAATTCTACCTTTTGGTTGTTTTCAAGAGCAACATAATCACACCCACATCTGAAATTCTGAATGGCTGTGGAGTATCCATACGCAGATATCCCAAGTCCCGTGGATATAGATAAAGTACCAAGTATATACAGACTGTTCTTGTCAATCACACGACTTGTGCTGTTTGGGGAAGGTGCCTCAGTTGGTAAAAGTGCTTGCCTTGCAAGCAGGAAGATCTCAGTGTGATACCTAGCACCCAAATAAAGAGCTGGGTGCTCAAACCCCAGGACCCTGCTGGTGTGGCAGGCAACTATAACAGTAATAGTAAGGAGGCAGAGACAGAAGGATCTATCTCAGGTACTTCCTGGTCAGCCAATCTAGCTGAATCTGTAAGCTAAATGAGAAATTCTGTCTCAAAAAATTAAGGCAGAGCGATTGAGGAAGATATCTAATGCCAACTTCTGGCCTCTGTATGTACATGCATTCATAAAATACAAAGACATTCTGTATCTCCAAAGAAAATTTTCCTCTTCTCAAAAGACAAAAAAAAAATTGTCAGCACTCAGAAGCCAGAGGCAAGTGTATCTGTGAGTTTGAGGCCAGCCTGACTTACAAAGCAGCCTGCAGGACAGCCAGACTATATAGTGAGACCCATCTTAAAGAAATAAAGGAAAAGGAGGAAGAGGGGGAGGGGGAAGAAAAGAAAAGGAGGAGAAGAAGTAGTCAAGGATTGTACACTTTGGGAAAAGAAAGCAAATGTTTTAAACGGAAAATCTTCCCTCAAATCCAGACAGTGTATACATAATGTTCACGTAAATTATTAGGAAAGTAACAATGTCAGACATTTATTAATACAAACACACACACACCCCAGAAGTGACCCTTAAGTATTAAACTATATCAAATATTTGTAAGTTTTCAAAGGTTGCTTAAAAGCAAGTAAGCTCTATGACATATTCATACGATATACTTTCTAATATTTCTTTTAAAAGCAAGTCTTGTATCTTTACCTTTGCATTAAATGTGTTGAGCCACTTGTAATTTTAGAGCTTTAAATGTCCTTAGAGATTACCTAGTCAATATGCTAAAGAGGTTAAGTGGTTAACTAGGACAAAGTTTTATCGATAGCTAACTAGAAAACGTCTTCCTTGATTCCATGGTTCCTTAAGCAAGTTTGTGAGTACGTAGTCCTGGCAAGGCCGCCTGCCTCTGCCGCTGCCCTCCTCTGCCTCCTCAGTGCTGGGAATTAAGGTTGGCATCACCATGTCCCACCCAAATGAAACTTTAGTAAGAATATTGTCTTGAGTACAAAAATTTTGAATCCTAAGATGATACTGAATTGTTATAAAGAAGTTATTTCATCCTTCACTCAAACTCCTAATAGCATAAATGTTAATAACTAAAAGACTACATATATATGATACCTAAGTTATAAAGAGAGAAGATAAAAACAATATATCCTGTAGTGATATAGCAGTGGCACTACTTGATGATCTATAGTTGCTTAGAAACAAGTGATACTAACATCACTCAATTCAAAGCTTATTTATTCTCTAAGTTGTTCCCAAGTGTCACTCATTTTACACAATCATCAGGTAACTACTGCAATCATCACAGCTACCTTTTTACTTGCACATTATATAGATTTTTCATCTGCTTGCTTGTATCTGATGATGTCTCTCAAGGAGATAAAAAGATCATTACATCCACTTTCCAATAAAATGTGCAGACACTGGGGTTGGGGATGCAGCTCAGATGGCTGAGTGCATGTTGAATCCCCTAGTACCTCATAAGCTGGGAGTGGTAGTATATACCTCTAATACTAGCATTCAGGTGGTGGAGGCAAGGATCGGAAGTTCATGGCCAGGCTTAACTATATGGAAAGTTTGAGGCCAGTCTGAAGTACATGAGACTTGTCTCAAAAACATAAACAAAGAAAAAAATGAAATAATTACTCTCCATTTCCCATTAAAAATGATCAGCAATAAAAAACTTAGAACTATAGAATCTTAATTTTTTTAATTCATATTTTCTTCTCCAGCTTTTAACTTATTGAACTAGCTTTGAGTATATCAGCAAATCCTTTTAAATTTTCTTCAAAGAGCCTGTAAAGATTCTTCAGATTACATGAACACAAAAGAAGAAATAACAGCATGTTGAAGTCTTTCATGGTGCATTGTCATTTTTAAAACATTAGCTATAAGATTTCTATAAGCAGTACTCGAAAATCAAGTAGATCTGGAAAATGGCAACTAAAGTCTTAGAAAAACAGTGTCAGAGGAGGTGTAGCCCTGTGGTGAAGCACCTGCACGGCATGCTGGAGGCCCTGGTTCAGATCCCCAGCCCCACAAGCAAGAATGCCTATAAAAAGGTAAAAACATTGATTTCCAATGTGCACTCCCAGCGAATTGTCTACAGACCACATTCAGTTTTACTGGTAATTCCAATAGCTCAAGCAGAGAAAAGAAACCTTTCACTTGCGAAATTAAGTCCTCTTACTCTACAGTGTTTCTCAAGGTTCTGACTGCAGAAATGTGCAATGGTTCTCTCTTAAGTATTCACATGCATTGGAAAGAACATCTTTAGGTTTATTAAGTTTTTGTCTGTAAGTATTTATGAGCACCACATGTGTGTCCATGGAGTTTAGAAGAAAGGTTGTCTCCTCTGGAACTGGAGTTACAGGTGGTTGTGAATGTGGGTGTTGAGAACTGAACCCAGGTCCTCTGCAAGAGCAACAAGTGGTCTTAACCAATGAGCATTTCTCCTGCCCTGAAATAGTATCTCTTCAACTATACACACTTGACACTCAAAACACCACTAACCCAACATAAAACTGTACACTAATTCATACTGATCAATGGACTGAACATAACAAGAACCCAAGTTCCATTATGTTCCTCTCCTTCAAAGTTCCTATTCAAAAATGGCATGTAAAAGCTGCTCAGTAAATTGTGACTTCCCTACTTTTGAAATGTGTAAAATATGCTACAGACTAAACACATTATTCACTATTATGCGTTATACAGCAATACAGTTCTATTAGTCCAGATTTTATTTATATTTAAAGTTTTGTTAAATTTGGGGATAAACATACATTGACGATTTTTCTTCCAAACCGAACTGAGTCGGTTTTGTCCACCAAACTACCAATTTCAAGATTCCTGAAAACAATAGATGGAAAAAGACTGTTCAGATCTTTTACAGCACTACGGTTTGGTTACTATTTCTCATCTTCCAATTCCACATTGATGGAGATGTGAAGCAGAACCTGAGAACGGACCGCATGCGCTTATTATTTCGGTAAGCAACAGTGTTCAAGCAGTGCCACATCGACCTGAGGCCCTCGCTGCGCTGTCTGCTAGCAAGTAAAGCTGCTTTTTCTATGTAACTTAAGTCCGTGCCCTTCCGCTGCAGCAGTGGCGCAGCACATCCCCCACCCCCGCGGCCACTTCCGTGTTTACACTCCTCTTCCCTCCAATTCCATGCGTACATTGTCAGCTTCACTCCCGCCCAATCTTCATTGGCCCGGCTCGGGCCCATGGTCCCGCCCCCAGAAATCAACGTTCTTATTTGGAACATCTCAGAGCGCAGATTGGAACCGCGGGCCTGTCAATCGCGCGCGTTCTGTCCTCTCCCAGGCGCTTCCGCTATGGTGGGAGGTTTGGGGGAGGGGAAAGGGGGCAATGCCGAGCCGAGACTTCCCTGGGGCCAGGACGCCCTCCCGCCCGCACCGCTCCTCGCTTTCATCTACTGTTGACCAAAATAAACGTTCCCCTCCGCTGTCCCAAAGCCCCGTGTCGGCTGCACGGAATACATTTGGTGTCCTTCCCGTCCCCCCTGAAACACCCGCCCCACGAGGGAAGGAAGGGCAGCAGCCCAGTTTCCCCACCGCCGCCGTTAGCCGGGGCGGGGAGGTGCCGGGTCGGCGTCCCACTCAGCACCGGGAAGTGGCCTCAGGACCGTTACTCCGGCGCTGCTCCGGGAGGGATGAGGCAAGAGGCCCGGCGCGTTTTGGCGGGTAGCACCCGGGGCCGCGGCGTCCATGCGGAAGTGGCGGCTGTGTGAAGTGTGAGGCGAGGGCGGCGGGCGGCCAGCGCCCCCGGCCGTGGGCAGGAGCGGCCTCTCGGCCGGACAGCGTGGCAGGCGGCGGGGACAACAGCTCCGCTCACTTCCTGGTTCCCCGGCAACTGGGGTGAAGCGCGCAACTCGCCCGCGCCGACTCCCCAACTTAGCCGCGGCTCCGTGCCCGGCCCCCGCCGCTGCCGCGCTCCCCGGAGCGACAGCCCGGATCCGAGGCAGGTTACTCTCCAAGGTGATCACTTCCTGATTTGTCGCCTCCATTACTTCATTCACTCCCCCCTCTTCGCGGTCGCCCCGCTGCCAGAGACGGACACCGGACCCGGGCGCTGACCGCCCCGGGGGACGCTCCCCGCCCGCCGGGCGCCCCCTCGCCCGCTGCACCGATGCACCGGAGAAAAGTTCCCCTGTGCTTACCGGCCCGGATGAGCAGATCCAGCTGGTTCGTGGGTCCCTCATGCAGAGACGTCGCCATGTTTATCCCGGGGCTGGAACTGCTGCTTCACATTGACTTACACCCTGAGCAGCGGCGACAGGGGAGAAGGCGGAACCCGCGGCCGGAGACACACGCCGTGCGGGCGGCACACACTCACGCACTCGCACACACTCCGACGCCCGGATCCTTGCGCGTCCTCCGACAGGAAGCGGCGGCCGGCCCGCCTCCCGCCGCCGGGCTGAGCAGCCCCACCACCTAACGGCAGGGGCGGCGGCGGCTCCGGCTGGCAACGCGATCCTTCCGCCCCGCGCCCAGACAGGAAGTCCCGGGCGCCGGCAGCCAGCGGCCGCACGGACACCTGAGGCTGGGGAGCCGCAGGCCGCCCTCGGGGACGCGGGCCTCGGCAGGAAGAGGCGCGCTTCACGTTCTGCGGAAGCGAAGTCTGCAAATGTCCCCTCTGGAAAAGAGCCATGAATCAAATATTTCTTCCTAGAAAAGACCTAATACCTAGTCTCGCAGCTGTACATGAAGGTGGCTTTTGACTTGTTTTGGCCTTCCCAGCGCTTATGCAACATACAATCAGTTCAGTTGAAAGAACTGCACTTTAAAAAACTTGTACCTAGAAAATATTCTAGAAACATCACTAGGGAATTCAGGAGTCTCCAACTACTTCAAAAACGACTTGGCCTTGTCTTCTCCACAGAAGTCAGAGTACACTAGACAGGTAATTAGTAAACAGAAAAGAGCCTCTGGGCAGCTTGGGGGGTAGGAGGGACGACTGGATTAGAGTCGCTCGGTTTGCTGGTCATGAAACTTGTGTGCCCTCACTTTTATTTGTTTAACTTGGACAAATGAACGTGTTCATTCATAGCTTAAAGATATCTTAAGTCATCTTTTAAAAAATCGTTTTCCTTGAAACTGACCTTACAAATACATACTATAACAGGAAAGGAAAATAATGGCCAATTAGTGGCTATAAATTAGTGTAAATACAGGGAATAAGACCTAATTAAATATCTTGCCTGTTTCAGAATTTCTTAACATAAAAACTGAAGCAAAATGTTACCCCAAAGTTGTTCGCCACATGTTTTATGTAAAATGCACCTCCAATACATTTTATTTGTTCAATAAAAGTTACTGAATAAAAAGGATTACAAATTTTATCTCAATTAACTGCGTATGAATAAAGTTTGACAGTAATATAACACGGTATGGTTTTTATAAGTTTACCCAGCACCATGGCAGCATCAGATGGGTTTACTTAAGACTGCCATGCAGAGGACAAAAGGAATCAGCTAACTGATAACTCTTATTTTTCTTTGTTATCATTTTGAAATAATCTCCCATTGACAGGCAGCATCCATTACAGTTTCTCTATTAAGAAAGATAAGGAATACTAACAGGTAATATGATAACTTTAGGCAGATCACTGAAGCTGATAAATCAGAATTCTGCTCTAGTAGCACATTTTCCATGTATTCTATTTAGTAAGGAAATGGAAACCAAAGGGGCGTGTGTGGTGTGTAGGTGACAAGTCAATGTGGCTTAAAAACAATAAAATAGATTTCTCAGTATAGGACAGCTTGAAGTCTGACACAACGTTTAGCTTACTGTATTTCAGATATATTTGAGGCAATGTGTATATGTGTAAGCATGTATGTGCTTTGCTGACTGTATACCGATTGTCTGCATCAATGTCTGACTTACATTTGAAGCACCTACAGAATACAAGCTTCATATATCCTTGCATAATAACTTATATACATAACATATGTACAGAGAAAATAATTCAGAAAAACTGGAAAACACAGTATTTCTATACATTCAGAACATATGAAAGCAGAATGCCTCCAATGTTTAGGCAGGTCTACCCTGCCTTAAAGCAGACTTTCAAAAGCCACCAACACTTTACTGACAATAAGTAGAATGGCCTGCTACTAGAATGTATACAGGTACAAACTGGCAATATGGCATTTATTAAGAATCTAATATGTATAACCTTTATGAATATAAAAACACATTTGCATTTTTTCAAGTCTCCATGATCAGTTATAAGAATTTTAACTAAGTATGAATACACAGGCTTTTATAATATATACCTTAAAATAAACTCACATTCTGAAAATAAAACTATCGAAAGACAATACTGTCTAAAAATTACTTGTAAGTCCTGGCAGAGAGGAAAAACAAGGTAAAAGGAATCTTACTGCTCACCAAATAAAAGCCTATGTGCTAAGTACTTTACTTTCGCTTTTTATGTATTCTGTCTACATCCCTATACAGCAGATATCACTATTCTATTCATTGATTGATGAAGGATCTCGGGTCCTTGCTTAAATAATTACAAAGGGTCAGAATTTGAACCCAAATACTCTGATGCTAGCACCTTTACTCTTAACCTCTCCCCAGGGACAAGAGTAACATCCTACTTATGCCATACAATTTTCTTTTGTATAGCTCCTCCTTAAAGATATGTAGCTTGCCGGGCAGTGGTGGCGCACGCCTTTAATCCCAGCTCTTGGGAGGCAGAGGCAGGTGGATTTCTGAGTTCAAGGCCAGCCTGGTCTACAGAGTGAGTTCCAGGACAACCAGGGCTACACAGAGAAACCCTGTGTCGAAAAACCAAAAAAAAAAAAAAAAGATATGTAGGTTAATCTTCCTCTCCCTGGACTTAAATCCTCACTTCTAACAAACAGAATAAAGCTGAAGTGACTGGGATATGACCCTAGAAGGAGGCCAGATACTGTGTCACAAGTGACTCCAACAAGTCTACAAAGCTAGACAGTGGGCAGGAATAAAGCTACTCTCCTACCAGCACCATGTGCAGTGAGCTGTCTGGGAGACAACACTAAGCAAGTCTTGAGATGATAACCCAACTGACAAGACTGCAGCCTCGTGAAGACCCTGAACCAGGACCATACATCAAAGCCACACCAAAACCATTATCCTCAAAATCTGTGTGGGATAGTAAATTGCTGGCTTTTGTTTTTTGAGTTTTTTGGTTTTGTTTTTTTGAGACAGATTTCTCTTTGTAGTCCTGGCTGTCCTGGATTCGCTTTACAGGCCAGGCTAAACTTGAACTCAGAGATCCACCTGCCTCTCCCCTCCTGAGTACTGGGATTAAACATGCACCACTACACCAAGCAATAGTTGGCATTTTAAAATGCAAAATTGGGGGGTAGTTTGTTAATCAATTAAAAGTAATAACGGAAGGGCTGGATTAAAATTATATTCTTCAAATCAGTTCTTTGAATCAAGTCTTTATTCTGTTGCATGACTATATTCACTTATTTGTGTGAACGTACTTGACATTGTTTCCATTTCTTCCCTTAGATAAATGAATGTCATTACACTACATATACTCTACACATACTTTTTTCATTAAGGAGCTACACTCAATCCCTCAATTCCTGTTACTGTAATTAAATACATGCTTTGTTAAAAAAATTTTTTTTTTTTTTAAAGACAGGGTTTCTTTTTTGTAGCCTTGGCTGTCCTGGAACTTACTCTGTAGACCATCTACCCATTACCTCCTGAATGCTGGTATTAAAGGTGTGAAGCACCATCACCCAGCTGCTTTGTAAATTAGACAAGTTCCTGCTTTAAATTTTTAATGATATCCTTTTATTCTTTTAAATTATGACTGTGTGTGGTGTGTGCACATGAGTGCAGGTGCTCAAAGAGTTGGGAGTTACAGGCGGGGGTGAACCACCTGCCATGGGTGCTGGGAACTGAACCTGGGTTCTGCCAAAGAGCAGTCCATGCTCTTAACTGCAGAGTCATCTCTCCAGCCCAGTTCCCTTTCTCTAAGAGGGTTTTTTGGTTTTTGGTTTTTCATTTGTTTTCCAGTGGTGGTGATTGAACCTAGAACCTCACACATGCTAAGAGAACTCTCTGCCACTGAGCTATATATTATGCTAAGACTTTGGGAGGCTATGGAGAGACACAAGATCGCATGTAACTCTAACTAGCCCACAAACTTGCTTTGTAGTTTAGGCTGACCTTTTATTCCAACACTCCTGCCTCCACTGGAATTACAGGCATAAATGGGGGATGGGGTGTGTCAAACTTGGGGGCTTTTTCCTCAAGAGTCTTTCACTTTTTGTCTATTGAAACCAGGTCTTGTCAATGGCCTGGAGCTGGCTGGGTAGGCTAGACTGTCTTTTCTGGTCTGTAGAATGGTAACATATTCTAGATTGCAACACATATGTTTCTGCCAGCCTGTTGCTTAACATATAACTCAAATTGGTCATCCTATAAAATTTCAATTTTTGATGTCAAATTATACTTATTTTCCCATACAAGACATATTAAATAATATTTCAGATAAGTAAATTACAGAAGAATTAAGAAATATTTAGGAGCTAGCAGCTAGCAAAGATGGGTCAGTTGATAAAGACAAGAACTGAGTCTATACATTTGCCTGTGTGTTGCACACACACTTAAATTTTAAATTTTTTAAGAAATATTCAGAAGTTAATTATAAAATGCAAAACATCAAACTATGTGTGACACAGCTAAAACAGTACTGAGCAATCAGGAAAGTACTTAGTTAATAAAAAAGTAATCAATGAGCTGCAGTGTGTCGTGGTGTGTACAGTTAATCCCAGCACTGAAGGACCAAGGCAGGCAGATCTTTGTGAGTATAAGGCCAGCCTGGTCTACACAATGAGCTCCAGGACAGCCAGGGCTACATACAGAGGTGCTATCTCAAAAAAATAAAAATAAGCATTCAACTTAGAAAGATGGAAAAACCTAGTAAATTAAAAAAAAAAAAAAAAAGAGGGAGGAAGACAAGTAGAGCAGGTAAGATAAAATACTGCAGCTGCAAACAGGAAGTTCATAAAGCCAGCAAGAATTACCATAAGGGAGAGTAAAATATAATATGTACTGACTATACATCGAATACAGAATACTGAATCAATACCCACTATCCGATAACATGCTTTAGGAAACTTTATGCTCATAAACATGACACGTGAATAAAGTCTGTAAGTCACTAGAAAGCATACACGTGCTTTAGCTGAAATGGTAAACTTCAAGAAAGGAAACAGTAAAAAAAAAACTCAGTGTCCAAAATCTTCTCAACTCAAAAAACTCCAGACTTGAATACATTTTAGATACTATAAAATTCTCATCAATTTTAATTAACATACAATTCTTTGCTGAAAACAGGGAAAAATAAGTGAGAGCCACCTGTATTTTTTGAGGCCAGTGTAATCTTATCCTAAAACTACTAAGGACAATGTAAGAAAATAAATCATGCATGAATAAAGACCTTCCTAAGATAAAGCGGAGAACAGGGATGGGCAGCATCCCTCTAGTGGCCGTGAGGTCCACGTGTGACCATGTCCATAGAGGGAAACACGACTTAGCACAGTGACCATGTCCCACAGCTGAAGTAGCTGGCTAGATGTACGCTAAGCGCGTGCATGCATATTAACAGTGCTTACTGAAAAATAAGAGGCAACTGAGACATCTAATAGCATTTAATCAGGGTATAAACGTAAAAAAGCACACTAACCAAATTAAATTGGATGTTTACATGGGAGCTAGACACAAAGAATATATACAAATGCAGTTTTATAATCTCTGTTTACCCTCATGTATGCATCTGTGTGTGTATACACACATACATTAAGCACACGTATATGTTTTAATAAGTAGCCTGTCTTTACTCCTTAGTCTCCACATGTGTGTCTATTACAACTAGATATGGACATACACATTCTGTTTTCAGACCCTCGGTGCATCTTGCAAAATTATTTCCCGCAGTGCATTTTAATTTTTTCCACATTTTCTCCCCCCTTCCTCTCATTTTAATATTTTGGTTTTGGTTTGGTTTTTCAAGGCAAGGTCTCTCTGAGTAGTCCTGTCCACCTGCCCCTGCCTCCTGAGTGCTGGGATTAAAGGTGTGCCTGACCACCTCAGCCCCTTTCGTTTTTAAACACTTGACTCTGTATGTATGGGGCCTGCTTCTACAGATCGTGAGAACACTTCATCACTGTGGTCAAGAAGGGAAGAATTTTGCAAGATACATGCTACCTGATCTACTTTTTAAAAAGAACAATCTTTAATTACTTTGTTTTTAAATTTTAGGTGTATGGATGGGTGTTTTGCTTGAATGTAAGTCTACATCACACACATGCCTGATATCCACAGACCCCCGAAGAGGGTGTTGGATCCCCTGGAACTGGAATTACAAATGGTCGGGAGCCACCATGTGAAGGGCGGCCAGTGCTCTTAGCTGCTGTGCCATCTCTCCTGGCCCTCTCTTCTCTCTCACACAGGACATCTCTGTATGGTTCCGGCTTTGAGCTTAACGATGCCTCCCACGGACTGGGTTAGTGGCACACCCCGCCCTCCATGCCTCTATGTATGTGTATAGTTTTTCCACAGCTCCACGTTCTTTTCTCCTTCCTTTCCTTTTCCTCTGGGGTTTAAATACAGAGCCTGTGTATACTAAGCACACACCTTTCCTCCTGCCCAGAAATCATTCTTCGTGGACAGACCACAAGTACACAGGCCTTTCTTCTTTCGCAGAATTGTCTAGAGCATGGTTCTTAACGTTCCCAATGCTGTGATACTTTAACACAGTTCCTCATATTGTGGTGACCCTCAACCATAAAGTTATTTTTGTTGCTACTTCATAGCTGTAATTTTGGTGCTATGAATCATAATGTAAATATTTATGGAGACAGAGGTTCACCAAAAGCGCCACTACCCACAGGTTGAGAACCGCTGGCCTAGACTTAAAAGATCTTTCTTTTAAAACGAGTTTGTCAAATTCTGCCAAAAGCAAATCCTCATGGTTTTTGACAAGAAGGAAACTGGGTTTTGCATTAGCTCGGGACGGAAGACTAGATTTATCATGCTCCATTTTCTTATGTGTTTTTAGATTGAGGATTAAAAAAATAAACTCAGATCTACTTAGGTTTTCAATGAGTGAGACATTCCTGTGGTAAACAGGTCACATGTTGTGCTGTCAGGTTTATTCCTCCCTCCGTACTTAGTGAAGATGTTTCTGTTTGGTTTGGCTTTCACTGGGAGGTTATATTTCGTTTCTTAATGATTACTGCCGGTGTGTACAGCAACCCTTACAACAGCAACCCTTACAACAGCAACCCTTACACTTTTGTCATAGCGACTTTAATGGTAAATGAGTAAATCAGTGCCTAGCCAGTTGTCAGAGAAGTGTCACCCAGCAACTGATGGACACAGATGCACAGACCCACAGCCAAACACTAGGCGGAGCCAAGAGAACTCTGCAGGAGAGGAGGACTACAGGAGCCAGAGGGGTGGCTGACAGCCAGCAGAATCAACTATGCAGGGCTCATAGGGGCTCACAGACTGAGACAACAATCATGGACCCTGTGTTGGTCTGAGCTAAGTCCTCTGAGTATGTTACGGTTGTGTAGCTTGGTGTTCTTATGGGACTCCTAATAGTGGGAACGGGGGTGTCTGACTCTTGACTGCTCTTGGAACCCTTTCCCTCCTGCTGGGTTGCTTCGTCCAGCCTTGCAGTGAGAGAGTTTGTGCCTAACCTTACTATAATTTGTGATGCTATGTTCAGTTGATATCCCTGGGAGGCCTGCTCTTTCTTTTTTTGAAGGGAAATAAAGGAGTGGATCTGGAGGAGAGGGGCAGTGGGACCGGGTGCTGTGGAGGGGGGGAACTGCAGTTGGGATGTAATGTATGGGAGAAGATTTAAAAAAAAGAAAAAAGTATATATGAGTAGTCTTTTAGATTTTAAATGCTAACCCGTTTGCAAAGAATGACTTTTGCTTTAATGTGTCTACGTGGTACTAGCAATTGAACTCAGAGCTTTGAGCATACAAGGCAAGTAGTTTACAGCTGAGCCATACCCTCAACCCTGTCTAATCTCATTCTTAAAGACTTTCCCTCCTGTGCTGGCTAGTTTTGATGTCACGTTAACATAGGTCAGGAAGAGAGATCAATTGAGAAAATGCCCCCACCAGATTGTCCAGTGGACAGGCCTGTAAGATAGTTTCTTAGTTGGTGATTGGTGTGGGAGGGCCCAGACCATTACAGGTAGTGCCACAATGGGTAGCTAAGCAGCAGGAAGCAAGCCAGGGAGCAAGCAGTGCTCTGCTTCAGTTCCCGTCTCCAAGCTCCTGCCCTGCTTGCCTCCTTGTCCTGACTTCACTCAGTGATGGACGTTACCTGGTCCTGTGGATGAAATAAGTCCTTTCCTACACAAGTTGCTTTGGTCACAGTCAAGGTGTTGTATCACAGCAAAAGAAACTCCCTTTGTGTTACTGCACTGGCTAGGACTTCAGTAACGCCAATATATAACAACATTACCTGACAAATGATATTTACAGTAAGTAATGTAAATGGTATTTACTGTATTGAGTATGGGCCACCATACTCAGTTTACTGTAAGTGTTTAGTAATACCCTTATGAGGTTTCAATTAAGTCTTTATCCTCAGTAGACTATACTTTAACAACCGTGTGTTGGATCGATTGGAACTGCCACATGGTACCTTACCTCCATCTAATCACAGTGATTTCATCACTAACAGGTTTTCTGACATCATAGCCGCCCTTGCAATCTGACTGTGAAGTTACCGTATTTCTAGATAGACTCCATCTGCCCGTCTTTATTTGGAATAAATGAAGTTACGATCATGGAAGAGTGTCACCAAATTTTTATGTTCCTTTTTATTCCATTTTAAAATGTTTACTGTGGGGAGACGCAGGCACGCGCCACCGCACATGTGCAGAGGTCAGAGAACAACCATGGAGACTTAGCCTCCTCCTCGAGCTCTGAGGATGTCAGGGAGTGAACACAGGATGTCAGACTTGATGGCATGTGCTTTTACCCACTGAACATCTCACAGACCTGATTTCAATTTAAAAATTTCCAGCAGGTTATTTTCTTATTTGTCAATATTTCATGTATGTATAAACTGCATTCTAATTACACTTCCTTTCCACTCCTGTATCCCCCTCCTTCTTAGACATGCCTTTCCCACATCAATGATGTTTTGTTCTGTGAACCACTGAATTGAATTATCCAGGGCCATCTGTGTGATCTTGGGTTTAGAACTATCAACTAGAGCTCAGCTCACAACTAAAAGCAATGACTCTCCCCTCTTAGAATGTTTCAGCATCCAGCAGTCCAGCAGAGAGGGGTGGAGACCCTTGAGTCCTGTTGACAACTGCCTGGTGACAGGTCTAGTCATGTACAGTTCCTAGTACAGGTAACTGATCTTCCTAAGTTCAAGACAGCAACCGCTGTGTCAGGCCCACGGCAGCGGCCTTTTGCACACAACCCCTCTCCTTGTATCCGTCCCACCTCACATTCCGAGGTGCGTCCTGACCCTCGGGGGTGGTGATAGAAATGTCTCGTTTAGGGCTGAACACTCACCCATCCTTTATTCTCAGCACCTAGGGCAGCTGTGGGGTTCTACCTTCACCACTCTGTCATTAAGAGTCAGTGCAGCATTTGTCTGTGGGCGTGAGTGAGCCTAGGTGAGTAAGCCTAGGTGCCCATAAGGCACTTTGAGCCTTTATCAATTTAAACAGCAGTACTAAGTTCGCCATTGGGGCCTGTAACTTCCCAGCCATGTGTGTTTTTGATGAGGTTTCAAGTTCCATGCACGGGTTCCCTCCTACGTTTCCAGCCTCAAATGCAAGCAGAGACAGTGAACACACTTTCCTAGCAGGTTGGTTTGGAAGTTCACAGTATTCATTGCTGTATAAAACGACTGAGGCTTTCCCAGCAACAGGAACAGCAAGAGCCAATTCTGTTCTAGGGACCCTGGGGACTGCAGCCAACAACTCACACAGAGGTATCCACTCCTGACCAGGACTTTGGTTTAGTGAAGGAGCAGCACTATGAGCCGTGCAGGGCATCTTCAGGCTTTTCTTTAATGATATTCTTAATTAGGTTACAGACAGTAGCTTGCAGACAGCTTTTCCCATCCATCTTTCCTTATATACCTTCCCCCGTCTCCATCATCTCATACATTTTCAGCAATATTTATTTTACAATTTTTCAAACTCTTTAGCAGTAGCTTGTTCAAAGTTTTCTTTTGACTTGTTTTGGGGTTTTTAGCTGTCCTGGAACTCACTCTGTAGACCAGGCTGTCCCTGAACTGAGATCTGCCTGCCTCTGACTCCCAAGTGTGTGCAACAACCACCAACCAGCTTTGACTTACGCTTTTTATTACTAGAAAGATGACACGTTTATTAAAGAAGAAACAAATGGTGTGAAACAGCACCAGAGTTAGGCCGCAGCCACACTCCAGAGGGGCCTTGGTGCTTTCTGGCATACATCATTGTTCTTAGTTTCCTTAAACTTTTTTGAGCAATTCATCCTTTGTTTTTTCTGGTTTATTTTGTCTTTCGTTAATGCTGATGTTGTTGCTCTATCTTTATTTGATTTGAAGGTTTCACAATTACATGTATTTTACCTTCGGACTTGCTGTAACCCCAGCATTTAAGAGGAAGCAGGCAGGGAAGGTCAGGACTTCAAAGTCAGTCTCTGTCGCATAAAAAGCTTGAGGCCAGCTTAAGCCACTTAAGCCATTTGTTCTCAAATAGAACAAATGAAAGAAGAAACCTATAATTGGTTCCTATTGGCTACTGTATCTGGTTTTATTCTATTAGTACTTTATTAACAGTGAGGTATGAAACATAGTTCATACTAATCTTTTTTATTTCCAAAAATTATTTTTTTCTTAGAGCTGTTTTATTTTAATGTGTATGTATATTTTGACTGCACATATATGTGTGTGCCATGTACATGCCTGGGTCCTGCTGAGGTCAGAAGCAGCCATCAAATGCCCTGGGACTGGAGTTACGCGTGGTTCTGAGTCTCCATCTAGATGCTCCATTTAGGTGCCGAACCGTCGCCCCAGCACCACAAAATATATTTAGAGGTAGGATCTATTTTGTCTTTTTTAAATTATTATATTCATTTTATTGTGTGTGTTGTACATACTCACACATCTGTGACCATGCTCAGGCCATGGTGCACTATGGAGGGCAGAAGTCAACTTAAGTGTGTCAATTTGCAGGGGTTCTCTTCTACCACATGGGTCCTGGGCATCAACCCAGGCTGCCAGGCTTGGCGCAAGTACCTTTACCCCTGCGGTCTTTAGTTTTAAAGATTTAAAGATCTCTCTTTCTTCCCTTCCTTCCTTTCTTTCTTTTGTTGTTGTCTTGGTTAGTTTGTCTGTTCTCTGTGTAGCCATGGCTGTAGTAGAATGACTGTCCTGAAACTCACTCTGTAGACCAGGCTGACCTCAAACTCAGAGATCCACCTGCCTCTGCCTCCTGAGTGCTGGGATAAAGGCGTGCGCCACCACTGCCCGGCCAGATTCTTTTTAAAATTCTTTTTTAAATGCATGTAGATTTCTGTCATGGCTAGAGTGTCAGATCCCCTAGAACGGGTTACAGGCAACTATGAGCCAACTGGAGCCACGCTGGGAACTGAACTCAGGTCCTCTGGAAAAGCAGTAAACGCTAACCATTAGACCATCTCTGCAGCACCCCAAATACTATTATTTAATCATAGCAACTGTTTTACACCTTGGTTTTTCGTTTCTGCTTCACGGCTGCTGTTAGATGCACATAGTTAATGGTTAAATTTCAGAACCCCTCGCCCATGTGTTAAGAGGCCCTTTGTCTTAATCCAAGATATTCACCCTAAACTCTTATTATTGCCATTTTCCTCAGTTATTATTTTTGAAATGTTTATGTTTTATGAATTTAATTTTGTTTTTTTTTTAAAGCTGTTATGTGTCACCTGTTTCTACTTTTTGGTCTACTTTGCTTAGTCTATTATAAAGAACAGATGTGTTTAAGATCACAGTGAATGACTGGGATATAATTTGACAGTTTTGGACTTCTATTATCCTGATTTATGGTTTTGACACCCATTATTTTTCCCATTTGTTGGATAAAAATTAATTTATCCCCTAATCTAACCCCCGGTTTAGTATTTTACAAGCTATATTTCTTGGGTTCGGCTTGGCTTTGTTTTATCTTGTACCATAGCCCACACTGGCTCAAACTCATGGTCATCTTAATCTTGCCTCAACTTCAACTCAAGCTACGACTTGTTCTACTCACACTGTTTGACTCAGTCCCTTCGAGCCTTCTCTCTAAGCAACCACACCTATTGTAGCGGCTGACGGACATGAGCTTCAACTGCACAGCCTGTCAGTCTCTAAATAAACCACAAAGTTCTCAGTTCATGATGTCTTCTCAATAAATTAAAAAAAAAGAGCCTATTGTAACTTTATGGAGCACATCATGAAAATTCAATGAAATAAATGCAAACATAATAGAGCTGGGTAAAAGTTCATAAATCCATGAATTCACTCAGTCAGCTGTTCCCTCTGAATTCCATACTTGAGTTCAGCGCCTATGAATGGAAACTACTTGAGGGTGGCATTGGTACTGACCGTGACAGTCCTCTTCCTCATAACAACCGTTCACTTGCTGTTAGAGTGACATGAGGCCAAGTACACAGCATGGCGAAAGCTATTTAGTAAACACTGCTGTTTCATGAGGAACTTGGGTAACAGTGAGATTTGTTTTGTAAAACATGATCTCACTGTGTAGCCTGGACTGGTCTTGAACTCACAATCCTTCTGCCTCAGCCTCCCAAGTATTAGGACTCCAGGCTCCCCCTAGGATGTTGTTACTGAGGGAAAGAGAGTGTCTTAGAGCCAATGCATTCAAGAGTTGAGCAGAGTGGCTCATGGCTGTAATCCACACTTGAGAAGTGAAAGGGAGGTAGGGTGAGAAGTTTAAATAATCCTCTCCTACCCTGAAAGTCTGAGGCTAGCCTAAGCTACATGAGACCCTAGCTCAAAAAGATCAAAAAGAAAAACAAAACGCTGTAATTGTTTCCCATCTGCTACTCCAAACAACAAAGAAGACCTATAAAAGCACATAAGCACCACCAGATGGCACCAAACCACAGCCAGACTGAATTAGTTTGGCTAACTTACAAAGACTTGTAGAGCCGATCTCACCTCTCTCACTCCCAAATCTCAGTCACGGTCGCCACACTTTCCTTTCTCCTCTGCACAAAACCACCAAATTCACACTTAACTTTGCATTTCCAAGAATCCAAACCATTTCTCGTGGTTTGAATTTTTGGAAAGTCTTTACTACCTCATGTAGTAGCCTAGTTTATCTCAAAGCTGTAGGTGATAGCCCGTGATAAAAACATCAAAAGAGAACTGAAAAATGGAAGGCACTCTGTTACAGGAAGTAAGCAGCTTATGTTGGGGCTAAGAAATGGCTCAACCATTACAGGCAATTCCTGCTCTTCCAAAGGACCCCACCTTGGTTCCCAGCACACAGGTCAGGTGGCTCACAACCATCTGTATGGACTTCCAGCTCCAGCAGACCCAGCGCCCTCTTCTGGCCTCCAAAGTAACCTGCACACATGTGGCTTACACTCATCCACATAAAATAAATACTTAAAACACACACACACACACACACACACACACACACACACGCACACACGCACGCACGCACGCACACACGCATACACCCTAGCCTATATCAAGACCTAATAGAACTTTTTAAAAGCTTGCTTTTTAAATTTGTGTGAATACATAAATTATTTCATGTGTGTGAGATGTGTTTTGCCTGCATGTGTCTGTGCATCACCTTTCAAGCAGTATGTGTGGGGTGCAAAGGCGGCACTGGACGCCCTGGAACTGGAGTTAAAATGTTTAAGCCACCATACAAGTGCTGAATCAAACCTGGGTCTGCTGAAAGAACCACCAAGGATCTTAACCACTGGGCAATCTCTGCAGCCTAACACCCAGCAGAATTTAGCGTAATAGAAGCAGTTAAAAGTCATATGTGTGTTTATGTGTGGAGAAGGAATATGATACTATAATCATCACAGTTTGGTGCTTGAAGGTGGGCTCTTGAGCCTGCTAACTCTGAGTTTAAACACCTGCTTCTATATTCACAAGTTATTTAGCATGCTGTTGTTGAAAGTAAATTATGTTAATATATAAAATCCTCAGAACTATTCCTAGCAATATAATATGAAACTTTGTATGTATTTTGTTGGGGGTTTTGTTATTATTTTTGTTGTTTTGTTTTGTTTACCCTTATTACTTCTAAATATATAAAAAGAGGCAGATTTCCATGTCTTCAGTCCCCAAAGTAATTTCAGGCAACAGTGACACATAATCCCAGCACTTGGAAGGCAGAAGCCAAGGCAGGAAGGAACCTGCCAAAGCAACAACAACAACAACAACGACAAAACAAAACAGGATGGCTTAGCTGTAGAATGCTTAAATTGCATTTGATGGGGCCTGAGTTTAATTCCCAGCCAGCACTGCAAAGAAAAACAATAATAATCTACTGAATTCCATCCTATGTACAATTAGAACTCACCTGAACAATTTTAAAGGGAGAAAAGGGAAAGAGAGAATGGAGGGAGAAAGGTAGGGAGACACACAGCTTTACACACACACACACACACACACACACACACACACACACACACACACACACACACACACTGATGGCACATTTAGAACATTAGCTTATTTGATCTGAGTTACTAGCTTCTCTGCCCCTAAAGCAGTTACCTGTCAACCATGTTCCCACAGTGAAATTTACTCGTTTTTCTTTTTCTTTCTTTCTCTCTTTCTCTCTTTCTTTCTTTCTTTCTAGATCTTTGTTCCCTTTTCTCTTTATATAGCCCTGGCTATCCTGGAACTCAATCTGTAGACCAGGCTAGCCTCAAACTCATGGAGATTCACCTGCCTCTGTCACCCAGATGTTGCGATTAAAGGCATGCATCACCATGCCTGGCTTTGATGACGAAAGTTAATGTGGCCTACAGTAAGATTAAGCATCTCAGCTGTAAGGGGCGGGACAAGGCATGTGGCTTCCATTGCTTGAGAACAACCCACCAGCTTACTTCAGTCTGTTTCTAAATGATATCTAAAGATTTTCAGATGTTATATAATCTAATTTATGACACAAAGCATTGAAGTATCATGAACTTACATGGTCTCTACAATAAATCCCAAAATGCAAACACTGTTTATCCTGTCTGTCACTGTAACCCACGCCATCAGTAGTACCTGACATATAATAGGTAATCAACTTTATTACTTACTTTGCATGTATTTATTGCATGTTAGAAAGGTGCCCAGGCCACAGTCCAAATGCGAAGGTCAGAAGGCAATGTTCAGGGGCAGTTCTTCCCTTCTACCGTGTGAGTTCTAGGGACCAAACTCATCTCCAAGTGTAAGGTCAAGGGCCTTTAGTCACGGAGCCACCTCAACAGCCCTTATCCAAGAATTAAGGTTAATAATGTACTGTATTCTTTCAAGGACATAAGAGAACTGTAATGTCTTTTGCACACAGCCCATTACTATCGTAGTAATTCTAGCAGAGTAAGAAACTACCACGATCACTGGGTTTTCAGAGCAACAGCAGTTCCCTTCTCCTATAACTGTTCCAGCAGTCAAGGGCGATTATCAAATCGTCCTGTGACCAACACATTAGGATCACCTAAAGACTTAGACTGAAAATCGTCACGTCACACCACAGACCCACCAAACAGAGACGTGTGCACCAGGTACGATGGTGATCAGCTGCGGCCCAAAGTACTAGGAAGGCGGAGGCAGGAGGATCATTTGACCTCATTTGACCTCACAAGTTAGCAGCCAGCCTAAGTAACAAACATAACAAGATCTCATCTTGAAAAACAAAAAATTCTATCCCAGCAGTCTGTAGTTTTACAAGTCCTGCAAATAATTCTAATGTATGCTCAGATTTGAAAAGCAATGTTTTTCAAAAGAGATGTTCTGTCATACAGATAGGAAAAAAAACTCAAACCAATAAGAGTCAATGAAACTAAATGACATGAGAAACCAGCACCGTACATTTGAGAGGTTGGTTTTATTCACCACTTAAAACAAAGCAGAGCTGGGAGCTTTAGTATTGTAGCTATAGTGTAGAAACTTGCTTAGAGGCATGAGACCCTCAGGGCAAAGCCAAGTGCTGCATGGGGGGGGGAGGGGGGGCTGGAAAGATGGTCGAATGGGTACAAGTGCTTGCCATACAAGTATGACTCTCTGGGTCTGACTCCCAGAACCCACAGCAGGAGAGAACTGACTCTTGAAGTTGTCCTCTGACCCCCACACATGGGTCATGGCACACGTGTGCTCATACGCATATCACAGACACACAACAGTAATAAAGGGTTTTTAAATGAAAGAGAGGGCAGAAGGATGGTTTAGCACCAAGCCTGAGTTCCACCCTGGAACCTACATGGTCGAAGGAAAGAATTGACACTTACAAAGTTGTCCTCTATCTTTGACAAACCATGCTGAGTGCATGTGTGTGTGTGTGTGTGTGACCAAAAAAAAAAAAAAAAAACCAAAAACAAAAACAAAAAACCTGGATCAGGCATCATAAAGTTGTATTTAATGTATAATTAATATATGACACAATTAAACATATCATGTTGTAATGTTTATTTTTATTTTATGCCTATGACATATTTTTAATGATTATTTTATGTATATGGGTATTCTGCCTGCATGTATGTCGGTGCACCACATTCAGTGTGTGCAGTGCCCACTTGGGCCACTGTTAGCCACCATGTGGGTGCTGGGGATCCAACACTGATCCTTTGTAAGGGTACAGCCAATACTGCTGAGCCTCTACTGTTATTAGAGAAAAAGAATAGGTATCCAGGGGAATACAGAGCCTCTCCCTAATGCTTCAACCCTTTAATACGGTCCCTCATGTTGTGGTGACCCCTAGCCATAAAGTTATATTTGTTGCTACCTCATAACTGTAATTTTGCTATAGTTATGAATCATAACTGTTTGGTCTGTTTTACTATGCTATTAGGCACCTCAGTGAAAGGGTGGAAACCCACAGGTTGAGAACCTCTGATAGAGGAAGAAAGCTTGATGAACTGTTTAGGGGCAGTTAAAATAACAAGCCCAGGCAGCGAGAAGGCTTGGTACACAGAGGTACTTAAGGCAAAGCCCGGGAACCGGAGCTCCACCTCCCACACTCACACAGTGGAACGGAGTCCTCTAACCTCCACACATGTGCCATGATGGAGACATGAGCACACCCATAAATAAATGTAAAAAAAATTAAATACATGGATGAGAATTAAGAACAATACTTCACTGGCTTCTAAATGAATTTCAACATGGCTTTTATTGTTGTAGTTTTTGTTTTTTCAAAACAGGTTTCTCTGTGTAGCCCTGGCTGTCCTGGAACTCGCTCTGTAGACCAGGCTGACCTCCAACTCAGAAATCCACCTGCCTCTGCTGCCCGAATGCTGGGGCTAAAGGTGTGTGCCACCACATCCAGCTTATCCATGACTTTCTGAACAATAATGCGTATTTTCACACTCTGCTGCATCTGTTATAGATATCCCAAAGTAGAAGCTACAGTGAGTGCTACTTTGTAATGACAGCAGTGAAACAGAACCTACGCAGGAGTTTGAGGCCCGTGAACTACATAGTGAGTTCCAGGCCAGACTGAGATAGATAGCCAAGGTCCTGACTCAAAATTACGTACATACATGCAAACAAACAAAAACAGTTCACGGAATTCTAAGCATGCCCCCAAATGTCAGGACAGGGTGAGAGAGAGGAGTGCAGCAAACACAGAGAGAGCGACATGGACGCTGCTCTGAAAACAAGCTTGGCTTTCTTAAACAGTAGAGTGTCTGCGCACAGACAGGGAGAGTCCATGAACTGCTTGCTTAAGGAAGGTCCCAAAGGACTCTGAGTGAGTGCCATGGAATAGTCATACTGATTCTCCCGAGCATTTTAACAGATATAACAGGACCAAGCAGCAGCCATGCTTCATGCCCCAGTTCCCACAGCTGTTTCAGTAACACAGATGCAATGACTGAAAACGGGCGCATCACAGCAACTGGTCTTCATTCAAAGAAAACCTTGCCGGCAAACATCTTGCGCGGGTGCTGGAACCTGCCTGCCAAAGCCAACCGCACTTAAAGGGAGTGCCTGAATTACTGCCTGTTGCCGGGATAAGACACTGTGACCCAGACAGCATTGTAGAGTTTCAGAGGGTAAGAGTCCACAACCATCACAGTGGGGAGCATGGTGGCAGGTGTGGCCCTACAACAACTGGACACTCACATCTTGAGACAGAACCACGTGGCAGAGAGAGACTCAGAATGGCAGGAGTCACTGGAAACCTCAAAGCACCCCCCAGTGACACACCTTCTCCAACAAAGCCACACCTTCTAATCCTTCTACCAACTGGGTACCAAGTATTTGAATAGATGAGCCTATTGGAGTCACTCTCAGTCGCAGCACCACAGGGAGCATCCCAAACAAGCCTTGCGTGTGCAGGGAAGCACACTACCACTGAGCTGCATCTGCTGCCAGGACTGTTTTTCTTTCTAGTGAGCACTGTATGCACCAGCCATTTCAACTACTAAGAACAAACTCATAAGTTTGAAAAACTTATGATCAGAAAATGCCACTTTAATAATGGAAGAAAAAGCTACCCCAAACCAGTAATAAAACTAATTCTTCAGGTGCTAAAATAAAATGAAGCTTTTAACCATCAACTGAGAATATACTTAAGTCCTAATCTTAGCCCCAAATAGGGCCTCACATGGCATGTGTAGCCCAGCATCTGTTATAAGCACAGACAGACATATGTAAGGCGGATGCCCAGAGCATTGCATATGCCAGGAAGAAAGCTATCATACAGTTAAGTGTGAGCACTAGGATAACTGGCCCTTTATCTTCACAGAATAGCATTCTAGTTGGGAGAAAGAACAAATACACATGCAGACATGCTAGTTCACACTTCTATATTGTGAAGTTATCATTTTAAACAGAATACCACAAGTCCCTGTTCATTTTGGTACTACCCTGCTTCAAGTTATCATTTTTATTATATATATAATATATATCATATACATATATATAAATTATATAAGCTATACAAAACAAGTGGGACGCTAAATGTACCACTTACATTACCAGAGTGAACGTATTAGGTGTCTCATCCAGTTTCCTGTATTTTTTAGCAAGCACTGTTCTTAATATGCATGCACATTGCTTAGCATACATCTTATCAGTTACTTTAAGCTGATGCGTGGTTATTGTGCTAAATCATGGTTTCTTTTTTTCCCATCCTTGTAAGAAATTACAGTTAATTTAGTAAGAACTAAAAGCTCACTTCTTTTTCGCAACTAAAATGACCATGTAGGATTCCACACTAGTGCAGCAATGTTACCATGGAAACGGTGCAAGAGTCATCAGGAGAGTACGGCAGACTGGGTGGTCAGCTTACAATAATACCCAGAACAACTCAGCAGGCACTTGTTGATATTTTTGTCTGTGTTTTAAATTTTGTATGTTACCTTTTTTTTTATTTCATCATACGCCAGGGCAGTGGTGGCACACACCTTTAATCCCAGCACTTAGGAAGCAGAGGCAGGCTAATTTCTGTAATTTTGAAGCCAGCCTGGTCTATAGAGCTAGTTCTAGGAGAGCCAAGACAACACAGAGAAACCCTGTCCCCCAGAAAAACAAAATAAAACAAAGCAAAACAAATATCCATCACAAACATTTTTACATATTTTATTGTTCAGGTCCTTCCTTAAGCATAACCTTTCCATATATATAATTATGCTTATAGCATATAGGATGACATAAGGCCCCAAACACTGACTCTATGATGCCAGTGAAAATGTAGACAACTGATTGTGTGTGTGTATAGCATAAAGTGTTGAAAAGTAGGGAAATCGTCTCAAGATAACTTTTGTTTATAGACAGCAGAACCAAAACAAAAACATTAACTTGGGCTTCCTAGCCCAAATGATTAAAATAATCTTTCTACATAATCCCTCCAATTCAACAAACAGAACAGTACTCAGTCAGGCCAGATGCTCTGTCTCATGCAGGTCACAGTAACACTCAACAATGTACACGGAGGACAGTGAAGGCCAATGACTCCTCCTCTTCTGCATGAGCACGGTACAAGGTGCCCAGCGTCTTCACTCCTAAGGAAAGGATGCCTATCCAACTATGTATCTTAATTGCTACAACTTTTACTTCAACCCAGAGTGGAAGGTGGAAGGTGTTTCTTTGTCCTACTCTCTTTTCATTTATAATACTCAACATTTTGGAAACAACTAAATCCATATAGTTTTTAATTGGCTTAAAACTTACAGACAGTCAGTTCTTTACTTCTCGTTAATGAAGCTCAGGACTTGGACACAAAGTTTCAAAGTTTCTTACTCCCTTTCTCCCCACACAGAATCTCCTTTGGCAACTCCGAGAAGCCGAGTTCCTCTGGACCTTTCCATTTCTACCTGGCTGGTTACTCCAAACCCTTCACAAATAGCTTTCTCAGAGAGCCATTCTCTGATCTCCCTGGGATTCCCTCCTTCTCTATCGCCATATATGGCACTAAACTTGTTTAATCTTTCCTACAAAGCTGAAGGCCTACTGAGAGCAAAGGCTCTTGCTTGCCACATGAAAAGCCAGCTCTGCCCTGGCACACAGCAGGCCCTCGGTGAGTGCAGGGATCACTAACTAACCGGATGCCTAGCCCTGCCTACAAGAACGTGTGGTGAAACATTCTTAGCCATAACCTAGAACACTGCCACCTTCCTTCTGTGAGTTGGTCAGCTAGAAGATGAAAGAGAAGAGACAGGGGCCAAAGGGACATTAGGGACTACAGTTAATAAAATTGGTTTGTCTTAGGGGTGTTCATGAAACAAGCACATTTTATCTTCTCTTGTCACAGAACCAGACATGCTTCATTATTATTCTGCTTCAATATAGTAACCATTTTCCTACCCACAGTGCATGTGTCACATATTAAGCGATACTTTTTAGATTGTAGATCATTGTATCAAAGCCTCTCCTCAACCGAATTAGTTAACATTTGTAATAGATACACTGTTATCTAGCAAGATTTTAAATGTTTCAATAGTTTTGTCTTCATAATCACTTTATGTCTGCGTATTATGTGTGGGTGTCTACATATATGATGGATGGATGGATGTGTGCACATTTATGTGTGTGCATGTGTACCACACAGTGTGTGTGGAGTCAGAAGACAACTTCGGGTGTTGGTCCTCATTTTCCATTTTGTTTTTGAGAAAGATTTCCTTTTTCTGTTTCATGAGCCACTTCTCCAGCCCCTCCTTAAATTAGTCTGTCTGTCTGTCTGTCTGTCTGTCTGTCTGTCTTTTTACTTTTTCTCTTTTTTGGTTTCAAGACAAGATTTCTCTGTGTAGTCTTGGTTGTCCTAGAACTTGCTCTGTAGACCAGGTTGGTCTCAAACTCACAGGGATCTGCCTTGTGTCTACCTCCTGAGTGCTGAGATGAAAGGTATGTGCCACCACCACCCAGAGATAGTGTTTCTGTTTTTAAAAAAAAAGAAAGAAAGAAAGAAAATCTTGAGTACAAAAGAACTAATGTTATGGTTTCTAAAACAAACAACAAAAAAATCCTTCCTAGTGACTTCTTTTTAACATATTTTTCATTTTCTCTATAAAACCCATGTTTGAGGGGCAGTGGTGGCACACGCCTTTGCTCCCAGTACCCGTGAGGCAGAGACAGATGGATCTTTTGAGTTTGAGGCCAACCTGCTCTGAGTTCCAGGACAGCCAAGGCTACACAGGGAAACCCTGACTCAAGAAACAAAAACCAAAAACAAACATACAAACAAACCCAAAACAACTAAAACACTAATGTTTGTGTATATATATGTGTGTGTGTGTATATATATATATATATATATATATATATATATATATATATATATATATATATATATATGTATGTATACATAATACTTACAATAGTTCATTTTTATTTTTGCTTATCAATTGGAAGAACAACTACTTGCTTATTGGAAGAACAACTACTTGCGTTGGGCCATTTTTTACTTTATGTGTGTCTATATGTAAACACACACTTGTACTTGGGTACCCAAAGTCCAGATAAGGGTTTTGGGTTAACTGGAGCTAGAGTTACAAGCAGTTGTAAGCATCTGATGTGGGAGCTGGGTACCAAATTCAGGTCTTTGCAAGGTCAGCAGCCCTCTTAACAACAGAGCATCTCCAGTCCATCGTTCTTGTTTTTAAGGTAGGCTCTAACTACACAATTTATGTCGACCTTTAACTAATGATCCTCCTGCCTCAATCTCACAAGTTCTGGAATGCAGGTGTGAGTCATCACACTCAGCAATGCTTGGGGTTTTAGAATCTTGTCTTGAGAGGCAGCGAAGGAGTGTGAAAGCTAAGTAAGCACCCGGAAGGACTCTCCACTGCAGCCCTCCACACTGCAGCCTTCCACACACTGCGGCCCTCCACACTGCAGCTCTCCACACTGCAGCCCCCCACACTGCAGCTCTCCACACTGCGGCCCTCCACACACTGCGGCCCTCCACACTGCGGCCCTCCACACTGCAGCCCTCCACACTGCAGCTCTCCACACTGCAGCTCTCCACACTGCAGCCCTCCACACTGCGGCCCTCCACACTGCAGCTCTCCACACTGCGGCCCTCCACACTGCAGCTCTCCACACTGCAGCTCTCCACACACTGCAGCCCTCCACACTGCAGCCCTCCACACTGCAGCCCTCCACACTGCAGCCCTTCCACACTGCAGCCCTCCACACACTGCGGCCCTCCACACACTGCGGCCCTCCACACTGCAGCTCCCTGCACTGCAGCCCTCCACACTGCAGTCCTTCCACACACTACGGCCCTCCACACTGCAGCCCTCCACACTGCAGCCCTCCCACACTGCAGCCCTCCACACACTGCGGCCCTCCACACTGCAGCTCCCTGCACTGCAGC
>CM052704.1:33670236-33680413 GCA_028551405.1 Uromys caudimaculatus
ATATTATATTTCACTAATTCTATGATGAAGTTTTTCACACTTGGACATCTCTGAAATTAGGATGTGCCTTATAATTGATGGTCTCCCACTGTGGGTAACTAGAAGCATCTTCTTTCTCCACTGGAATAGAAGTAATGGTTTTTAACTACTGATGGCCTCTCAGGCTAAATGAAACATAGATATTAAAATATTAATGCTTTCTAGATCATTTTAGTCACAGTAAAATTATAATTCAGTTAATTCCAGAAAGAAAACTCAATTAACTTTGAGGTTTATGCTTTACCAACCCCAAGAAAACAGACAATTGAAAGAAAACATTTTAAAGAACTTAGAAAACGTCTGTATTGGAAAAATATGGAAACAACAGACGGGAGAGAAGAGGTCTTTCTTGAGTGCAGCCTCAAAGCCTCAGACCACCCTGGAACTTACCCCACAGGGGTAGTTACAGGGCAGGGTGAGGGGACAACATGGGAAGAAAACTGCATGGTAAAAAAATACTACTTTATTATTTCTTCTTAAGGAGGAATCTTTGTCATTCTTTAAACACAAATATGATAAAGTAGATGAAATAACTGTAATGAAATATAACACCGTAAACATTCTTAATAAATTAAAAGACGACCTACCAGCATTGTCTTCCTCCTGGCTCAATCTGTCTCACCTTCAGGTGATCCTAGGACTGGGGCTCCTTTCCAGGTCCCCAGTTTCTCAAGTCGATCTTCTACCTCCCTGTGGCAACAATATTTTCTAATTAAAAGAGTCCTTTTGTGCCACAGGGAGGATTTCTGATGGTACAACAAATACGAAGTTATCACAGCTCATTATAAGGTCAGACTCGTCCTAAGAGTCTTCAAGACAGAAATCTGGCTTCTGATATTTCAATAAAGAAATCTGACTTTATTTTTTCAAACTGTGCTTATAAACCTCTACTTTCATTTATTAAAAAGTAACCATTGCTTTCTTATTAAATTACATAAAAAATCTTATTCTTCTAAATTTCAACAATCTTTAAATTTTTTATTGCTCACTAAAACAGTTTTAAATATATTTGTTGTACATTTGTATGTGGGCATGCATGTGTCAGGACAAGTTATGAAAGTCAGAGGTTGTTAACCTTCAAGAGTCCCAGGGATCAAACTCAGGTCGTCAGGCTTGTGGTGGCAAGCACCTTTACCCACTGAGCCATCATGCCAGCCCATAAAGACAGATTTTTTCTTTTTTTTTTAAAGCTTCTTGGTAATTAAGGACGAGGATAACTTTTTATGCCTTGGCGGTGGAATACAAAGCAAAGTCTCACCACGCCTACTCAAAGGATGCAGGAGCCTTGGAAATACTGAAGATCAACACATCTACTCGTGATGCATTCGACAGAAGGACTGCTGGAGCCCGTGGTTTAGAGCCAACCTGGCCAGCATAAGACATATCCAATAATAATATTAATTTGTAAAAGATTAATACATGCCAATACCAAAATTGTATTATTTAGATCTTTAAAAGTAGCAATCTGTCTCACTGATGGTGATGACTTTCAGTTTGTTTATTCTTTGTAATAGTTCCTAATTTTTCCATTGATCATTTATTGCTCTTATTGGGAAAAAAAATCAGCTTAAGTATGATCAAAAATTATTTTTAAAAAATCAATTATATATATATATTCACATTCAGATATTTTTGATGACTTTAAAAAAATTCTGAGTAACATTAAGTCATTTAACAAAGAAATACTGAAGACTTTATATAAACTTTTATATATAAATATATATTCTTCTCCCTTTCTTTCTTTTCTTCATTTATTTGTCTGAAACTGGATCTGGCTCCATGTAGCCCAGGCTGGACTCACTCACCATCCTCCTACCTCAGCTTCCCAAGTCCTGAGATTGCAGGCAAGTCTCACGACACCTGGCCATAAAATGGTTCTCCACTAAATGAGATACTAACTTCAAATTCTAGTGCTTTGTATTTCCTGACTACCTTTCACATGTTCAACGCACACACACAAAACCCACCACACACAGAGACACACGCACACAATTTCAAGGTTACTTTTATCCTCACTGTGAAGGAAAAGGGCACATACAAGAACGACATAAGAAAGTAACTGAATCCAGATAGCATAATGTAAGGCCAGAAGAGTGATTAATGTTGAAAATAACAACCGTACAAAGTATCAGGAACATGGGCCTAGAACAGAGAGTGCTAAGCATATTACAGGTGAGGAAGTGGAAGAGGAAACTCAGTATGTTTTGAAAAGTCCTTGTGAAAGGCAGGAAGGAAGAGAGAGAACTGGGAGAGTAGAGTTTCTACAAAGGACACACTTCTGGATGACTCGAGGGCCACTGAGCTTGGCAGAAGATTGGCCTTTGAAATCTAGCAAACAAAGAGTGGCTGACATGCACAGTAAGCTGTGTGGTCGGCTGACTGTCCAGTGCAGTGAGCTATAGACTGTCCAGTGCAGTGAGCTGTGGGCTGACTGACAAGTGCAGTGAGCTGTGGGCTGACTGTCCAGTGCAGTGAGTTATAGATTGACTGACAAGTGCAGTGAGTTATAGACTGACAAGTGCGGTGAGCTGTGGGCTGACTGACAAGTGCAGTGAGCTATAGACTGACAAGTGCAGTGAGCTGTGGGCTGGCTGTCCAGTGCAGTGAGCTGTGGGCTGACTGACAAGTGCAGTGAGTTATAGATTGACTGACAAGTGCAGTGAGTTATAGACTGACAAGTGCGGTGAGCTGTGGGCTGACTGACAAGTGCAGTGAGCTATAGACTGACAAGTGCAGCGAGCTGTGGGCTGACTGACAAGTGCAGTGAGTTATAGACTGACAAGTGCAGTGAGCTGTGGGCTGGCTGACAAGATGTAAACAAAGTTAAAAGTTCTGGCTGAATATACTACAGACCTGTCAAACTTGGAGACATACAAAAAGCTACTAATGAAGTCAAAGAAAGACTAGTTCAAGAATTGTCCTGTAAGTATTTCTTTCGTGAAGTCCTTACAGTCTTAAATTCCTATTTTATAACAGTGAAACAGTCTGAAGAGTTTAAACATTGCCAAGTGAGTGATACTGAGGAAACCTGAAGGCAGCAGTAGGCACGCGAAGGCAGTGCTCTTTCCTGCCAGAGAAAGACACTTAAACTCTGTCGCCCAGGACGCTCGCTCGTGTGCTTTTATAATCCTTCATGTTTTTCAAAATACAAACATTTCTAAAAGTAACTGTTTAATTGTAAGTCCTTTTCTTATCTATCCCCTTAGGGACATTCTGCAGTGCCTTTTCCCTCGGTCTAACTTGATTCCAGGGCTTCAGTGAGGATGACTCCCAAATCTGTCTCTCTCCTTTGGTGGGTGGGCTGCAGTCACACTAGGCAGCTTCCATCCGCCCTAGCTCTTTACTTTCCACCCCAGGAGAGCAGCTGCATCAGAGGGGCATACAAAACTTCAGACAGAGCTTGTTCAGTGGAGAGACTGGGCAGGGACTAGAAAAGGGGAGAGTCAGACTAGGAGACTTAACCTGGCCCCTCACTGTGGCACTGACACCCAACAAGGTTGGGCCCTCCCCTGGCCCTGGAGCCATGAATAGAAACGCTGAGCACTGCCCCCCCCCCCCCCCACCGCGCTTTATTCTACTAAGTTAGCCATTTCCTTTGCGATGGAATCCTGGTTACTCCTGTATGCATCTGTAAATGCCTACATACTTCTTCTTAGATACTTTACTTCAACTCAAAATCAAACCTGATGACTAAGATCATCTGCTTCTTAAAATCATCCTTCCTTCATCTGTCCAGGACGTCACTGTCGATTATTGCCGTGAGTGCCTCTCCCCGTCTGGATCGGGTTACGTCTGACTGGGCTGATGTGTATGGAGCCTACTGTTCCTATGGGCACTACTTCAGTTTCTCAAGTCACCCTTCACGCCACAACAGCCAGCCTTCGGGCCTCTTCCCGGACAATTCCTATCAGATGGGATTTGTTTATTTACGTATGGTACTTGAGAGTGAACATAAGGCCTTGCACATGCTAGATAAGCACTTTACCGCTAGGCTACGTTCAGCCTATGTTCAGAATCAGCCCTCCATCCAGCAACGTGAGGCCCATGGTAGTGCCTCCTCCTAAGAGTCTGTGAGTCTTGCAGCTGCTTTAGCTGCCTAATTTCTAACTCGTGTCATTCAATAAAACTTACTGCATGTCTACATACTTTAAGGTAAACTTTAAAAATCTCTGAAGAGAATCCAATAAGCATCCCCCTCTCATCACGCCCACCTGCCAGCAGACCCCATGCTATTGCAAGCTCCCAGAGACAGAGAGGAGCCCACCACCCACGGCTCACCGCTGTTCCTAAAGACTCTTCATTATTACTAATCTTCAGCATCCTCACAGCCGCTGTGATCAAATGAGATGAATACACTTTGCTAAAAGTTTTACAGTTCTCAGTTTTTCCTACAACATTTAAGAGGATATTAGAATCACCACTAAGCCCAGAGAGAAAGATGGAGATTTCTAAAAGAAAGATAAGCAAAATAGACCAAAATTATGATCAAAATGAGAGTCCTGTTACATACAAGGTAATGAAGCTACCCACTCCTCCCTGCTTAGCCGTGCAGATAGTGTTTCTGGCACGGGCATATGAGGGTATAGAGGAAGAAAAGAACAAAACTTCAGCGTGACCACAGAACTGAAAGAACAAGTTAAATTAAGTATGATTTTAGGTTGATAAAATATGAATCATTAAGCCAGGTGTAGTGGCGCATGACTTGAATCCTGGACTCAGAGGCAGAGGCAGGAGGAGCGCTGTGACCTGGAGGCCAGGTGGTTTTCTAGGACAGCCAGGGCTACACTAAGAGATTCTGTCACACGCTCGCTCACACACACACACACACACACACACACACACACACACACTTACACTCACACACACTCACACACACACTCACACACAGAGGTGAGGGAGGGAGGGAGAGAGGGAGACAGAGACAGAGACAGAGAATGAATTATAGTTTAAAACCAAAATTTTTACAAGGAAATCCTATTCTATACATTTCTTTTACTTGTATGTGTTCACGATGTTTGTGTGCATATGCTCCCGTGCCATGGTGCACATCTGGAGGTCAGAGAACAACTGTGTGGAGCCAGTTCTTTCCTTCCAGATTATCACAAGTCCTGGGGATCAAACAGAGTGCCAGGCTTGCAGGACAAGCCCCAATACCCACTGAGCCAACTCACCAGCCCTTATTCTATAGTCTTAATTCCCTCAATTCGCCAAATAAAAACGGAGACCTTGCATTCCTTTCCATTTCTTCTCAGTCGGTTTCTTTTAATACATCTACCTGTTTAGAATTTCAGTTACAAACTTTTAATACTACAAGAGGTGACACTCCCAATCCACCAGCCAATGGGAACAGACTCAGCTAAGCCATGGCAACCCTCACCTATGTCTATGCTCTGTGAGAAGTACAATCCACTTAGCAAAATCAAGCTCAGATTTTCTAAAATAAACTATTTGGGGGAGCATGGTGAGTGCATAAAACAAAAAATAACCTATGGCTATTAATAATCCTTGTAAAGTCATTAAAACTCATGATCAAGAAAGCAAATGAGGGCTGGAGAGATGGATCAGCGGTTAAGAGCACTGACTGCTCTTCCAGAGGTCCTGAGTTCAATTCCCAGCAACCACATGGTGGCTCACAACCATCTGTTATAAGATCTGATGCCCTCTTCTGGTGTGTCTGAAGCTGCAGTGTACTCATATAAATAAAAATATAAAAATTTAAAAAGCAAATGAACATGTAAAGTGAAGTTCTGAGGACCTTTTACCAGGTTACAGTAGAGCATGTGGGTCATCCCAGCTCTCAGGAGATAGAAGCAACATGCCTGGACCAAGTTCAAGGCCTGCCAAGGGTGCCGGGGAGACCCTCAAAATAAGATAGTATTAAATATTAAAACACAGCTTGTTGAAATAACTGCAAAAGCAACTGGTTTTTCTTCATGCCTGTCATATTAAGCCCAGGCTGGCCTTTAAATCTCCAGCCCCTAGAGTGTCAGCCTCTGGGGTAGTCAGGTTACACATGTGTACCATACCCGGCCCAGCTCCAAGCCCACTCTTCAACATCACAACCATTAATCTCTCTCTCACCCTCAGGACTCCTTAACTGGGTTACCTTCATTTCTTATTCAAAATTATTTTAAATGAATGATTTGAAATTAATGAAGGCTGTATTATGAATTACACAGTAACATTTGTCAGCCTGCTCTGGCATCGTAACACTGAGCGCCCTCATGTGTTTACTTGTGCAAATCCTCACAGTTGTTTTTATTTTTTAAAGTTTTCAACTTGATGCAAAAATCAATCAATTGAGGAAAACTCGGGTCTAGAGAGATGACTTAATGTGCTGCCTGTTCCTCCAGAAGACCCAAGTTCAAGTCCCAACACTCACATAACAGCTCACAACCATCTGTAATGTGGGCATCCACTTCTAGCTTCTGCAGGCAAAACAGCCTACACGTAAAATTAATAATACACATAGTAATAATGACTTAATTTCTTAAGGAAGAGAGAAGACATCCCTGGACCTACACTTCTCCCTCAAAAAGAAGTGTGTCATCCCCTAGAGCAAGGCACCACTCCACGTCGCATCACCAAGTCTCTAGGAAGTGCTGGGCTCCTGCCATCAGATGACGCAGGCTGCACTTCCCTGGAGTTTTGCTGGCACATCATTCTTACTTGGAAGAACAAGAGCTCCTAATCTCTAAGCTCAATAGAAGACTGAAACTGGAGAACAACTTGAGAATAACAGCTAGCAGTACTTAAGAGGGCACCACTAGGCCCCCGGAACCAAAAGACGTTAGACACTCAAAAGGTAGTTGGGAGAGTTGTGCATTTGTAGAAATATTTAAGAATCTTCAAGCTCTTTAGAAGTCTCAATATGTAAAAGCACTAATGAACAACCAAGTTCCTTCCATGAGACTCACATAATAGAAGCAAAGAGGAACTGATTCCCACAAGCTGTCTTCTGAACTACACACACGAAAGAAAGAAAGAAAGAAAGAAAGAAAGAAAGAAAGAAAGAAAGAAAGAAAGAAAGAAAGAAAGAAAAGAAAAGAAATTTCACTAGGATTGCAAGCCAATAAGAATTTTTCCAAAACATTACCAGATTATGATTTTTTGTTTACTATTATGTAAATCCCTAAAATGATTTAGGGAAATTTTTCTTCATGGTCATAGCAAAACCAAAAAGATTTCTCTAAGAATTACACAAACTCATCCCCAAATGCACATATAGCTGACGAAATACATACTAATAGAAGCACCAGGATGTCTAAGAAAACAGAAAAGGAAGAGGAATCCGACAGGCAAAGATGCTTCAAAAAAAAAAAAAAAGTACTGCTCCAGCAACGCTGATTCACAGAAGGGCTGGACTGGTTAGAGAGAGAATACTGCCCTCATCTTTCTTTTGATTAGAAAATATCACTCTTGTGTACTAACCTATTGATATTTATAAGTAAATAACTAGTGAATATCTGTAGTTAAACAGAAATAAATAAATAAAGCAACCTTTTAAGGCTGCAGTATAGTGAAGAGAATTATAACATAGGACTCTATTGTATTTAAATAAACTCTCTTTAAACAAAGATTTTGACACCAATATCCATCCTATGCTAAATAGCATTTTAAAATAGGTTCTTCAGTAAAAGATTCCCCAACAACAGTATAATACTGAGGCTTACAAAACAACTTATGGGGCTGGAGAGATGGCTCAGCAGTTAAGAGCGCTGGCTGCTCTTCCAGAGGATCTAGGTTGGGATCCTAGCACCCACATGGTGGTTCACAACCATCTTTAACTCATTTCAGGAGATCCGACACCCTCTTTTAGCTGCCATGAGCACTGCACACATAGTGCAGACAGACATACATGCAGGCAAAACACCTTTACACATAAAATAGGTAACTTGTTAAAAAGAGTTGTAGGTAACAAGGACTCTTTGCTATGTCTACCTGTTTCTGAATTCTCCGTCTCAACTTCTTGTTCTTCTGCCACATCCTGCATCATGTAAGTCTCGTCATCGTACACCAGCACCTGGGCAGCGTAGCCCTGCTCTAACCTCGCACTGGGGACTGGCTCCACAATCACTGCCGGGTACTCAGGGACCGCGCCGCCTCCCTACAAAAGCAAAGTCAAAGAACAATCAAGGTTTTTGTTGGACAATTCTGGATTTATTTCTGAATCGGATTCACACAATGTCATTCAGTCCATACAGTGTCTTTCATGTGATACATATACATATACATATATGAATGTATAAACAAAGAAATGAAGAGGCTGGCTGTGATAATCTTCTAAAGTCTTAGAAGACAGATGAAGTAATCAGGGCTTATGGGTTAATAGCTAAATTCAAAGCATGCATACTTCACTTTTTTGTGAAAGCTCACTTAAACAAAGGTAAGAGACTTTATTTTAAGTTTTACACTAAGGAATATAGATGTTACAACAAACAGAAAGAGCCAAGAACATCGAACCTGGGAAGAAGGAAAGGTGTGGTAATGGGTATCAGATGGGTGAGCAGACGCCAGCAAGTCAAACCACTACCAGCAAGTCGAGAGTTGAGAAGCAGCATACCGCTCCGTGGCAAGGCCACAGACAGCTAAAACAACAGAGTATCCACAGAAGCTGGAAAAAGCACCCGGAGTCAATCAGAGTATAAAATACGTTTCAGACAAGAAGCTTTTGTTTTCCTACAGAAAGCCAGAGACAACCCAACACAAGAGGAAGATGAGGAATTTTACAGAAGGCTAAGACAATCTCCATGATGTCTGCTGTACCCTCACTTAAAAGTCATCAGGTCAGGACTACATCAATCCTGATTGTCAACTTGATTTGGGAACATGTGAAAGACTATTAATAAGTCTCATCCCGAGCTGTATCTGTTTCCAGAAACAGTTTGATCATGAGGGCTCTGGCACAGAAAATGGCTTACCCACACAGGTAGACTCAAACTTCTAACAGACTACAGAGGAATGGTGAGACTTGGGAGGTAGAGCCTATCAGAGGAAGAGGGTCACTGGAGGCACACACCCTTGAACAGTAAGAACCGCGTGGTCCCCTCTCCAGTCTGAAACTCCTCTGTTTCCTGGTCACCAAGAGACAAACAACTCTGCTCTCAGACCTTCCCGCCTCCCCACAGGGTGCTGCTGTCAGTGACTGAAAAGGTTAACCATAGAGAATGTCAAGGCGCCACATGTAAAGTGTCTCCTGTGACAACATGTGTACACAGTGACATTCTTCCTGAGCACACAACGCTAAGGAGAACCTGCTCCAATTGCTACCATGTTGGCCTTCCCTTAATATATGTACTCACTCCACCTTGCCCTGATGCCTGAGATGAGATATCAGCCTCACAGTGGGGAGGAGCCACAGGATTCTGCGCACACAAACAACAGAACAGAACCCTTTATCTGACCATATATCTGCAGAACCAACAGGCCCATGCTGAAGCACTTCCTGAGGACCTCCGGCTGTCCTGTGATGACACTAACTTGGCCTGGAACTGAGTCATGCTTTACAAAATAAACACTTTACTGCTCAGGAGTGTTATCATAGATGCTAAACTATAAAGAAAGGTATAGAAATGACAGTGTGTGTAAGGATGACACTTCTGAAAACAAAGATGGGGTACAGGAGAGGGGCACTACTAAAACACTTGCAATTTTAGCTCAACATGGCGGTGTATAATCCCAGCACTTGGCGGTAGAGGAAGGATAAGGTCAAAGGCATCCTCACATACACATCACACTCTAGACCACCCTGGGCAAACAAATAAAATGCCAGCAATTACTCCACCCAATCGGAATGACAGTAATGTACTGGGGGCAGTTTTCTTGGCTTTTACTAGTGTCTGGGTGGGGTTTCTGTGTTGTTTTTTGAGACATGGTCATGAGATAGATAGATATATCTCAAATTGGCTGTGAACTCACGATCATTTACTGCCTCATACTCCCAATGTTATTCTTAAAATATGTATACATTTTATATGTGCTTCATTGTCTTTAATACACCTCACAAAAATTTGAGAAATATACTGAAAAAAATATTAAGGAAATATCCATTGACTAACCATTTCCTATTTGGGATAGGACAGAATATGAGTCTAGCTTTTTAACTGAACTCAGAGGCGGGGGGGGGGGGGGGGGGGGG
>CM052704.1:33680513-33718236 GCA_028551405.1 Uromys caudimaculatus
CTTATGCTGACTCAAGCAATGGATATTTATACAAGAGAGTTAGAATTACTTCCTTCCTCTGAAATTTTACAGTATTTTTTTTTCCTTCCAGAGAACAAGCTCTTGGCTCAGCGGTTAAAAGCACTGGCTGGTCTTCCAGAGGTCCTGAGTTCAATTCCCAGCAACCACATGATGGCTCACACCATCTGTAATGGGATCTGAGGCCCTCTTCTGGTGTGTCTGTCTGAAGACAGCGACAGAGAACAGGCTCACTATGTTGCCCAGGCGGGTCTCAAACTCCTGAACTTAAGCAATCTTCCTCCAAATAGCTGGGACTACAGGTACATACATGCCACGGTCCCAACTATACTGTATTTTTGAAGTAAATTTAGCACCAAATGGCTTTATACAGCAAACTTCCCATCAATTTACCCTGGAGAAAAGGAAAAGTTCATACTTGTCATAGCACAAAACTACTCAAGGATGGAACGCAGCACAATCCCTCCGACCGCTCTCTCCTCTAGCTAGCCCCGCCCTCTCAAATCTTGCTTATGTTATTAGTCCCTTTCTTAAACCATTGGGAGGGGGCTTATTTGTTTTTATATTAAAATTTTAGATAAAAGCTAAGTTTTCGCTGATCCTTACCTTTTATACTTCTCTAAGAGATACTCTAGTGGGGCGTGCAAGCACTCTCAGCGCTCAGAGGCAGAGGCAGGCAGGTCCCTCAGAGCTCAAGACCTGCCTGGTCTACAAAGTGAGTTCCAGGACAGCCAGGGCTACACAGATAGGGCTTCTCTATGTGCCCTGCCTCCTAAGAGCTGGGATTAAAGGCGCGCACTTCCACTGTCTTGAACTAACTATGTGGTCCAGATGACTTCTGTTAAGACTCAGTAAGTCCATATGCCCAGAAATGAGTTTAAACTGAACTACAAGAGGATTTCTGGTGGTCAGATAGCAGCCAGCCTTCCTCAGGAACTCGTGAAACGGTCAAAGGAGTCCTTCCCCGATGGCCGGCAGAAGGAACAGATGACTACGTGTCCCGCATATCAAAGTCCTGCAGTCTAAACTCCCCTATCCCCTGCTCACAAATCCTGTCAAGCACTTCCGAGTCCGTGCTAGTCTCCTGGCCCTTCCATCCTACCGCCACACGCCACACGCCACACGTCCCAGCTCAGCTCTCCTCACCCGCCCCTCGCTAGGCTCTAGTCTCCTGCGCTCTGTCTCCCTGAGCCCGCTATCCCCTGTCCTCTGCTATCCTCCATCTCTTGCTGTCTCCACAGTGAGCCCCTCTCCTGCTCTCCCACCTCCCAAGCCCTGGCCAGGCCCAGTCTGCTACTCTCGGAGTTACCTCTGAACATTTGCCCACAATAAAAACCTTACCCCACTGGAGCAGTCTTGTCTGCAGTTGCTTTACCCAGCCCCACAAATAACCTCAGCTTTGTAGCAATCTACTGCCTCAGAACCTCAAGTGCTGGGACTACAGAGTTCCAGCATATCTGGGTTACAATTTCGACACTTCCAATCTCTTACAAATAGCACTCAAGTTTGAAAATGTCTACTCCACTGAATCAAGTTATTTTACCTCATACACAAAAAACTCATACATGCACAGACATACATAGAGACATACAAACATGTAAAAAAAAAATTTTTAAATAAAACTTTTAAACCAGGCGGTGATGGTGCATGTCTTTGATCCCAGCACTTGAGAGGCAGAAGGCCAGCAGATATCTGAGTTTGAGGCCACCCTGGTCTACACAGTAAGTTCCAGAACAGCCAAGGCTACACAGAGAAACCCTGTCTTGAAATAAGCAAACAAGGGGCTGGAGAGATGGCTCCACAGTTAAGAGCGCCTACTGCTCTTCCGAAGGTCATGAGTTCAAACCCCAGCAACCACATGATGGCTCACAACCATCTGTAATGAAATCTGATGCCCTCTTCTGAGCTGTCTTCAGACAGCTACAATGTACTTACATATAATAATAATTTTTAAAAAAAGAAATAAAATAAATCTTTAATACAGCCAAGCACAATATACAATAGGGCATCTAGACTAACATGTAGTCCTGTCTGTGCCCCCCTTCCCCCTCCTCCTCCTCCTCCTCCTCCTCCTCCTCCTCCTCCTCCTCCTCCTCCTCCTCTTCCTTCTTGCTTTTTTGGGTCAGGGTCTGTGGACTGTCTGTTCAGGCCAGGCTGACCTCAAACTCAGATATCACCTGCTCTGCCTCCTAAGAGCTGGGATTAAAGGCACGCACCTCCACTGTCAGCTCAGTCTGTGCTCTTTTTTTTTTTTTTGGTTTTTTCGAGACAAAGTTTCCCTGTGTAGCCCTGGCTGTCCTGGAGCTCACTCTGTAGACCAGGCTGGCCTCAAACTCAGAAATCCACCTGCCTCTGACTCCCAAGTGCTGGGATTAAAGGCGTGCACCCAGCAAATTATGTCTTCTAAAGTGTAGATGTTTTTACCCATATCGCCTGTGACGGTGACCTTATTTGGAAATGGTTCTTTGTAGAGAGATACAAGTTAAGATATGATCAGTAGGACAAGCCCTAGCCCAATCTCATTAGTCCTTACAGAAAAGGACAATTTGGACACATAGGTAGGGGTAGAGGGAAGCCCACTTAAAGACACAGACGAATTCTATCTCCACACCAAGGACAACGTGAAGCTACCACAAACTAATGGGGTATAAGGCGGACTCCCACACCTCTTGGAAGACAACTCACCAATGCTGGAATTTCAAAATTCTAGATTCTAGAACCGTAAGATTTTGTTTTATGTGTTTCTCCTGTATGTACATCTGTGCACCACCAGTGCTTTCAGAAGCCAGCACTGGATCCATTGGAACTGGAATTAGAGATGGTTGTGAGCCATCACATGGGTGCTGGGAATTGAACCTGGGTCCTCTAAAAGAGCAGACAGTGCTCTTAACGACTGCGTCTCTCCAGCCCCCATACTGTTTTGCAAATGGGATCCTGGGACCAGCTAGCTAGCTAGTCTAGCTGAACTGACAAACTCTATATTCAAGTGAGAGACCCTGCCTCAATATGTAAGGGGGGAGTCTGACAAATAAGACAATGGTCTACATTTAGTTCTAAGTTGTCAAATTCTTTTCTAAACTGGTTAAGACATTCCCATTAGAGATGTCTGAGCACCCAACTGCTCATCCTCCCCAAAATTAGCCAACTACAATTAACCACAGTACAATTAGCCCCAGTGCACCATTTAATGTGCATTTTTTTCTTTTTAAAGACTTATTTATTCATGTATTTTATGTATATGAGAGCTGTCTTCAGACACAACAGAAGAGGGCATCAGATCCCATTATAGATGGTGTGAGCCACCATGTGCTGCTAGGAATTGAACTCAGGACCTCTGGAAGAGTAGTCATGTGTTCTTCCAGGCTGAGCCACCTCTCCAGCCCTAATTTGCATTTTCTCAGTGGCTAAAAATGTTGCACCATTTATTTTTTGTTGTTTTTGTTTGTTTGTTGGCCAGTCGTACAATTATTCAAATCATCTTTTTTTGTATTTCTTATGTGTGTGCATGTGCAGAGGTCATGACATAATCTGCAGGAGTTGGTTCTTTCCACTCTATGGCTTCCAGGAATTGAACACAGTTCATCAGGTTTGGGACCCGCTGAGAGAGCCCACCAAGTGACTAGATATGTAACAGGAGTTTTACCCTCTCAGCTTTTTTTTTTTTTTTTAAGACTTGACTTTATGTGTATGTGGGTTTTGCCTGCATGTTTGCACGTGTACCACATGTGTGCCTGGTATCCTGAGATGCCATCCTAGGATGACACGGGATCCTGTGGAACTGTAGTGATGGACCATTGTGAGCCACCACACAGGTGCTAAGAACCATATCCAGGTCATCTTAAAGAGCAGCCATGTTCCAGCCCCTGAGGATGTCTCCAGCCCTTGGAAGGCACGCGTGCCCTCTGACCTGTAGGGCTTCAGCTGACGTGCCTGGCGCACTTGCCCTCACCTTGCCGGAGACTCGCCTCTGGCTACTCTCAAGAGTCCTTCTCTGAATTTGGCTTTGAGCAATTTTATTATGATGCCTTTGCTACTTAACTTCTGGTTTATCTTACATAGTATTTAAAATTATTCCATCTATAGGTTTATTTATCAAATTCACAAAATATATGGCTGTTATTTCTTCACATCTTTTTTTTTCCTTTTGCTCTCTGCTCTCCTCATTCCGAGAGCTAGGCACGGGGTGGCATGCTCACCTCTACTCCCAGCACTCGGTGAGTTCAAGGTGGCCCTGCACGCTACACAGAAACACCAGCTCAGAAATGAGATGTGTCGCACTGACACAACCTGCTGTGGTACCACACTGAAACACGCTAGGGCAGCAGCACCGCAGTGATGAACACTGCTCTCTGCGAGTCTCGTTCCCTTCCTTCCCACTGCTGGCTTCAGCCTCTGGTGCCTCACTTCTGAAGTAACTAAACCATCATTTAACAAACTCTCCAGGTGGTACACTTCAGTGCTGTGTGCTTCATAAAGTTGACATAAAATTTCCATTAATAGAGGACACATTTCACTTGTTATCTTAAGAGTATCATGTATGGATTAAGAACAGGTACGTATGTATCAACTTTTTCAGGTAGAGAGCAGGGAGCAACGCCCGGGATCTAGCCCAGGGCCTAGAACAGGCTAGACACCTACACCCCTAGCCCCTGAACCAATTTTTAAGGTTAAAGTCCAACTAACCTTAATTCTAGAGCTAATTTAGCCCTACTATGTAAGTAAGACATGACCCTTATGGGTTTTTTTTTGTTTTTTAAAATAAGATTTATGTATGTATGTATGTACATGAGTGCTCTATCTGCATGTATACCTGCATGCCAGAAGAGGTCATTAGATCTCATTACAGATAGTTGTGAACCACCATGTGGTTGCTGGGAATTGAACTCAGGACCTCTGGAAGAGCAGCCAATGCTCTTAAACGCTGAGCTATCTCACCAGCCCCCTTATGGATTTTTTTAAAATGATTGTCCTGGGCTTTCAACAAGGACTTTTCTGCCTGGCTGACTAGAATGCCAGTATCTCCCAGCAGCAGCAGAACTGGGTTTGTGCCTTTCTGGCCAGCCTTTGGTTGGCTTCATGGAGTCTGGTGAGCCCCAACTGCTGGGTGTTCCAGCCAGAGACAATGGAGCCCCGGCAGTGCTTGCAGCTCTTTCTGTGGGAAGGGGGCTTCTCTGCGTTTTGGGTACTGTATCAAGAGCTCATTGGGTACTCACAAGAGCTCATGTAAAGCCCCTCTAGCTTTGTTCCCTTGATTCAGGGAGACGGCTCCTTCCCTGGGGCTCTTTCCCAAGCAGCACAGCCAAGTGCAGTCTCAGGACGCCCCTTGTTACCACACACTTTGTCTGTTTTCCTGTTTTGTTTACGCCGGCAGTGTAAGTCTGGTCTCCATTACTCCATCACAGTCTCAAGTGGATGGAAAAACTCCCAATTTGTTTCTCTGGAAGCAGATGTCACCTAGGAATTTCTATTGGCAGTTTTTAAAAAATGACTTAACCACACACTAAACATAACATGTAGCCCAAGTGTAAGTGCTCTCACCATGAGCAACGGCCAACTATCAGCCCGGCATCAGTGAGTACAGACCTGGGAAGAGAGGAATGCAGATGGGTCTCATCTGCAGCACCCCTCCCTTCCTGAAGAAAGCAGCCAACTGCAGGTAACTAATTCCGCTTTTCCCTTAGAATTTACCCGTCTTTCAATTCCTGCCTCTCAACACTATAGAATGCAAAGTAAATGGCGCAAGGCCTCCTTGTAAATCCTCTGATTTGAATTTCTAAAGCTTAGATGCTCAGGGCTGAATAGTTGGCTCCGTGATTAAGAGCACTTGTTGCTCCTGCAAAGGACCCTGGTTCAAATCCCTGCACCCACATGACAGTTCACAACTGTCTGGGGCTCCAGTCCCTGGGGACTGAATGCCCTCTTCTAATATCTGCATGCGCATAGTGCACATACATACATACATGCAGACAAAACACTCATACACATAACTAAAAATCAGATGCTGGAGCTGAGGTGTGGCTCAGTTCCCAAGTATGCAGTAAGCCCTGAGTTCAATCCCCAGCTCCACATGAGTGGTGGTACACACCTTTATCCCAGCATGCAGAAGCAGAGGCAGAAGAATCGGGAGGTTAACATCATTCTTGGCTACACATTGAGATCAAGGCCAGACTGATCTACGTGGGAGCCTGTCTCAAAAAATGAAAGCTAGCCTATCGTGTTAGCATTCTGTCTAAGCTCCACCCCACAGTTACCTGGCAACAGCCAGGTATGCCTGACTCACTATAAAAAGAGACTACTTGCCCCCTCCTCTCTCTCTTGCTTCCTGCTCCTGCTCTGTCCTCTTGTCCCTTCCCCCCTCTCTCTCCATGTGCTCATGGCTCTACTTCTCTACACCTCTGCTCTCTCTCTCTCTGCCTTTCTCCGCCTCTACTACCCTCTTAACTCCCCTCCCCATGCCCTGAATAAACTCTATTTTATATTATACTGTAGTCGCTGGTCCCTCAGGGGGAAGGGATGCCTCAGCATGGGCTCGCTGAGACACCCCTTCCCCCACACCTCACCACACCTCCATAGAACATATCCCCCTCTCTTTATCTTTTTATAAACACATGTCATATGTGCATACAAATAGCTATCTAGGAGATATATATATATAATTTGTATAATTTTTTTAAATTACATTTATTTAGTTATATGGGGAGGCCAGAAGACAGCTTGCCAGAGTCAATCTCTTCTTCCACCACATGTGTCCTGGACATCAAATTGCAGTCTTGAGGCCAGTCGAAAGAGCTGTTACAAGCCAGGCCATCTTGCCAGCTCTGTTCACACTCAAACTCACATTCAAACTCAGAAATCCACCTGCCTCTGCCTCCTGAGTGCTGGGATTAAAGGCGTGCGCCACCATGCAGAGCTACTTGTTTTGTTTTTTGTTTTTAAGATAGTGTCTCCTTAAGTAGCCAAAGCTGGATTTGAACTCATGAGCCTCCTGTCTCTACCTCCCGAGTGCTAGTATTACAGACGTGCATCACCACACCTGACTATTAAACTCGTTAGCAGTTAGCACGTTGACCTTTAATTTTAAAGAAAACGTCCCAATACTTAATGATTAAATAGGATTATGGATAACGACATATAGGAAACTATGTATGTATGTATGTATACATCTAAAGTAAGATTTTACCAAAAAATGAATACGGAATTTCATAAAATCCCATTTCACTAAGATTTTGCTCTCAAGGCTGAAGAAACTGCTCAGTGGTTAGGATCACATGTTTCCTTTACAGAGGACACTTTCCAGCTCCCGAAAGGTGGTTCACAGCCGCCTGTAATCACAGCCGCGTCTATCAACTTCCGAGGGCTTTCCTCCTCTTCTGATCGATGCTCAGCAGGCATGCATGTGGTACACACATATGCAGGCAAAAACTCACACACATAACATATATGCATAAATGTTAATAAAGAATCTTCTCTTCCATATTAATAATTTTCTTAATCCTGAACTTTTCCCTCCTATTTGGTGATTGGTCTCAAGTACACCAGATCTTATTACATCACTATATTTGTCTTCAGAATGACTTTCTGTCTACACTCATCAACATCTGCCGTTTGCTTTTTGTTTTTCAACGTCTTTTGAAACACCCTAATCTTGTTCAATGTATTACTTTTATAATCAAGAAAAACATTATTTTTAAATTATCTAGTGTTCTACCTTTTACATGTTTATAATCAGTCTGTGTTGTGGTATGTGTGTGAGGTCAGAGGACCCCTGGATGGAGTTGGTTCTCTCTTCCTTTTACCTGAGTTCTCAACTCTCAGACTTAAGGTCTATCAAGGTCTCCACCTGCTGAGCAATCTCTGGCCCTGCCCTTTTTGTTTCTTTTAAACTGCCTGGGTCTTTGCCTGCATGAGTATCTGGGCGTCGCATGCATGCCTGGTGCCACAGGTCAGAGGAGGGTGCTGGGTGCCTGGAACTAGACTTACAGATGGTTGTGAGCTGCCATGTGGGTGCTGGACACCAAACCTTGGTCCTCTGCAAGAACAAGTGCTTTTAACTGGTGAGCCAGTTCTAGCACTGTGTTTTAAGTCTTACCTTTTTCTTCTGACTTAGGGACCATGACTGTAAGGGTCTGTGGCACCTGCCTTTCCCAGCTGTAGATAGCCCCCTATACAGGAAGCACATTACTGGAGAGCGGCTCACAGGCAAGACTCCATCCACCTCTACATTCTCTTCCGATTACCCTTGGAACATCAAATATTCCCAAAACTAGTGGCTCTCTTCTCTTCCTGGAATTCTTCCCACTTAGGTATGTCTACGACCATTTCTCTCTCAATAACCCAAACTGTCACCTCTTCAGAGAATCCTGAATATCAATTAACCATTTTCTCCATCCATCTCTGTCCCAAAACACTTTTAACTGCTCCTGTGAAGTACTTTAACCTCAGTGCCTATAAAGTGCTTGATCCATTTTAAGTAGCTGATGTCTGTTAAAAGAACAAATAAACGAATTGGAATTGGAACAGGGAGTCGTTCCCACACTGCGTGCCACAGCACCGTAAATACCTACTAAGCACTCCTTCCATAGATTACAACTATCCTATTACACCACATAGATTATTAGTCAATAACAACTTGGTAAGTTGATTGATCTAAAGATGTTTCCCTCCATGATAAGTTCTGACCAAGACTCCTTGTGATTCCATGTAAAGAAGGAAAAATTAAAGGAGGCTTCCAGAAATCAATCTTAATGATCCTCTCTTCCTCCTCCCTGTTATCTCTAAAATCAATAAAACATCAATACACCCTGTAAATATGCCGCTCACCCGCTCACGGCAGCTCTCCTCACATAATAAAACACCAACCCCACAAAGCTACAGAGCAGAGGAAAGTAACTTGACAGCGAAGGAGCGTCTGTTAGTCCGAGGGGAGAGTGCGCCCTGCACGCATGACCCCTGGCGACTCATCCCCAGACGTAATATACAGAAAGGGATCCTAAGGAAAGGGGAAGGTGACCTGGAGGTGTGCCCCACCGTGGCTTCTTGCGATGGATGCCGCACCCGCTTTAGAAGCAGGCTTTAAATGCAAGGGGACACAGTCGTTAGCAAACCCTCTGACAAAAAAAGGACATCCCATAAGCCCGCCACAGCAGACCTGGGTCTCGGAGACTGAGCCATCCGGACCCCAGAGCACCACACTGAGTCCTCCCTGTCCTCGGACATTATCCTGACACCAACCCCAAGGACAGCAGCATCTTTCAGAGAGAGACTTCCAAGGTGTCTCCACCAAGCAAATGCATGTGACAATTCTAAGTCTCTATGGAGTGGGGACCAGAAACCCTCTTTTCTTCTCCTACCTCTTACTCTTCAGTACTTTCCTTCTGTAACAAGAAAAATGACCAAATACGCTAAAGATTCAAAATCCTACCTGCAGAAAATCTCAAAACTTCATTTTCTAATTATACAAATAACTGCACATATTAGATTAAATATGTCAGATCAACCTGAATTAGACGCAACAGAATAACTAAGAAATAAAAATGACAAAGAAAGCAAACATAAGCTTCTAACTTAAGACTGCAATTTAGGTATTTACATACAATGACTGTATCTCTGGTTCTCTAAGTAAATGGATACTCTCAGAAACGTACATTGTATCTAAGCTAATGTCTCTCACTCCTCCACGCCCCTTCTCTCCTCACTCACTCAAACACACACATCTTGCATCACTCGGTGGAAGACCCTTCTTGCCTATCACTAAGTTACATGCAAATACATCCATGACCATTACAAGTTTATGCACAGTACATGTCTACTCTCAAATACCTGTTTCCCTCATTCATTTCAAGACTGACTCATGTATTGATTTCTAGTAACCAAACAGAGATAAGATATATTAATGCCTAACCTCTTGATTTTCTACTCCATTGCTGGAAAGCTCCAGAGCAGAGCCTCCACTGCCAACCACTGCCGACGCCATTGTGTGTTCCCTGAGGAAGTTTCAAATGCTATGAATCAAAGTAATTAAGGCTCGCAGATGATTGCCAGGGTTATAGGCTTCATTTTCATGTTTTAATCCAATAGTGATGGAGCAGACATCCAGAAGTCCAGTCTTCTAAAGATGATTAACCAGAGGATCTAAAAAGGGGGAAGATGAGGAATTGTTAAAGATATATAGGAGGAACGGTATAAAAGCAATTAGTGTTTAACAGTTTAATTAAACAGGACATAGGCTTCTACATGTGTCAAAAGAAAGGAAATAACACTCTACTTAAGAACTGAATATTCTAATTCATTAACTTATTGAATAATATTTTACCAAGCTATTGTATACAGGTATTGTTAAAGAAATCATTATGTTTTGAGGCCAGCCTGGTCTACAGAGTGAGTTCCAGGACAGCCAGGGCTACACAGAGAAACCCTGTCTCGAAAAAACCAAAAAAAAAAAAAAAAGAAATCATTATGTTAAAACTTCCTTGGGCTCAAGAGATTGATCAGTGAGTGGTTAAGAGCACTGGCTGCTCTTCCATAGGACCCAGTATCAGTTCCCAGCACCCACATGGAAATTCTCAGTTGTCTGTAACTCCACTCCAGGGGACCCAGCGCCCTCTTCTGGCCTGCGCACCAGGCATACACATGGTGCACAGACACACATGCAGGCAAAACACCCATACACGTTTGGTTTTTTTTAATATTTTTAAAATGTTGTAACTTCCTTCTTTTGTGGAGATGCAATATTATACCTGGAATATTTTAATGGATTTTTTAAAAATCTGGGCTGGAGCCGGGCAGTGGTGGCGCATGCCTTTAATCCCAGCACTTGGGAGGCAGAGTCAGGTGGATCTTTATAAGTTCGAGGCCAGCCTGATCTACAGAGCAAGTTCCAGGACAGCCAAGGTTACACAGAGAGACCCTGTCTTGAATAACCAAAACAGAGTACTGAGCTCCCAGCACCCATGGTCAGGCTGCTCCAGGAAGTCCAATGCCCTCTTCCCCCTTCTGCTAGCACCTGTGTTCACACTACATACTGACATATAGACATGTACATACCCATAATTAAAAATAAATTTTTAAAAAAATAATTTTAAAACTCTTTTAAGCTTTAAACTTGGGCTGTGGGGCTTATGCAATGAGTCGCTGCTTTTACTGACAGAGCCATCTCTCGGCCCCCCTAAGGAAGCTTCTTTCTTTCTTTCTTCTCCTCCTCCTTCCTCTTTTTCTTCTTGTTTTTAAACTTTTATTTATTTTTATTTCATGTGCATTGATACTTTGCCTGCATTTATGTCTGTGTGAGGGTGTCAGATCCTCTGGAACTGAAGTTACAGTTGTCAACAGTCATGTGGGTCCTGGGAATTGAACCAGGGTCCTCTGGAAGAGCAGCCAATGCTCTTAATCACCGAGCCATCTCTCCAGCCCTCTCTTCTTCTTATAGAGATGAGTATCAAAATACATCTCATCTAGATTTAATTTTTAAGTTACTTTTTATTTGACTCTGTGTTATGTCTTACATACACAGAAAATACAAAGCTTTCTGAATTTAGTGTCAAAATTAAAGAATGCAGAAACTTTAAATACATTTAAAGAAATCTATACTTCCAATAATAATTTACTCCATTAATCCTATACTCAATACTAACTTTGACCACTACATCATATAGAATGGGAATAAATATTAAGTAACTTTTAGAAACATTTACTATGAAATGACGTATCTGGAAAAGGCAGAAACTTCATCTTCCTACCTAAGAATGATCTAATACTCTCTTTTTTTAAATTTATTAATCTCTATTTTATGTGCAGTGGTGTTTTGCCTGCATGTTACGTCCATGTGAGGGTCTGAGAACTTGAAGTTACAGAACACCATGTGGGTCCTGGGAATTGAACCCAGATCCTCTGGAAGAGCAGTCCGTGTTTTAACCATTGAGCCATCTCTCCAGTCCCATAATCAAATACTTTTAAGTCTCCTTTTGTATATTTTAAAAAACACTTTGTTTGTTATTTACTGTGTATGTGTATGTATGTGTGTGAGTGTATGATAGGTACCATATATGTGCAAATACATACACAAGCCAGGAGGAGGAGTTGGATCCCTGGAACTGCAGGATAAGCAGTTGCCAGCTATGGATGTGGGCGCTGGGAACTGAACCCAGGTCCTCTGGAAGAGTGCAAGTGCTCTTAGCCACGGGACTATCTTTCCAGCCCCTTCTTTTACATCTTAGGCAGAAAGCTGAATGGGGTGTGTTTATATCTTCAGAAAATTGAAGAAAACTCCACAGTCCCATCACATCAAACCTCTCTGTTACTATAAATATTCTAAAATCTAAAACATATATAAAAAACAGAAATAAACTTTACTTACAGTTTGAATGTTAAGTAGTCTAAGCATCCTTCACTGTTTTCACAACTCCCAAGAGCTAAACTCTAAACCAGCAGTTCTCTGGAACTACTAATGGGAAGGAAAGAAGAAAGTATTAACACAAGTCTATTAAAAAATTTTTTTTGCCCTAATTAGATATGACTCAGACAGTTAATACTTAATAGATCATCTCCACAGGCACACATTTACACAAATGCAGAATCATTATTTCTAGATGACCTAGGAATCAAAAACTTTATAATCAATGGTGCAATTTTAAGTTACCACTAAATGATAATTATTAAGTAAGGTCAGATCCAACATACACAGACTATGCCCCGGGCATATTATGGAGTATATTACAATCCACCAATAGGCTTTTTTATTTTTATGTTTAAAAAGCAAAGGAAGATGCCCTCCCTGAAACTGGAGGCACAGAAGGTCGTGAGGAACCATGTGTGCACTAGAGTCAAAGAGTAGGTAATGCTCTTAACTGCTGAACTACCTCTGTAGCCCCAACCAAAAGGTTTCCAATCAAACTCCTTGTACTGGCTAGTTGTTGGGGTTTTTTTGGTTTTTGTTTTTGTTTTTTTAATCTTTTAAAAACTTTTTTTAATGTAGAAGCGCTCTGTCTGCATGTACGCCTATGAAAACCAGAAGAGGACATGAGATCCCTTTTTTATAGATGGTTGTGAGCCACCATGTGGTTGCTGGGAATTGAACTCAGGACCTCTGAAAGAGCAACCAGTGCTCTTAAACACAGAGCCATTTCACCAGCCTGTGCTGGCTAGTTTTATGTCAGCTTGACAAAAGCTACAGTCACTGTAGATGAATGGCCTCAATAAGATCTAGGCAGGCACCGGGCAGTGGTGGCGCACGCCTTTAATCCCAGCACTTGGGAGGCAGAGGCAGGTGGATTTCTGGGTTCGAGGCCAGCCTGGTCTACAGAGTGAATTCCAGGACACCCAGGGCTACACAGAGAAACCCTGTCTTGAAAAACCAAAAAAAAAAAAAAAAAAATCTAGGCAGGCTTCTAGGGTGTTTTCTTAATTAGTGATTGACAGGGGAGGGCCCAGCCCTTGTAGGTGGGGCTATCCTGGGGAGGTGGTGGGGGTTCTGTAAGACAGCAGGACTCCTCCTCCAGGCTGCCTCAGCTCCTACCTCTAGGTTCCTGCTCTGTTTGAATCCCTGACTTCCTTCATGATAAACAGCAACATGGAAGTGTAAGCCAAAGAGACCCATTCCTCCCTAGCTTGCTTTTTGGTCATGGTGTTTTCTCACAGCAATAGAAACCCTAAGACAAAGTTTGAAAAAGTAAAACTAAGGTTGGGTGTGCTGACACACACCTTTAATCTAACATCCAAGAGCCAGAGACAGGTAGATCTGAGTTTCAGATCAGCCAGGACTATGTAGCTCAGACCATCTCAGACAGACAGACAGGCAGACAGACAGACATTGATTTTTTTTTTTAAGAGCTAAGGGTGGATATGGTTGCACGTGCCTTTAATCCCAGCATCCAGGAGCAGCCTGGTCTACACAGCTCAGACCCTGCCTCAAAAGCAGTAAAAAATGCAATAAAGTCAATGAGCCTCATGTAAGTTGAACTCAAGGAGAACCACACAGTAACACACAATACAGTGATACTCTAAAAAACTGCAGACAGGGCTGGAAAGGCGGCTTAGCAGCTGAGAGCACTCACTGCTCCTGTGTAGGACCAAGGTTTAGTTCCCAACACCTACATGGCGATTCACAAGAATCTGTCATTACAGTTTTGGGGATCCAACAATCTTCTGGCCTTATCAGGCATTACACATATACATACTGCTGCATAGACTTATGTATAACGAACATTGTATAGGCAAACATTGTATGTATAGGCAAACACTGATACATTTAAATTTAAAAATAATAAATCATTTTTAAAAATCAAAGACAAAGAAACCTGAAAGCAAGAGGAAAAATGATCTGTCACGTGAGCAGCCCTCAACAGGATACCAGGAAATACATCGTCAGTATTTGGTGGTCAGAAGACTGGCAAATATATTCAAAGGACAAAAAAACAAAAAACAAAAAAACGAAACTATCAACAAAGAACCCTATGTTCTGCAGAACCAGCCTTCAAAAGCAGAGGTACGAAAACATCCCCAGGAGCGTGCTATGGGTTCGTTCCTGTCAGCAGAGCAGGCTTCAGGGGAGACTTAGACAGCCCGACAAGACAGAGGAAGAGACCCTGGACTCCAAGCTCTGTGAGGAAATCAAGGCCAGGATTCAGACAGCAGCGCCCAGGCAGCAGTGAAGTGTTGCTGTAAATGGTTTTTATTCACTTTCCTTTGTCTGTGTGCTTTAAAAGACTAACAAACTTGCTCAAAACACTTTTTGTCTAAAAGCCAATATATTAATATAAATTTGGTTAAATACACATTTTATTTATTTTATTTAATAAGGATATCATTTTAAAAATTAGTTTATTTGGGGGAACACATGCATGAAGGCAAAAATCTTGTGACATGTGAAAGAGACGGAGGACCATAAAGGAGTTTTTGTTTTTCTGGCGCTGGAGAAGAACACGGGGTTCTGTGCGCGCACAGCAAGTCACTGAGCTACAGCACCAGTCCAGAAGTAGAGTTTTACATTATTAAAACCACACTGCCCAAATTCAAATTACTGCTCAAACAGAGTGTTTCTGCAGGTTGGTAAATGCAATTCCAATAGCAAACAACAACAAAAAAAAATAGCTACAAGATATATAATAGGAAATGAGAAATTTAAAGATTCTACTAAAAAGAAAAAAATCAATTACATGCAAAAGGAAACGATACAAAAAAAATGAAGGCCAAAAATCCTGGTGCTGTATAGGAAATGTGTAAGAAAGTTACAGAACCTTTTTCTTATTAATCACTACTGTCCTGGTGGTTGAAGACTCAATGAGCACAGAGACGAGGGGAGCTTAAGTTGACATGGCTGCCAGCATTTACCATCAGTTAAAGACGAAGCTGCCTGCACTTGGCCTCCTGACCTTTCACGTTTGTTCAAACTCTGGACCAGCAAGGCAGAGAGTGAGTCAGGAAGTGGATATGGGCAGCCCACTGGTTACTGTAACTGTACTAAACACTGAAGCCTCATTCGTACTGATGCTTAGATAAACTTTAAGGAAGGAATTTCCAGGAGGAAACTTGGTTTTCCTGATACTGTTGATAAGACCAGACATCATTTACATGAAATCTTATACATAACATTTACCCAAACTCTTACTTAAGAGAAAAAACAAACCCTGCTGAAGTTAATTCTCTGGCCAGGAATGAAAGCACTACACTACCTTTCCTGTGGCTTTCTGCACACGTGGAAAAAAGAAACAGACAGATGTTCCTTCTGGCCAGCTGACCTCTGACCTCTGACCTCACACTTCTGTCCTACCTGGGCTTGCTAACACCAGCACACCAGTACTCACACCAGTACTCACGCCACGGACCACACTCCGCAGCCTCCAGTCTCCACCGCAGTCAGCAGGATGGACAGCATCCTTTAGGACACAGTTCCTTCACCTCCCCCTTCAGCCAGTGTTCCCTCCCTGCAAATCACACAGGCCTCCTCTCATTCCCTATTTAAAAATCAGAGTTTTGTTCGTTTGCTGTATTTATCACTCTCTAAAATTACCTTGTTTGGATTTTTAATGCCTGTCTCCTCTCCCAAAATATGAGCCAAGAGGTCAGTAAAACGGCAGCTACTGTGTCTGCTGTATCTTCCAAAAAAACTAAATACTATTAACAGGTTGTTTTTTTTTTAAGTCACAATTTGAAGAACTTTTTTTTTTTTTTTCCGCACATGAATGTACTCATGTAAGTGAATATGCTTTTTTCTAAAGTTTATTTTATTTGAGTACACTGTAGCTGTCAGACTCACCAGAAGAGGGCATCAGATCCCATTACAGATGGTTGTGAGCCACCATGTGGTTGCTGGGATTTGAACTCAGGACCTCTGGAAGAGCAGTCAGTGTTCTTAACCACTGAGCCATCTCTCCAGCCCATAATTTTTTATTTCTTAATTAAGTATTTCTGTGTGGAAGTAAGCATCCGTGAGCAGATACCTGGAGGTAGTAAATGGGTGCTGGATCCCCACACCAGCCCTGCCCCTAACAAGTACACAGCTGGGAAGGTTTCATAATACTTTAGAACTATTCCAACTCTGTATACTGTCAGCTGCTTCAATCGCATTATCACGCTGGCTTGCTGTTCCTACCTGCGGCACCTAACCCGGCACCTAACCCAGCACGTAGCACAGGGAACCGATCAACAGCAGGAAGTATGGACAAACAAGAACCTATCTATACTTTATTTCCATTTGGAAGACTGAGGAAATTGCAAAATGATTTATCTTCTTTTTTAGGTTTTTTTTTTTTTTTTTAATTAATTTTATGTGAATAAGTGTTTTGCCTGACTACACGTGTGCGGCACATGCATGAGTGCCTGGTGCCCAGAAAGGCATTGGATCCCTTGGGACCAGAGTTAAGAATGACGTGAGCCACCAAGTGGATGCTGAGAACTAAACCTAGGCCCACTGCAAGAGCCACAAATGCTCTTAAGAGCCGAGCCTTCCCTCCAGGTCCCCGAATCCTGGGCGAAGGACATGTCTCATCTGCCATGTCTGACCAGCTGAGTTCCATCCCCAGGACCTGCATGCCAGCACGGGAGAAGCGATGCCCACAGGTTGCTCTCTGGTCTCCACATCAGTGCACATTTCTTCAATATAAATAAATGTAACTAAAACTTCAGTTGATATTTTAAAAATAAATGCTGCTCCTATCTACCAATAACCATTAGTTAATTAGATAAAGTTGCAAACTGTTTAAATAAAAACTACCACATAAAATTCAACTTTCAAAAGTAATATACTACTGTGCATATCTTGAAATACAAATAAATACTGACTAGGAGCTTAAGTAAAACATTTTGTAACTCAATAAATGAGTTAGCTGTTACCTTATATCTAAAATTTACAGGCCAGTGAGGAAGGCTCAGAAAGTTAAGGCACTTGTTGCCAAGACTGAAACTTCAGTTCAATCAAGACCCAAATGGCAGGAGAACTTCCCATGCCAGGCTTGGTGAACTCCGGAGGCAGAGGCAGACAGATCTCTGTGAGTTCAAAGCCAGCCTAACCTGATCAATATAGCAAGTTCCAGACCAGCCAGGACTATATAGTAAGACCTTGATTCAAAGGAAGAAGGGAAGAAAGGGAGAGAAAGAAAATAAGAAAAATTCAGTTTCATTTCCAAATAAATAAAACCTATGTTTAAATAATCAAGGCAGAGTAAGACAGCTATGAATCAAAATTGGACAATCTCAATGAAGGTTTCAAAGTTGCAAAAATGAATGAAATAAAATTATAATGCTGAAAAGCATTACACTAAAATTAAAAATCCAACCCAGCACGGTGGCGCGCGCCTTTAATCCCAAGCACTAAGGAAGCAGAAGCAGGCAGATCTGAGTTCGAGGTCAGTCCTGATCCTGTGAGTTCCAGGACAGCCAGGGCTACACAGAGAGACGCTGTCTCAAAAAAAAAAAAAAAAGCCATCAGCAAAGGAGCTGGACAGATGGCTCAGGAATTAAGAGCAATTGTTGCGCCAGGCAGTGGTGGCACATGCCTTTAATCCCAGCACTCGGGAGGCAGAGGCAGGAGGATTTCTGAGTTTGAGGCCAGCCTGGTCTACAGAGTGAGTTCCAGGACAGCCAGGGCTACACAGAGAGACCCTGTCTTGAAAAACCAAAAAAAAAAAAAAAAAAAGGCAATTGTTGTTCTTGCAAGGATCCAGGTTAGGTTCCCAGCACCCACATGGTGGCTCACAGCCATCTGATCCAACACCCTCTTCTGACCTCCAAAGGCACAGCCATGTCCATCGCATGTACATTCACAAAGATGAAAGACACATACATAAAATAAAACTTAAATTAAAAAAAAAAAAAAAAAAAAAAAAAAAAACCTCATTAGCAAAGCTCAACACGTCTGAATGCCAGATTAACGAACTTGAAAATTCATGAATAGAAGTCAGTTATTCTACAGAGCGGGTCTGGGGGAGGTAAGATAGTTCAGGAAATAATCATCAGTGGGGCTGGAGAGGGCTCAGCAGTGAAGAGTGCTTGTTGCTCTTGCAAGGACCCAGGTTCGGTTCCCAGCACCCACATGGTGCCTCACAACTGTCAGCTCCATGGGGTGCAATACTATCTCCTGCCTTCTGAGGGCAGCAGACACACACATGGTACACATAGATATCCCAGGTAAAACACTTATACACATAAATTAAATCTAAAACTAATTGAAAGAAAGAAAATCATCAAGATTTATGAAGTTAGCCAGGGACAGTGTGGTACATGCCTGTAATCCCAGCCCTCCAGCTAGGTTAAAGGTTAAGGCCTAAGGGTCAAGCCACTTGTTTCCAAGATCTCAGTTCAATCTCCGAATAGTAGAAGGAGAGAACCAATTCCTACCAGGTATGCCTTTAATTCCAGAACGTGGGAGGTAGAGGCAGGCAGATCTCTGTGAGTTCAAGGCCAGCCTGGTGTTCAGAGTGAATTCCAAGACAACCAGGGCTACACAGAGAAATTCTATCTCAAAAAACCACACACACTCACAGACAAAAATATATTCAAGAAAGGATGTTAGCCAGTGAAAGCACAAGTGAGTAAAGTGGCTTGGTGGGGCTTGCGGTGAAAGTGTAGTGATCTGAGTTCAATCCCAGGACCACATGTAAAGATGGAAGGAGAGAACCAGCTCCACAAAGTGGTCCCACGTGCCCCACATGTACACAATAGAATGCTTGCCCTCACAACATACACAATAGGGGCTGGAGAGATGGCTCGGTGGTTAAGAGCAGTGACTGCTCTCCCAGAGGACTAGAGTTCAATCCCCAGCAACCACTTGGCACCTCACAACTGTCTCTAACTCCAGTTTCAGGGGATCTGACACCCTCACACAGAAATACATTCAGGCAAAACACCAATGCACAGAAAAATAAGTCTTAAAAACAAAAAAGAAAAAAGAACAGACGCAATAATAAAAGGCTGGGAATTCATGGAATGAACTTAAAGGAATTACTGATTACTGCATAAATACAGGACAAAGTTATGGTATTAATATATTTATTATATATAGATACTCTTAAGCATTTTAAAGACTAAATGAATGCATTATACAAAAAAAGAGAGATTCATATTAGACATATAATAAACCTGTTAAAAAAAAAAACAGAGCCGGGCAATGGTGGCGTACGCCTTTAATCCCAACACTTGGGAGGCAGAGGCAGGCGGATTTCTGAGTTTGAGGCCAGCCTGGTCTACAGAGTGAGTTCCAGGACAGCCAGGGCTACACAGAGAAACTCTGTCTCAAAAAAAAAAAAAAAAAAAAAAAGTCAAAAACAGAAAATCTTCAAAACAGAAAAATAACTTATGAGAAACAAGGAGAGACCAAAGTGTGGCAGATTGAATATTAAGGTCCTGGGGGGAGGGGAACGCCTGAGCCCCAGGGGCTCTGTGCCCCAGCAAAGCTACTCCTCTAAGATCTCAGAAAAGCAAACACTGAGAGAAGTGCTTTCAGAGCAACTCTCCAGCAAGCAGCTCCTTCAAGCGGGACAACTTACACCCATGACCAGAAAGGCATGCAAAGAAACAGATAAACCTATACAAAGAAACAAATACAGCCGGGCAGTGGTAGCACAAGCCTTTAATCCCAGCACTTGGGAGGCAGAGGCAGGTGGATTTCTGAGTTCGAGGCCAGCCTGGCCTACAGAGTGAGTTCCAGAACAGCCAGGGCTACACAGAGAAACCCTGTCTCGAAAAGAAAAAAACAAACAAACAAACAAAAAAAAGAAACAAATACGCATGAAACACAGATGAACCTATTCAAAACAAAGAAATAAATATGTAGCCAGTATAAAATGCTCTTTTAGAAGACACAAAACTGAAAAAAGAAAACGGAAGTCCTGAAGTGAGTTACAGAGCTAGCAGCACCTGACTGCCTGCTCAGCTGCTTGGGAGGCTGACTCTAGGGTCACATGCAACAGTTCCGGACTAACCCGGGCCCCACAATACGGTCCCATGTCTGGACAACAAAGAAGAAATAAACGCAGAAGACTGCACTGCTGTACCCTAGCTTCTACTAACAGGCAGAATGGGAAGCTAGACTGAAGCCAAATTTCTATGGTAGAATGAAGTTGTTCTTGATCTGAAATATATTTAATAAATTAAAAGCTATATTTTGCTGGGTATGCTGACACATAGTTGAAGTCCCAGCACTCAGCACATTGAGGCAGGAGGATTGTGTTGAATTCAAAGCCAACCTGGGCTACACGGCGAGCAACAGGTCAGTAAGGAGACCCTATCTTTAAAAAATAAATACAAACATGAAAAGAGAGTTCCAGTAGCTCACTGGGAAGTCTGTTAGGTATTAAAAGAGGCAGCAGAGAGTAAGCGAATTATTTTTAATGGAACATACCAAAAGTAGTAAAACTGCAGGCATAAATCTCTCAGTGACTACACTAGGAACATATGAAACCCTATAATCAAAAGCCAGTTGTGACATTTTTCTTACAGAAAGCATTTAACTAGATGCTGTTTACAAGACATGCTTTACATCAATAAAACCATCCAACAGGCTGAAAGTAAAAGGGCAAAAAAGATGCTGTTAAAATTGTGAACATGAGGAGAAAAAAAAGACACTTTGTAATGACGAAAAGACTGAGTCAGCAGATAGCGCCCCCTAAGACAGCCGGCTACCAAGCCTGGCAACCGGACGTCAACCCAGGACCAGCATGGGGTCAGACCAGCAGGCCCTCTGATCACATGTGCTCTGTAGCATAAGTGTGCACACATACACCTGGATTACTGATCAATGGAGGGGGATTTGCCCACTGTGGATGGAACCATTTCTCAGGCAGGTAGTTCTACACAGCATAAAAAAGCTATCCAGGGGGCTAGAGATAGCTCAGCAGTTAGAGTAAAAACTGTTCTTGCTAGGCCGTGGTGGCCCACGCCTTTAGTCCCAACACTCAGGAAGCAGAGGTAAGCAGATCTCTGAGTTTGAGGCCAGCCTGGTCTACAGAGCAAGTTCCAAGACAGCAAAGGCTACCCAGAAAAACCGTGTAGAAAAACAAAAATTAATTAATTAATTAATTAATTAATTAAAAAAAATGGAGGACCTGAGTTTAGTTCCTAGAACCTATGTCAAGTAGCTTACAATTGTCTGCAACACCAACTCCAGAATACTCACAAGTGAGCACACAGAGAACGGGGAAGGGGGAAGGGGAGGGGGAGAAATGGACAGACAGACTTAAAAGTAAAATCTTAAAAGAAATCAAGCTAAGAGGAGCCAGCCAAAGGACAAGGCAGTGAGCAGCAGTTCACTGTGGTTCCTGCTCTAAGCCCCTGCCTTGGCTTCCCTCCTTGACGAGCTGTAACAGAGTAAGACCAAGCCTGAAATTAATTACCAAAGAGAAAATCCAGGCCAGACACTTTCACTGGCAAATTCTATCAAAAGTATTTAAAGAATCAAACCAATCCTTCACAGAAAACAGGAGGCGAAATGCTTAACACAGCCCTTGGGTTAGTGCTACTTCAGGCCTTAAACACAAGGCGCGTCACTTCTTCTGACTAAGAATAAGATTAAATCAAAATATGTATAACAAGAAAAGAAATATAAGCCAATATCCCTTATAAATACAGGCATGAAATAGGTCAAATAGCACTAAAGCAAAATCATCCATCCACATATAATTGCTTACCCTGAACAAGGGGGGGGGCTTATCCTGGGAGCCTGCCTCATACCTGAGGTCAAATGACATAACTCTGCACATTTTTGGACTAAAGGACAAACCATATGGTCATCTCATAATGACCAATCATACTGATTTGTGTAGGACTGAAGGACTTCCCAAGACGCAAGACTTTCCATGCTAAACCAGGCAGGCCCAAGTAGAGTCACATGATGACAAGAGACATGGAAAGAGCATGTGACAATCCAGTGCTCACCCATAATTAAAAACAACACAAGTGTTAGCACCATCTGCGAAAACATTGTACCTGATGAGAAAGGGCTCAATGGACGCTTTCCTCCTCCTACCAACCTGGAGGACAGCAGGCAGGCAGGCTCCCGCCCACTTCTAATCAGCCATTACTTCCTGGTGGTTCTACTCAAGGAAGGAAAGAAATGTATTCTGATAAAGACAATGCAAAGCCAACTCCATTACAGGATATATGGTACTGTGTGTAAAAACTACTAGAGTTCACCCACAATACTGTAAAGAATAATTATTTCAGTGAAATAAAAGTATACAACACCAATCTGAGAAAAGAAAAGAAGTCAATGCAGCTTCTATTTAGCAGCAACAAAACTGGCACATTTTAAACTGGCACAACCACACCTATGGACCATGAGATGGCTCAGGAGTAAAGGCACTTCCCGACAAACCCTAAGGTCCACCCCTAGGACCCACATGGGGAAAGGATAGAACTCACTCCCAAAAGTTGTCCTCTGGCCTTCACACCTACAGTATATCACGGCATGTGCACACACATTAAGAAAACAAACAGTGGTGGCGCACGCCTTTAATCCCAATACTTGGGAGGCAGAGGCAGGTGGATTTCTGAGTTCAAGGCCAGCCTGGTCTACAGAGTGAGTTCCAGGACAGCCAGGACTACACAGAGAAACCCTGTCTCGAAAGACAGAAAGAAAGAAAGAAAGGAAGGAAGGAAGGAAGGAAGGAAGGAAGGAAGGAAGGAAGGAAGGAAGGAAGGAAGGAAGGAAGGAAGGAAGGAAGGAAGGAAAGAAAGAAAGAAAGAAAGAAAGAAAAGAAAGAAAGAAAGAAAGAAAAGAAAGAAAGGAAAGAAAAGAAAGAAAAGAAAGAAAAGAAAGAAAGGAAAGAAAAGAAAGAAAAGAAAGAAAAGAAAACAAACAAATATAAAGAAAAAATTGACAATTCTACTCCCAGTATCATCATAAAGAGTAAAACACTCAGAAAATAAACTGGAAAAAAAAAAAAACAAAAAACCTATACATCTGGTAGTATACTCATATAAATGAGCTAGGTGGGCTGGAGAGATGGCTCAACGGTTAAAAGCACTGACTGCTCTTCCGAAGGGCCTGAGTTCAAATCCCAGCAACCACATGGTGGCTCACAACCCTCTATAATGAGGTCTGATGCCCTCTTCTGGGGTGTCTGAAGACATTTACAGAGAGCAGGGCCAAGTGAGCAGGGCCAGAGAGAAGAAAAAGTGTCTGAAGACAGCTACAGTGTACTTACATATAATAAATAAATAAATCTTTAAAAAAAATAAAAAGTAAATAAATAAATGAGCTAGCCAATGAGCCTTTAAAAATAAAGAAATTCATCTGGGCATTGGTGGTGCACCCCTTTAATCCCAGTACTCAAGAAGCAGAGGCAGGCAGATCTCTGAGTTGGAGTCCAGCCTGCTCTACAGAGTAAGTTCCAGGACAGCCAGGGCTACACAGAAAAGCCCTGTCTGAAAAAAATAAGTAAAATTATATAAAAGAAATTCTGCTATTTGCAACATGGATGAACGCTGAGAACATTATGCTGCATGGAATAAGGCAGACACAGAGAGCAAGCACACTTATGTGAGTTACTGAAAACAGTCAAACTCATAGAAGCAGAGAGCAGCAGTCTCCAGAAGCTTACAAGAGCCCAACTGTGGGTTGTACAAAATATACAATAAATGTACAAATAGAATAAACTCTAGACATTTGCTACGTCACATTTGACCACAGAAACAATACTACTATATCATACACCTAAATACAACTTCGTTTTTAAAGTAAAGGTTTATTCACTGAAGAACATAAAATTTAAATGAATACTGAAGATCAGTAATTCTCATGTTCAATGTGGTAGATAGGAATTCACCACAAATTCATATATTGATTCAAAATAATCTTTATCAAAATTCAAAAGGTCTTTTCTCAGATGCACAGTCCAACCCTAAAATTATCTGTAAATAATAAAAACGGACCAAAAAGTTGACTAAAAGAGATGAATGAACAGGCTGTAACTATAACTCTGTGGTGGAGAACTTGCTTTGCATGTTTAACTAAGACCTTAGGAAGACAGGAGAGGATATGAAACGATAACACTGTGAACCATGAGGAAACTCAAAACTTCAAATGAGCAAGCCAGTTCCTATCCACTAACATGACCTCTTCACAGCCATCTTAAGTGAAAACACCAGACAGAAATAAGCATTGACAAGGACATGCAGAAAACTCCACTCCTCCAGTACATGACTGATAAGCTACAAGACGGTACTCCCTCCCACTTCGAGAAACAGCTTTGTAGTGGCTCGGAAAGTTAAACATACAATCCAGCAAATTATACTTCCATGTGCTTACCCACGAAAAGGAAACCATACCTCCACACAAGGCTTGTCATCAAACAGTCAAGGGGCATCATCTTAAACCCTCAGAAACTGGAAACAATTCAAAAACCTATCACAAGTGGTCAACTGGCATATCCATAAAATACATACTTACCAGAAATAAAGTCCTGATACATGCTACAATATACAAAAAATCTTTAAAGTGTGCTAGATGAAAGATGTCAAACCTAAAAATTGTGTATTGTGATTCCATTATGCAAAATAGCCAGTGAGAGCAAACTGGGGAATGAAACAAAATGGCTACTGCCTGGGGCTGGGCCTTTGGGGAGTAACAATTAACCACAAAACAGGTTTCAGCAAATTTTAGGAGTAGACTGAAAAAAGTATTATAAAGCAAGCCTGGGAGATTCTCAGTCCTATGCATGTGTTTATAAATACTGGGTTAGCCAGGCAGTGGTAGTGCACACTTTAGTCCCAGCACTTGGGATGCAGAAGCAGGCAGATCTCTGTGAGTTCAAGGCCAGCCTGCTCTACAGCGTGAGCTCCAGGACAGCAAGGGCTACACAGAGAAACCCTGTCTCAAAAAACAAACAAAAAATTGGATTATATACTCAAAATGGAGGGACTGTTTTTGATATCATGCCAAAAAGGCTGAGTTCTTTAAAAATATCACTCCAAGGAGAAATGAAAGCATGTCCACACAAAAGCTGGCATACAGATATCACAATAGCCAGGGGTGGAAGCTCAAATATCTATCAACTGATGAATAGGTAAATATAAGGAAGCATATCCATGCAAAGGAGCATTATTCAGCAAAATAATAATAATGTACTGACACATGCTACAACATGCACCAATTTTAAAAACCTTATGCCTTAGAAAAGAGGCCAATCACAAAAGACTACATACTGTACACTTGTACTTCTATGAAATACCCAGAACAGGAAAATACATAAGAGATACAAAGGGCCAGAAGGATGGGAGCAAAGAGAGTGACTGCTGACTGGTATGGGAGTTGGGTGGTTGGGGTCTGAATTGGTAGTACTGGGGATTGAACTCAGAGCCTCCCCCATTCGAAGCAAGCACTATGCCACTGGCCTACGGTGCAGACCCATATGATCTTTATGGGGGGTAAAAACATGCTTTAAAATTGAGTTCAGTAATTGTGCAACTTTGTGATTATGCCTTAAAACTTGAACTTGTACACTTATAACTGAATGGTATGTGGTTAGTATTTCAATAGCTGCAACCTCTCCCCATGCCGACCCACTTGCAAAACAAAACCAAAAAAAAAGATACAATCTGTGAACAGGTAAAATCGACAACCTGATTTGGTAAACTCACCATTGAAGAAACGGGATTTAAAAACAAAAAAACAAAAACGTTTTCAACTCTCTTGAAACATTTTGCAACTATTTATGGCTGCGAGGTACAATGATTAATCCAGGTAATCAAGTTTAAGTAGGATAGCACTGCCAGGGCTGTGGTGGCACACACCTTGAACTCCAGGCACTCGGGAGGCAGGGGCAGGCTGATTTCTCTGAGTTCGAGGCCAGCCTGGTCTACAGTGCAAGTGCCAGAACAACAAAGGCTACACAGAGATTCTACCCTGTCTAGAGAAACAAAAAGCAAGCAACCAAACAACAACAAAAGATAACGTTAAACATTGAAACTTTAAATGTTGAAGATACTTCAGACTTCTACTTCTTGTATTTACTGGATGTATCAACTACAGTCACATGAATGAACTCCGTAAACTGCATTGTCTTCTATAAACGTTATTCCTAAAACCCTTTAAACATAATTCAACAGCTCCCAGTCTCATATGAAGTCATTCAACACTCTGAAGAAACTGTAAACCACAAATATACAATCTTATCTCTCTCAGTAAGGCCCGAATGGACATTGTTCGGATGCTGGCACTAGAGAAAGTGAGCAATTTGCCTCTCAACAGAGACTTGAAGAAAAAGAAAAGCAAGTCTTTAGCTCAAAGGCGCAGTTTTTATTAGACTTTCTCACTGCCGAATTAAAGCATAAACCACAGAGTAATGTCATGAACACGAGAAAGATGTTCCAGGGTTATAATGACGCGTCCCCCATCTTATTGATAGAGTACTAAGAACTTAAAGAAAGGGTATTCAGCTGAGAACGTGGCGCCCATAAGGACAGCCCCCCAAGTTGGCCCGTGGGGGGATCGGAAACTGCATTGGGGCACACTCTCGGTACCGCGGGTTATTTTTCTGTCCTTTGCTGACAGAGTGAAAATGTCCCACTAGAGCCTTGAGTGGGTCCGGCCGCCGCGCGCAGCGCCGCTGAGACAGAGTCCGTAGCAAGGCGCGCGGGGCGCCCACGACACTCTCCGCGAGGTGCCCTTAGGGCCAGCACCGCCCGCAGGGGATCCGGGAGGAGACACTGGACCAGGGCGCTTCGAAGAGCCCCGGGGTTTTTTGTTGTTTTGTTGCAAACACAGATTGTGATCACAGCCCGGCTCCCCGGGGGACCAGGAGGAGGCGGCGGCGGAGAGCCGGCGGAGAGTGAGAATAAAAGAACGGCGGAGTACAACCTGTCGTGCCCGCCCGGGCGACGGCGAGCAGGCCCGACGGCGACGGAAACTGCCGCCCGGGACGCGCTTCCCCAGCAGCCCGGCCGCCGCGCGATGACTGGCGCCGCGAGGTAAACAGCGCGCGCCGCGGTCCCTCGGCGCCACGACCGTTGCCCCGGGCCGCTTCGGTGCGGGCTCCCGCCCTGCCCCCAGCTCCGCCGGTGTCACCGCCCCAGCCTCCGGAAAGCCCCTCCGCCGCCGCCGGAGCAAACAACACAGGCGCGGGGCGGGGGCGCCCGGGAGGAGGCGACACTCGGGACGGCCGGGCGGGTTCGCCGCGCCCTCCCTCTCCCTCCCGCTCGCTCCCGCCGGCCTCCGCCGTCCCCGCGCTCTTACCTGCTCTCCCTCCACGTCGCCGTGTCCCTTGCCCTTCCCCTGAGGGCCGCAGACCGGCCGAGCCGCCGCAGCCGCCCGCCGTTGGCCCGGCGTCCTGCGGGAAGCCGAGGGGGCCTCCCCTGGGCACCGCGCGAGCCGCTCCGCACCACAGGACGAGACAAAACCGCGCTGCGCCCCCCGCGCGCGCCACCCTACAGATTCCCCCCAACCGCCGAGGCGACGGCGGCGACACAGCCGGGCGCGGGGAAGCTGCGGCCGGCCCCCGCCCTCCGCACCCGCCTCGGCTCCTCCCCCTCGGCCTCCTGCCGCCGCCACCAGGACACTGGAGTCCGCCTCCCCCACCCGGCCGCTCCGCGCGCTCCTCCCTCCCCGCGCGCCGCCGGGGGAGGCGACACCGCCAGTCACCGCAGCGCCTGTCAAACCGGGCCGGCTATTTATACTCCCCACCGCCCTCGGGCCCCCTGCAGCCCGCCTCCTGCGCTCTCGAATCCCGCCCTCTCTTCCGCGCCCAACTTCGCCCGAACCCGCCTGCTCAGGTGAAGACGCTCGCCACTCGTCCGGCTCCGCGTCCCCGGGGCTTCCCCACTCCCCACGTCGCGCGCTGCACTGCGCTGCGGCCGCGGGACAAGCGCGTGGGGACGGCGGGGCCGCGCGTGCACCTGCAGCCCGGCCGGGACGACACGCGCACCTCTTGGGCCACTCTCGGGTCTTTGCTGTCACCCCTCATCCCCTTCCAACTCGGAACTCCCCTCCCAGGACCCCGAGGGACCGCTCTGCACTCGAAGACTAAGCGTTAGGGAAGTGAGGGATTGCAAAATAAAACTCTTGTCAGCCCGGGTGTTCAGAGTCCCCGCGCGTCTCCCGGGCTCGGTGGATGGTGGCGGCGCTGGCGGGCAGGAGCGCGCGGCCCGCCCCACCCGGCCACTGACGCACGTGGCGCTCCGCCCCGCCCGTTTCGCGGCCCGGGGCGCCGCCCGCTCCGCCTCCCAGCTCGTCCACCCCGGACCCCGCCCCGTTCCCAGAAATTACCACCGCCCAACGGCCCGGCTGCGCGGCGGTTGGTGCCCGCGGTGGCCGGCGGGCGGACGGCCCAGCGCGCAGCTGCGGAGCGCGGCGGGCGGCCCCCGTTCGGGGGGGGGGTCCCGGGGAGCTGCGACCGCCCGCCCCAGTCTTTGTCGCTTCTAGCCCCGTCCGCCGCCGAGAAGTAACTCAAGTCCCGAGATCTTCAGGGCCAGGGTGAAGGAGCGCGTGTGTGTGGAGGAAGAGTATCTTGTTCCAAGTATCCACGAATTGGGAAAAAAAAGGGGGGCGAAGCCAGCGGGAGCTGCAGGCTTCTGGTTTGCACACTTTCACACAAAGGGGAGCCTCTGAGCAGGGCACTCTCACGCGCCTTCCAGGGCACAAAAGCCAATGACACGGTGCCCGGGATGTCCTGCGTTTGCGGCGGCTCGCTAATGGTCTTTCTTAAGCGCAGTTATGCATGCCTAGGTCTCTTCCCCCAACCTCCACCACCATTCCCCGCCGCCGCGGCTTGTATTTGTTTCTTTAACAAAGAGCATCGGCTGTCCCGGTGCGCGCGGGGGCCGATCCTGCTGGGCTCAGACTCCAGCAGGCTCCCTGTGGGAGACCCGGCACTTGGAACAGCATACACCGGGTTAATGTCTGGGCTCCAGACTGTTTTTGATGTTCGACAACCAGTTTTTACAAGAACAAAATACTGAGCGGTGTGATGGCTGTGGAGATGAACGTGGGAACCGTGGAAATAACCCTAGAATGGGGCTCAAAGCATGCCAGAGGTTGCAGTGTTGTTTTAAGTCCCTGACAAACATTAGAATTTAACCTCATTTTTAAAAGCTGTTACTGCCTAGTTGGAGGTGATTCTTTCGTATCTTAAAAAGTAACTTTAAAAAAAGAAAGAAAGAAAGGCGTTCTTACTCTGAAATGTATTAGAAATTTGCATTAGCAGAATGGCTAATCAACGGTCCTCTTAACTCTAGGAAAGTTTGCGGGGTTGGCATCCCTCTGAACTACAAAAAGGAAGTCTTGATAACTTTAAGGCCTTAATACATACATAACAGGGTACTGCACGCACAGCGTCCGTTATAGAGAATGATGTTTATCTCCTGGGGTTTTTTTTGTTTGTTTTTGGTTTTTGTTTTTTTCGAGACAGGGTTTCTCTGTGTAGCCTTAGCTGTCCTGGAACTCACTTTGTAGACCAGGCTGGCCTCGAACTCAGAAATCCGCTTGTCTCTGCCTCCCAAGTGCTGGGATTAAAGGCATGCGCCACCATTGCCTGGCTTATCTCCTGTTTCTTATAAAATAAATTACTACTTATGAGATCCACTGCCCGCTTTGATACTTTCTGAGTAAGAATACTGAGTCTTTTACATGGCGGGAGCTTGCTTTCTTTAGTTAAAGAGAAATCTTACAATGGGGAACTTCCTATTCCTATTAGCTACTTTGAGAAGAAATGTTTTTGCCCCAGTTCCCATCCAGAGTAAGATGGAAAGTCCCAGGCAAAGAACTTACTGCTCTCAGCTTTTTCACTGTTCTATGGACCTTGAAATGTAGGTCTGGGCTAGAGAAATAGTTCAGCAGCAAAGAGTACCAATTGATGTTGCAAAAGACTTGGGTTTGATTCCCAGCTTCCAAATTATGGCTCACAACCATCTGTAACTCCAGTTCCAGGAATCCAGTGTCATTATTTCTGGCCTCTGTGGGTACAAGACATGCATATGGTGCCTAGAAACATTTGTGTGCAGAACATTCATACACATAAAATGATAAAATAGTGATTTTTTTAAAAAATGTAGATCTGGGGGCTGGAGAGATGGCCAGAAGATCAATGGCTGCTCTTCCAGAGGTCCTGAGTTCAATTCCCAGCAACCACATGGTGGCTCACAGCCATTTCTAATGAGATCCAAAGCCCTCTTCTGGTGTGTAGACAGTGGCAGTATACTCACATACATAAAATTAAAAAATCTTTTTAAAAAGATTTTAATGAGCCAGACAGTGGTGGCACACGCCTTTAATCCCAGCGCTCGGGAGGCAGAGGCAGGCGGATTTCTGAGTTCGAGGCCAGCCTGGTCTACAGAGTGAGTTCCAGGACAGCCAGGGCTACACAGAGAAACCCTGTCTCAAAAAACAAAAAACAAAAAAACAAAAAATGTTTTTAATGTAGATCTGTCACAACTCAAGAGTAAGAACATTTCTCCACCCTGTTGATGTTGGATTCAGATAATTATATTTGCTTCTGGGCAAAACAACATGGACAGAAGTTACAGTGTAAAGATTCTGAAGGTCCTGGCCTCAAGAGGTATTGCATGTTTCTGCTTGCTTCTCTAGCACTCCTGCCTTAAACAATTTGAAGAACATGTCTAGAGAGTCAGCTGGTCCAGGAAAGATGACACACGCACACTGGAAACTGGCCTGGAGTCATTCCTAGCTTATAGCCAAGGACCTGTATGTTTTGCAATAGTTTGAAACATTGATTGAAACATTGCATTCTTCAGGAAGCTCCTTAAGTAGGAAGATAACTCAAAAGAACTTCAGGAAGTCCCTGAAACTGACCATATGCACTAGGCTCCTCCCTGCCAGAGTAAGCAATAAAAGCTGAGAATCCCTCTCAGAAGAGCAAAGCCAAACAGCAAAGAAGACTCCGATACCAGCCCAATGGCCTAGAAGAAGTAGAAAGCAACTGAACTACCTGGAAGAGGGCTAGATCAACTGAAGTACCAGGTTAGGGCCTCAAACTCAGAGATCCTCCTGCCTCTGCCTCCCAAGTGCTGGGATTAAAGGTGTGCACCACCATGCCCAGCTACTTAACCTTTCTTACTTTCCCAGCCATTCCAGACCTCTCCTTTTTCACAAATACCCATAACAATAGTTTAGCTATACCTGAGTCTTCTGAAAGAGGAAATGGTACACTTAACCAATAAACCATCTCTCCAGTTTCTCTCAAGTATTAGGTGTTTTCTATGCACATATACATATGCAAATATGAAGGCAAATTAAATATACATGAGATTATATAAAGTGTGTTGGTAGAATGTTTTATAAATCTTTTCTCTGTTTATTTCTCCTCTGTTGTCTTTAATTACACAGAAAGTGTTTTTAAATTTTAGCCTGTCTTCCATTGGACAAGCTGAGCAAAGGAAGAGGTTTTCCCGTTTTGATATCAGAGTGTTAAATCAGAGAACTCCTTAGGGCCCATTATGGGGGTGGCAGTGACAATTGCCATGAAAACACAAGAGGAAACCAAATCCTCAGAGTTAGCCAAGCAATAGTTCCTTCTGCTTTTTTTTTTTTTTTTTTTTTTTTGGTTTTTCAAGACAGGGTTTCTCTGTGTAGCCCTGGCTGTCCTGGAACTCACTCTGTAGACCAGGCTGGCCTCCAACTCAGAAATCCACCTGCCTCTGCCTCCCAAGTGCTGGGATTAAAGGCATGTACCACCACTGCCCGGTGGACTGAAATTTCTTATGCAAACCAGGCTGGCCTTCTCCAATTCATAGAGATTCTCCTGCCTCTACCTCCCTAAGTGCTAGGATTAAAGGCATGTGACATGCCACCTGGCTCCCAATGAAGTAATGTTTTCAGATGAAATTTGTATTGTACTGTCTAATGAGATCAGATAAAATAAGCAGAAAGTATAATGTTTTCAACATATAAGTTAGGTCCTCATGACTGTGTGTCCACATAATGTTTTCTACTGAAAGAAGCTATTATTTCATAATTCATGTGTGTGTGTGTGTGTGTGTGTGTGTGTGTGTAGCTCCCTTTGGTGTTTTGAGACATAATCTCACTCTATATCCCAAGCTGGCCTGAACTCACAATTCAGCCCAGGTTGGCTGGCCACAAACTCTTGGCAGTCCTACTTCAGCCTCCTTCCTGGGATTAAAGGCTTGTTTTATCTGCTCATGTCAACCACCAAGGACTGTTCTCTGCCTCAGCCTTGACACCAGCGTGTTCCATTCTCCCAAACTCATGAATTGTGCTTCCCAACTCACTTCTGCCTTTTGTGCTCTGCCTGACAAACCAGGGTCTACCACAGAGCCAGGCTCCTCTCCAGACATCCCCACACCAAAGCTTGCCAACTGATCCCTCTGCCTTAGCCTGTGGCTTCTGTATCTCGCCCTTCCCTCTCCCCTTCCTGACTGAGCACACCATCCCTCTCAGTCGCTGCTGGTAACAATGACTTCATACTAGGGAGAGTGGGGGAGGAGAGGGAGTGTCAGGGAGAGACAAGATAAGTCAGTCAACATGGAAGTTAACGGTGCTTCCTGGAGGCCCAGAATCAAGCATGGATACCAGAAAGAAACAGTTGGAATACGTGGGAAACAGACTTGAGAGTTGTAAAATATTATGAGGGCCAGTGAGATGGTTCAGCAGATGAAGGCGTTTGCCACCAACCTAACAACCTTAGTCCCATATGTTGGAAGGAGAGAACCAAATAGTACTCTGATCTTCATATATGCACAGTGTCAGACACTCCCTTCCCCACACATAGAATGAATGAATGAATGAGTGAGTGAGTGTGTGTGTGCCTGGTGCCTACAGAAGTAAGAAGGGTGCGCCAGATCCTCTGGAATTAGAGTTACAGGAGGGTGTGAGCCACCATGTGGATGCTGGGAATTGAACCCAGGTCCCATACCAAAGCAACCAACGCTCTTAACTGCAGAGCCATCTCGCTAGTACCATTGCGTGATGCCTCTGCAGTAGTATTTCCTAGACAGACTAGAAGGAGAACTTATTTTGCCTTTGGCATAGATTAAAATTTGTTTTCTGTAACTGTTAATCTAGAAAAGTTTGTATCAGCATTACAATTTATAATCAATAATGTCACATTTTGTAATCAGTAACATCGTATGACCCTCTTAGGTTTGTTTTTAATTTAAGGAAATCTTTGTCATACTTCTTTCATATAGAAGTATTTGGGGGCTGGTGAGATGGCTAACCAGTGTCAGTGGCTACTCTTTCAGGACCAGGGTTCAAGTCCCAAAACCCACATGGCAGCTCACAACTGTCTATAACTCCAGCCTTAAGGAGTCTGAAGCCCTAATTTGGCCATGAGGATGCCTGCATGTATACAACATACCCCCACACAGACAGACAGTTGGACAGACAGACAGATAGACACACACATGCACTTGCACACGTGAACACAAACACACATAATTTTTTTTAAATCTTATTTGTTTGTTTTGTTTTGTTTTTCAGACAGGGTTTCTGAAAACTCACAGGTTCCTGGAACTTATTCTGTAGACCAGACTGATCTTGAACTCAAGAGATTCACCTGCCTCTGCTTTCCAAGTGCTGGAATTAAAAGTACATGCTGCTGCCCAAAGTTCAACTTTGCAAACCAATGAATTTTATTGGTGTTACTTACAGAAATTTGGGTGAGGGGTTCCTTACAGCAGTAGATATGACTCAAAGACAGCTGTGTCACCACAGCCCACCCCAGCATGGGTGACAGCTCACAAAAGCTAGGAACCTGGAGCACACTGCACAGCCTGCAGGCAGTCCTTCCTGGTGCCTCAGTTTGTCTGACCCTCTTTCAAGTAGCTCAGTTGCCTTCTGCTTCTTCCAGGCAGCTGGGCTGGCCTCAGACTCTTTGTAGCTTTTATTCCTTACTCTGATACAGAGGCCCCTGAATCTAGTGAGTTTCGGGGACTTCCTGAAGCCCTTTTGAGTTGTCTACCTTTCTGCACTGTCATAGAACATTGGTGCAAAATACCAATACCGCAAGCATTGTGGAAGCAGTTTTTCTCACTTCAAACTCCCTTCCAAGAGGAAAAAAAAGTCTGTGTATGATGTTAACTTTTCCTAGGAGTGAAATATCTGTTCCTACCAGTTAGGGAGCCAAGTACAGCGCAAGGTAATGATTCCACTGAAGTCCAGCTCCAATTAGTTTATTGGGCTTACTTCCCAATGCACAAATGAGGGTTTATTTAGAGCCTCATGGGTAACTCCAGAATCAACTACATCACCAACAAAGTCTCACACCATCATAACAGTGACCTCTGGGGAGCTGCATCACTAAGGACCCTTTTGTTAACCTTCATCTAGAAAGACGAAGCATCTTAGTATTCCTCACGTTACAAAGTTTATGAAAACGCTTGGCCACTTGAGTAGATAGATTTCAAGGGTCCACCCCCATTCCTTTCCTAGCCTAGCATCTTCCAAGATTCCTGGCAGCTGGCAGGCGGCGGGAAAGCAGTAGGTGCCAGGCGGTGGGGCTGTAACATCTGGAATTCCCGATGAGAGGGAGACCTGTGAAACTCCCTCTCCCAGCTAAGGAATGTCAGTAGCTCCTTCCCATTGTCACAGGCTGGCCCGGCTCCCTTGATGTGCTTATTTCTCTGCCAGGATTACCAGGCAATCTTGTTCGCACTCCAGAATAACAATGGGATGCCCAGGTTCTGCCGACAGGGAGAAGCTGTACTAGCATAATTTCTTGCACAGACTTCAGGAATGTGTAAGTAGAGAGACAGAGGTCCCGACCCACTTTGGTTAAAACTCCTTACTTTACAAAGTTTATGAAAACACTTGGCCACTTGAGTAGATAGCTTTCAAGGGCCCACCCCTATTCCTTCCCTAAAGCCGTCAGTTTGGGAGGCCCTGATATTCCGGTTCACTGATGTGAGACTCCCCTGTCTCCCAAGGGTTCTCTGGGTCACTCTCCTGTAATATGCTGCCATATCTGCCTTAGTTGGTTGATCATGCTGGTTCCCATTCTTCCCGACCTAAAAGCGTCTCATTCAAAGCTGTATTAGACAGTTCTTGTAGACTGTTGCATTAGAACCTGTGACTGGAGAGTAGAGACTGGAAGACCTTCTGCACCTATACTTCAAAGACAGAGAACATTTCAACAAAACCTACGTCATATAACCCAGAGTGTGTGTGTGTGTGTGTGTGTGTGTGGGTGCTATGCAATGGTTTGCAATGGCCACGGGCCTCTTGGCCATCTGCTGTCTAAGCTTCCCCTTCCCTCACTAGCCAACACCCATTCTCAGGAGTGCTTTCTGTTTCTTAATAAATGGTGGCTCCATCTATTTTTCTTTTTTTCTTTTTTTCTTTCTTTCTTTCTTTTTTTTTTTTTTTTTTTTTTTTTTTTTGGGGTTTTCGAGACAGGGTTTCTCTGTGTAGCCCTGGCTGTCCTGGAACTCACTCTGTAGACCAGGCTGGCCTCCAACTCAGAAATCCACCTGCCTCTGCCTCCCAAGTGCTGGGATTAAAGGCGTGCGCCACCACTGCCCAGCGGACTCCGTCTATTTCTAACCAACACAGACCTGAGTTCTTGACAGGCTCAGATGCCCACCTGTACATGACGATATGACATGCTTCTCAGCATGAGGCAAAAACATAACTCTTACCTCAGAGAGGAGATAAAAAAACAGTGTGTTCTATAGCCGTATATGAATGATCACAGCTCTGGAACACAGGTTGAAGTTACCCCAAATTCCACGTTTCGATATAGAAGCAGTTTCAAGAAGTTTACGGTAGCCAAATAAAGTTTAAAATCAAGACACTTTAAAAAAAAAAAAACTTTTAAAACCTTTTTTCTAAATTAGATTAGATTTACTCATTTTACTTTTTGTGTGCTCTGCCTGTGTGTATGTATGTGTACCACAGTTGTGCTTGGTGCCCACAGAGATCTGAAGATGGCTTTAACTGGAGGTACAGATGGTTGTGAACTGAATTGGTTGCTGGGTATCAAATCTAGTTCCTTTCTCTCCAAGAGAAGCAAGTGTTCTTAACTGATGCGCCGTCTCTCTGGCCTGACCATGTATTTCTTATTTATGTTCATGGGTGCCTGTGTGAAGTTTTGATTGCTACTTGAGTGCAGAAGGCCATGGGGTTCGGAATAGAGTATTGAATGCCCTCGAACAAGAGGAGAGACTTTTGTTTCCTGCCATGGCAGTGCTAGAACCAAACCCTGATACTCCACAGGAGCAGTAAGTTCTCTTAACTTCTGAGCCATCTCTCCAGCCCCAAGACACCCTTTAAATACCTTGGTGGAAACATTAAGTATGCGCACAGCAAAGACATCTCAGCTGTAAACACCAGATGCTATCTGATAACATTCTTAACTTTTAGTTTGGTAGAAGCTTGTGTCTGCTAAATGAACACATTCCAAAAGGTCTTTATCTGTTAGTCCCAGGACGTTAGGTCCGTCACAGAGGTGGGTTAAAAAGATCTATTCAGAGACTGAAGATAGTCCAAGATAAGTAGCCATTAGATTCTGGACCTGAAACATTCCCACTCTTCATATTACTGCAGGTCTAAACAGTCAGCCTTCGCAGACGCAGCTTCTTTCCAAGAACCATCACTCATAACAGGATACCTTGGTAAGAACCGATTCTGGCACTGAAAACCTCTATACACAGTCCAAGTCAGCCCCACCCTTCCAAATAGACTTCCAAGACTTTTCCATCTTCCCTCCTTTCCTTCTGTCCTCTTCTTTTCTGAGACAGGGTCTCACTATGTAGCACTGACTGGCCTTGAACTCAGAGAGAACCTGCCTGCCTCTGCCTCCCAAGTGCTGCTGAGCTACAGAGATGGCTCCGTGGCTAGGAGCACTGGCTTTGCTTGCTCAGAACCAGCGTTCAGACCCCAGGATCTGGGTGGCTGCCTACAACTGGAACTCTAGTCCCGGAGAATGCAGCACCCTCTGCTGGTCTCTCTGGGTACTTGCATGCATGTGCTACGTAGACACATGCATAAAAATTTTTTTTTTTTAATTGGAATGCTACTACTGACTCTCTCTCTCTCTCTCTCTCTCTCTCTCTCTCTCTCTCTCTCTCTCTCTCTCTCTCTCTCTCTCTCTCTCTTTCTTTCTTTCTTTTTTTTTTGGTTTTTCGAGACAGGGTTTCCCTGTGTAGCCCTGGCTGTCCTGGAACTCACTCTGTAGACCAGGCTGGCCTCGAAATCAGAAATCCACCTGCCTCTGCCTCCCAAGTACTGGGACTGACTCCTTCCTTCCTTTCTTCCTTTCTTCCTTCCTTCCTTCCTTCCTTCCTTCCTTCCTTCCTTCCTTCCTTCCTT
>CM052704.1:33718336-33758264 GCA_028551405.1 Uromys caudimaculatus
GAGTGGAGGCTGGCCATGACCACATGGAGAGAGGGGGGAAGGGAATGAGGAGAGGTAAGGGAAGTAAGAGAGAGGCAAGAGAAAGAGATAAGAGCTCTTTCTTTCTTTCTTTCTTTCTTTCTTTCTTTCTTTCTTAACAATGTATTGAGTACAGCATAGGAGAGCAATGAGCTGGCAGTAATTAGAGTACTTACATGGTGCCCCAAGGCTTTTCTTTTTATTATTACTAGTACTATTTCTGCTATTATTATGCATATGGGTTTTTTACCTGCAGGCATATGTGTGTACCTCTAGTATGCCTGATGCCCAAGGAGACCAGAAGAAGGTGTCAGAGTCCCTGGAACTAGAGTTACAGACTGTGATGAGCCATCATGATTTGAACCAGACAAGCTATCACTCCAGCCCTCGAGATTTTTCTTTTTCTTTTTTTTTCTTTTTTTGTTTTTTGTTTTTTTCGAGACAGGGTTTCTCTATGTAGCTCTGGCTGTCCTGGAACTCACTCTGTAGACCAGGCTGGCCTCGAACTCAGAAATCTGCCTGCCTCTGCCTCCCAAGTGCTGGGATTAAAGGCGTGCACCACCACCACCCATCGAGATTTTTCTTGATAGAGTCTGGGGCATAAATGGCTCCTCATTGTTCACACCTTGAACCTTTCCACCCAGCTGCCCCTGTGGAGGACAATCTTCCCACACAGAATTCTCTCCGTTGTCCTGTCTCTCAGAGGTACTTGTTCTTTAAAATCAAAATACCTCAAATATTACATCCAGAAAGCATTTCTGAGTTCCCAACACAGCCCTCAAACTCCCTTGGGCTCACCACAACTTTTGGGTTTTGCTTACCCACTGACACTGTATTTTAACATAGTTTGTAATTGTTGTAATCGGCAGCCTTAAGTCTCAGACTCCAAAGTCAGCAAGGGGTAGGGGGGTGGAAGAGCTATGTTCAAAACAATTACTGGAAATGTCTTAAGAAGGTACTAATTTACTGGCCTACACTCTCCTGCAGAATTGAAGGCATCACCGTCACAGCCCATATGAAAAAGAAGACAGTTAAGCAGTTACGAACCCTTCCTGCTCTTACAGGGGACCTGGGTTGGTTGCCAGCACCCACAGGGTGGCTCACAACTGTCTGTAACTCTAGTTCCAGAGGATTCAACATGCTCTTCTGAGCTCCTTAGGCATCAGGCACAGACATGGTGCACAGACATATGTGCAAGGAAACAGTCATACACTCATACTGTGTATGACTGAATGAAGGGACCCTATTTACTGCAAAATCTTCAAAACTGAGTCACAAGTCCAATATACTTTAATCCAAGACACACGATAAGATTGCTGATCCATTTAAATTCTTCTCTCCTTCTCTTAGAGCATGCAATTGAGTCCATACATTTTAAAAGCGTTTATAATGGGATTTTATAGTACATAAAGTAGATTTAAGAGTGATTAAGATGCAGACTCTAACGATAAATGCAGTTGTTCTGTTCTCGGCTCCACCACTTACTAAGATGTACATGACCTTGCTGAGGTACTTAATCACCTGTTTGCTTTTGTTTTTTTTTTCCATCTCCACTTATGTCTACAAAAAGGGAATAATAATGAAGCCAAGGTAATCAGCTTGTTTGAAGGATGAAGTTAGCTAATCTGTAAAGTCATAGTACTTACCGTCTAAGCCTTCTCTGTGCCTGATGTCTTTTGTGGTTAGTGGAGCTGCTTTTATTCTGTAGATCTGGCTGTAGCCTGGAACACTCACCCTGGAGCCCACTCAAGCTGACCTCAGATTTTCGGTAAAGCCTCTGAGTGCTGAGATTCATAGGCTTACACCATGCCTTGCTATACCCTTTATATTTTGAGTGAAAGTTAAATGAATTAATATATACATATTTTATACACTTCATGCATGTGTTGGCACCCAGTAGATGTGAGCTGGCATTGCTTGCCCTGTCTGTGTCTCAGTGTTCTCATCTGTAAAAGGAGGATAGTAATGGGACCTCTCTGTTTGCTTAAAAAGGATTGAATAAGGAGCACTACATAGGCCAGGCTGGCCTCGAACTCAGACAGTCCTATCTCAGCCTCCTGAATGATGCTGGGATTACCTTAACACCTTTTCAGTTCTCAATAGTCCTGATTTAGGTGTGTGTGTGTGAAGGGGGGTGAGGGAAGAGAGAGGAATAGAGAGAGAAGGGAGGGAGACAGAGAGACAGAGAGAGAAAGAGACAGAGAAAGACAGAGAGACAGAGACAGATAGAGACAGGTATCCATGGGTGCCTTCTCCCATGTGGGACATGTGGTTCTTCCTTCCTTCCTTCCTATTTTAAGAACAAGCCTGGGTGTGGGGTGTGCACATCTTTGTTGTTTGTTTTAAGACAGGGTTTCTCTGTGTAGCCCTGGCTGTCAGTTTGTAGACCATGCTGGCCTTGAACTCACAGAGAACCACCAGCCTCTGTGCTGGGGATTAAAGCCACGGGCCACCATCTCCCCTCTCCACAGTTTGTGTCTATACTTTCTTTTCTGAGACATGGTTTGTCACTAAACCTGACATTTGCCCTGAGCATTCATCTGCCTGTTTCCAGCCTTGCTGTCAGCACGGGGACACTGATGTGTCCCGCTCTGTCCGTCTGTTATGAAGATGCTGGGGACTGACTATAGATGGTTTGTTATCCACGGAGCCATCTCCCTAGCCCTCAATACCCTTTTCTAGGTCAAAAAAAAAAAAAAAAAATCAGGTTTGCTAGCTTTCTAATTAGAGTGTATCTCCTGTTTATTATATAATTGTTGCCATCTTTTTATAATTGTTTATTTGATGATGGAGTGTGACTGTGCACCACAGCCTGTGTGTGGAGGTCAGATCCCTCCTTTCACAGCGGGAATCCTGGGAGTCTAACTCCGCTTGTGGCAAGTGCCTTTCCCCGACTGAGCCATCGCTTCTCAAGCTTTGGGAGAGAATCGTGTTCAGAGAAGCCTGAGAAAGGCAGGGCGTGTTCAGCAACGAGCAAGCAGGGTAAGCCGGCTTCTGGACTTCCTTCCTATGCAAACAGGATGAATGAGAGGCAAGGGGCACAGGTGAATAGCCAGGTTTCCCTTGTGGCCTTGGTTTCCCTGGTGGGCGTGGCTGCCTCTTGTCCACCATGCCAGCTTCCAGGCATCTCCACTACCACTTATGCTGCAGTGTTACAGGCTGGCCTCCAATTTGCCAATTTGGCCTCCTTGCGCTAACTTTGCAAGTGCCACCATGCCTATCACAAACCTACACATATATAATTTCATTTAAAAACTTTTATAATAATAATTAGTGTGTGTGTGTGCGTGCTTGGGTGTGTGCATGTGTGGGTGTGTTTCTGCGCGCGTGCGCGCGAGCGTGTGTACGTGTGTATGTGTGTGTTTCAGAGGAAAACTTTCAGGAGTCAGATCGCTTCTTCCACTCTGAGTTCCAGGGATCGAACTCAAGCCTTCAGGCACGCTGGGCAGCGAGCCTTCACGAGCGCTGAGCAAGTGTTTTAAGGAGCTGTTCTTTCTTTCTCGCCTTCCCAAAACCTTATATTTTAAAAGATTCTTTTGAATTCTACACAGCTAGGGTAGTTATAGGTCCTTGATGTACTTTGTTTGGATAGTCATTTATCATTTTGAAACATGGTAAATTCTGCATTTCCCTCTATCATAAGCATGCGCAGAAAGTACAGACTGACATGTCTGTACTTTACACAGGTAGGCCATTAGGGAATGGAAAAATCGTGGGCTCAGCAGCTCTTTCGTTTATGCAGCCAAACTAACACACCCTGGAAGTCCAATGTGAATTGCGTAATCCATGGTAACTTCCAATGAATTAGCACGATGGTTAGAATGGTAGTACGATAGTCCTTTGTTCTCACTGTAGAAGAGGAAACAAAACCTACTGTGCACAGCGGCTCGTTGGTCTAGGGGTATGATTCTCGCTTTGGGTGCGAGAGGTCCCGGGTTCAAATCCCGGACGAGCCCAGTTCCTTTTTACTCTCCATCTTCTCAAAGTAATTGACAACTTCTTTCTGTTAAAGCCACAGAAAACAAGGACAAGAAAAGTAAAAAAAAAAAAAAAAAAAAAAAAATCCTTCCGTGGAGCTAGGAAGAACGGGGGATTCGGCTCCTCACTACCCAAGCCCTAGGAGCTTGTCCACAAAAGAGGGAGGGAACTGTTGGCTTTGATCCGGAGAGCCCAGAGACCGGTTTAGCCCAGATCCACCGGATTCTCCCAGGTAAAGAAAGCCTGTTCTGGAGAGGGACCCAACTCTGTACAGAGGCCCGGGTGTCCCGGGGGTGGCTAGGACATAGCGACTGTCCCTGGGGAGGGAGGAGCATCGCAGGCCCGGCCCAGGGGTGCGATCTGCTGGGTGGTCCACCTGCACCATCTGCGTGCACCCTTTCTTCGCGCCTGAGGCCACGGGCTGGCGGCGTTTCTCGCACCTGCCTCTGGTCCACACAGATAATCGCGGGCTCTCGTCGTGGTTTTGTCACGCCGGCGAGCGAGGCACAACACACAAGCGGGAAATGCTACACCAGGCATACTATACCCCAGGGTGCCGTATCATAGGCTGGTGGCCTGGTCTGGGATTCTAGGGGTTGCGCCCGAAGGAACCTCCACGCAGCCCCGGCCCGGATCTTTGGAGGACCTTCTGTCCTGCACAGTGACTGTGACCTTCAGAACCCGGGCTTCCACATGGGCAGTGTGAATCGCCAGCCAAGCACCGAGTAGCTCCTTGGACCAAGATCAAGGGAACGCGACACTGGCGAACCTACGGCTGCTCCTCACTTTGCTTGTAGTGGAAAGGTACCAGAACGGTGGAGTCCCTCTGTAATTACCGTCTTTGAATTCACCCTTTCAGGGCGGGTCTGAAATCCGACTCTTCTTCCAGCTCAGACTTTCAGGTCCCGCCCCAAGACGCCTCAACGGTCATAAAGTGGACTAGACACACTGTCCTGCGTGGCTCGTTGGTCTAGGGGTATGATTCTCGCTTAGGGTGCGAGAGGTCCCGGGTTCAAATCCCGGACGAGCCCATCTTATCTTAATCTTGCATACTACGTAAAATTGACCTCAGATGTATTCCCGAGATTTATATGGCAACAAGTTATCTTTTAAGAGAACTAAGACTCTGCTGCTCACCGGTGCAGATAGTAAAAGTTGAGCCTCAAGTCAGGACCTTCAGACTTCTGCATGCCCTCCCACCCACACCGTTTGGCTCAGGACGTCAGAGTTTTAGTATTTTTGAAAACTAAATTATGTTTTATTTTATTATTTATTGGAGGTTGGGGCGACGCCACTGGGGAGATCAAAAAGCACCTTGAGGAAGTCAGTTTCCTCGTTTCCATGTGCGTCCCTGGGGATGGAACTCAGGTGGTCCTCCCAAGGAGCCAGACTTGACAGAGGGAGCCTGGAGCCTGAAGAGAAAGAGTGGCATGTTATAACCCCAGAGTTATAACTCCATCCAGTCCCTCAAGAAAGCTTATTTAGGTTTAGTTGTAGGGGGAAAAACAGGCTGGAAAAATCCCATTGGCTACTAGTTTACTTTTTTATTCTGCTGCTACCAGATATTGACTCTAGGAGCTCAAGTGAGCTGGTCAAACACTACCGACCCCGGCTATTTATTTTAATTACATCTATCTATCTATCTATCTATCTATCTATCTATCTATCTATCATCTATTGTCTACCTATCTGTCTATCCATGGTGTGTGTGTGTGTGTGTGTGTGTGTGTGTGTGTGTGTGTGTGTGTGTGTGTTTTACAGTGTGGAAGGCAATTTTCAAGATTTGGCTTTCTCTTTCCAGTCTACTATGTGGGGCCTGGGTTTGGTGACAAATGCCTTTAACCACAGAGCCACCCCAAGGCCCTGCCTTGTTTTGCTTTCCTTGTTTTTTTGTTTTTTAATTTTTGTTTGTTTGCTTGCTTTTAGTTTAGTTTAGTTTTGTTTTGAGACAGAGTTTCTCAGTGTAACACTGGCTGACCTGGAACTTGCTCTGTATAAAAGGCTGGCCTTGAATTCACAGAGATCTGTCTGCCTCTGTCTCTCGGGTTCTGGGAATCAAAGGAGTGCATTACTACACTCAGGTCTTTTAAATTAATAATAATGATAATAATAATAACAACAACAACAACAACAACAATAATAATAATAATAATAAGTTGAAGTATCACCTGGTACATTTGGGAGTCAGAAAAGTGATTAACTAATACGTCATTCATTTCTATTTTCTTGAAGGAAGAAAAAGGCTCTTTGGAAGGCAAAGCTATTTCCCAATAGGCTAGCTTTGTAATTCGTAGGGCTTGGTATAAAATGAAAATGCAGGGCCCTTCATATAATTGATAAGTTATTTCTCTGCCGCTGGTGACATGAGCCAGTTCAAGCCTCATTAGAGCATATTAAAGGCAGGTATATTGGGAAGCTGCTCTCTGGCGGGCTCACTGGTACCAAGGATCACCATGGGGAGAGAGGCAGTGGTAGAGGGAGGAGAAAGAGAGAAAGGGCATGTGCAGAGAGGAAGGAAGAGGGAGGGAGGGAGATGGGGAGGGGTAGGGGGAGGGGAAGGGAAGGGAGAAGGGGAGGAAGAGGGGGAGGGAGAGGGGGAAGGAGAAGGGGAGGGAGAGGGAGAAGGAGAGGGGAGGGGGAGGGGAGGGAGAGGGGGAAGGAGAAGGGGAGGGAGAGGGAGAAGGAGAGGGGAGGGGGAGGGGAGGGAGAGGGAGGGGGAAGGAGAGGGAGAGGGAGAGGAAGAGGGAGAGGGAGCACACTAAAATGTCTGGATTATATAGGGAGGAGCCTCTGGGGGAAGGGCAGGCCAGCCCCTGGGTTGGAAAATTCAGGGTTAGGGGCAGGGTATGTCAGGTAGGGACTAAGGGATGCTGAGAGAACCAGGAGGCCAGGTCTGCTTTGGTATGTAAAATATGCACCTCAGTCCCTTGTCCTGTGGTCCAAAAACAAACAATAATAATTTAGAAATTATTAGAAACTTTATGGTTTTTGGTGTTGGTTTGGTTTTTGGAGACAGGATTTCTCTATGTAGCCCTGGCTATCCTGGAACTCTCTTTGTAGACCAGGCTGGCCTTGAATTTAGAGATCTGTCTGCCTATGTCTCCTGAGTGCTTAGAATTAAAGGGTTCTTTTTATTTATTTGTGTGTATCTGCTGGGGTGTGTGTTCAGGTGACTCCAGAAGTCAGAAGACTCTGGCTTGATTCCCTGACCTGACTGACCTGACACGTGGTCATGAGTCACCACACAATGATGCTACGAACTGAGCTCCTATCCTCTGGGAGAGAAGCATTCTAAGCAGAAGAGAGCACGGAACCATTTCCCCCGTCTATTAGATGTTAGGGTTGGTCTGGAGCTGCTATGTACTCAAATGTTAAATATTGCATCCCCAGACCTGGTTGCCCCAGGATGAGTGAATTCTTACATATTCACATTCACAGCTTTTGTTGTGAAAACCTTGCTCCCCATGAACTGGTTAATAAAAAGGCTAAAGTCTGTGTTTGGGCAGTAGGTAGAGGAAGGCAAGTTTTCAGTTCCCTGGCTGGCGGTGGCAGGTAGAGAGGAAGAGAGGAAGAAGAAAGGACAGGAGAGAGGAGGAAGAAGCTGTGAGAGGAGATGGACCGTGAGCATGTGGCCAGGAGAGACATCAAGTAACGAGGGACATATGGCTGGGATGTAAGTTAGATAGCTCCAAACCTGCCCAGTTTAGGCTTACAGCTTGGAAATAAAATACCTGGGTTGTGTGTCTTTTATATGGGCTAATGGAATTTATAATTCCATTTACAATTTTTTTTCGAAATATAATTCCATTTACAATGAGAAGTGTTAAGCCAGACCCTAAGCCCTTCCAAGCATGAAGACCTTTGCAACTATGCAGGCTGCATACCCTCGAGCTGACTCTGCAAGGGAGTGATGTCAAGTTGACATCTGAAGCAGGACGTCGGTCTTTGATAAAGATGATTTGCAGGTGCAGTTTCCTTGCCATTTGTTCGGTAGCTATTTCCTCTGGGTTGGATTCCCTACTAGATAAAGGAAGGTGGAGGGAGAGTCATAAGACTCAGGAAACAGAAAACACGTACGGCTCAGGAAGCTCACAAAACTTAAAATTCATGAAGCCCTGTCTCGAGATTACCAAGGAGTAAAGAATCAGTGGGGAAATTAAGATCCTTCTATGAAGCTGTCAGCAACATGTGTTAAGAAAATCCATGATGAACAGGACTGTGCTGAGATGCTTTTGAATGACACATCTGCCCAAGGCTCCCATTGTCCTATGACCCTCACCTGTTCTCCTGAATAGAACCCAGAAAAACCCTTAGTTCTAGACTTGAGTGAAATGTTTTCTTCAGTCCGTCTTCAGTACTTTGTCTGGGTAATAAGTAATTGTTTACACATCCTCAGGAAAAGTAAGGTGTGATGGTTTATATGTCCTTAGCCTAGGGAGTGGCACGATTAGGAGGTGTGGCCTTGTTGGAGTAGGTGTGTCACTGTGGGCGTGGGCTTTAAGACCTTTGTTCTAGCTGCCTGGAGGTCAGTCTTCTCCTAGAGGCCTTCAGATGAAGGTGTAGAACTCTCAGCTCCTCCTGCACCATGCTTGCCTGGACAATGCCATATTCCCACCTTGATAATGGACTGAACCTCTGAACCTGTAAGCCAGCCTCAATGAAATGTTGTCCTTTAAGAGTTGCCTTGGTCATGGTGTCTGTTCACAGCTGTAAAACCCTAAGACATCATGGAACACAGTGGGTGGCCAGAAACCAAGAAAACCAAAGAGGAACTTCGCTAGAAAGCTACTGTAGATCTCCTGCTATGTGGGATAGGACAGGTGACCATGGTGAAGCCTTCTGTAGGTGGAGCTTCTGGAGAAGAACCTCAGGATGGCTGTCTTCCTTTAAGTGGTGTAGGATGGCATGTTTCCTTGATGAATGGAACCTACTATAAAAGTTCACGGATGCCTCCTGAATGACTGATGCCTGGAGAATAGATTGAAGTCTCTGAACATGGCACATGTGGGTCAGGACAGTGGGACGGTAGCAGTTGCCTGGCCTTGGGTGTGGGTGGAAAGATAAGTGACTGAGGCCCACAAAAGGTTGCCTGTGTATAGAAGGGATTAGACTAAGGAAGATATTCCAGTACCATTCTCTGCATTACCCTCTTATTTGGAGCAGGAAAATCAGAAGGAAAAAAACCCATATGTTATGGGAATATTGGCTTTCTGTCTCTTATAGCTCCATGAGATGGAGAGAGAGAGAGAGAGAGAGAGAGAGAGAGAGAGAGAGAGAGAGAGAGAGAGAGAGAAACAAATTAGATCTATGCTAAGGAGCCCTCCTTGGATTCTAAAACCTTGTAACTTCTTGTAATTTGAATGTGAAATATACTCCTCCCAATAGGCTCATGTGTTTGAACACTTGGTCTTCAGTTGGCAGTACTGTTTGGGAAGGTTGTGGAACCTTTAGGGAGTGGGTTCTCTCGGGGCAGGCCTTGAGGTTTCATAGTCCTCTCTCTGCTTCCCGACTGCAGGTGTGGTGTAAGCAGCCAAGCGAAAGCCAAACTGTGCCTCTCCCAGTTTACAACTCCATCCTCTCCCTTTAGTCAAGTCTTGTCAGATGTTTGATCATAACTATAAACAAACAAACAGACAAACAAAACAACTAGTATAGAAGCCAAGGGAAGCGTCAGATGGTGAAGGAGAAGAGAGCATAGAACAAGTGATAAAAAATACCCCTCCACTCCACTTTTTATTTCAGAGGGAGGGAGAATGCATGATTCAGCATTTATGGGGCCCCAAACAGTGGCCCTGGACAGAAACTGTGACAATTAGAAACTAGCCAGCAGATGAAAGGGGCGAGAGATATACAGTCACAGGTGAACCCCCCTGTACTGTAGCCCCTGTCTTAGTTAGGGTTACTGCTGTGAAGAGAAACCATGACCAAGGCAACTCTTACAAAGGAACACAGTTAACTGGGGCTGGCTTACAGTTTAGAGGTTCAGTCCATTATCATCATGGCATGCCAGTGTGCAGGCAGCCTTGATGCTGGAGAAGAAGCTGAGAGTTCTACATCTTGATCCAAAGGCAGCCAGGAGGAGACTGGATTCCACACTGGGCATGGCTTGAACATTTAAGACCTCAAAGCCCGCCTCCACAGTGACACACTTCCTCTCACAAGGCCACACCTCCTCCACGGGTCAAGCATCCAAATACATGAGTCTATGGGGCCAAACCTATTCAAACCATCACACCCTCTTTATGGACAAAGGGACAATCTCCACTATCCTTCTGATTTAGTGGTCAAGGCTGCCTGCCACAGAGCCCACATGGTGAGTAGAGGCTCCATGTTGAATTGCAGGTTTATTGGCTCAGTGGCTATTGGAGTATTGTAGTAACCCCAAAGTGCCAAGAGCAAGGGCAGCAGTTGGTAGTTATGGAGATCATGGAATGGTACAGGGGAAAATGGTGCAGCTGGTGTCTTAGTTAGGGTTTCTTTTGCTGCAGGGAAACACCATGACCAGGAAGAAAGTTGGGGAGGAAAGGGTTTATTCAGCTTACACTTCCACACACTGTTCATCTTTGAGGGAAGTCAGGACAGGAACTCAAACAGGGAAGGATCCTAGAGACAGGAGCTGAAGCAGAGGCCAAGGAGGGGTGCTTGTCTTAGTTAAGGTTTCTTTTTTTTGTCTTTTGGTTTTTCGAGACAGGGTTTCTCTGTGTAGCCCTGGCTGTCCTTGAACTCACTCTGTAGACCAGGCTGGCCTCAAACTCAGAAATCCACCTGCCTCTGCCTCCCAAGTGCTGGGATTAAAGGCGTGCGCCACCACTGCCCAGCTCAGCCTGCTTTCTTATAAGACCTAGGACTACCAGCCCAGGAATGGAACCACCCACAGTGGGCTGGGCCCTCTCCCATCAATAACTAATTAAGAAAATATCTTACAGCTGAATCATATAGAGGCATTTTTCTCACTAAGTTTCCCTCCTTCAGATAACTGTATTCTGTGTGTCAAATTGACACAAGGTTACACAGCATGTCTCAGTGATGGCAATTATCTTCGTCAAAGGGTAAACACTGTGTGCATTTCTTCTTAGCAAGAGAATCTCCTGGGGGTGAACACACTGCTGGTGCACACCCTGCACGCCGCCATTACAGAGTTTCGCCTGAGAGTGCAAAATGTAAAGGCCGGCGTTTGTGAATGGGCAGGAGGGGAGCCTAGAAAGTTCCTGCCCTGAGTAGACCTATAAATATCAAATTGTACTGACTGCCTAGAAGTCTATGCTGAAATTACAGAAACTTTAAAGGAGCTAGCAAGATTAGAGGTTATTTGCTCAACCTGAAGGCCTTTCTTCAGCTTGGTGTGTGGCCTGTGAAGATGCCAGACAGCTCCCAGAGAAGACTTCAGACGTAGAGAACTAAGTGAGGTAGATGCCTATCTACACCAGTGTACCAACATTGCTAAGTAAGGCGGTTACCACGTCTATACCACTGTGCCCAACGCTACTAAGTAAGGCAGTTACCACGTCTATACCACTGTGCCAACGCTGCTAAGTAAGGCAGTTACCACGTCTACACCACTGTGCCCAGTGCTGCTTCTATGCCAGAACAACAGATACAAGTAATGGGATCTTTCCATGTTGTATTGGAGCTTGTTAATGCACCTATTTTTTCTCTTTCTTTCATTCTTTCTTCCTCCTCCTCCTCCTCCTCCTCCTCCTCCTCCTCCTCCTCCTCCTCCTCCTCCTCCTCTTCCTCCTCCTCCTTTTTGTATTCTCTTGGTTGCTGAATCCCCAGGGGCTATTTACATTCAGAGGAGCTTCTGAGTACTTATGCAGAATTACCTTCACACGCTGTCTGTTTGGCAAGGGAAGGCAGCCCAAGCCCAAGCCCTTGCTTTCTCCTCCTGCTTTCTCCTCTTTGGGAAAGTTTCACTACACATCTCTGAAGGATTTCCAGGTGTGCACCTCAGGGAAGCAGGTTGGGCAGTCAGTTCACACAACGCCAGGGCGAGCTCCGCTGTGCAATTCCTAGGACTGTTATACTCCAGTGAGAGGCACATCAATATCATACCCAACAACTTAGTAAAAATGTACCACGTGTTGTTGGTACTAAAATAAACTAGATGGCTCAAGAGGCTCCGGGGTAAGCTAAGATCTTGCAAGATAATCTTAATGGCCGTGTTCCTTTGTGTTAGACATCACTAGATGTTCGGGGGACTATGGAAAAAAACCAGCCTAAGCAAACAGTTCTAATAGCGTTTGGGTCCTAGTCATGGAAACGGAAGGAAGCTGTCGCACAGTACTAGAACAGCAACTGCTGGATGAATGTGAAACATTCCAATAGGTGGGGCCCAGCACCCCAGTAACAGCGAAAGCTGCTTATCCAGCTGAAGGCCACGCCTCTTTCTCCAGCAGCACGGAATTAAACTTGTCAGAGGCGACTCGCACATTTACAGCAATGCGGTGCCGCGTTTGCAAGTCCTGTCGCCAGTGTAGTGCAGGCTGTGTTGGCACCGGTGTTCTTTCAGCTTCTAAGCCTCCTCCGTAAGTGAACTCCCTCGTAAGCTAAGAGAAGTAAAGTGCAAAGAGGAACACGCCATCTGTCTGCAGAAGGAAGGGTGCCTAACGGGACTGGGTGGCTGTTGAAATGGCAAATGAACACTGACACCGTGTGGCTGCAAAACGGAAGCAAGAAAGTGAGACCGCGTAGCCAGTGGACTGAGATAAGAGCAGAGTGGGTAGTACCAGTTCATGAGATTTACCCTGGGACAATCCATGTGGACAATTGTTGGACTGTATTCGGAGGGCTGACTTTATGGATGGCCCAATGGGAAAAGAACTGGAGGATGCTCTTTCCACCACTGTGGGGCAGCAGATCCTGGAGAAAGTATATAATAGAGTTCAACAGGAAAACAGTTGTTTTCCATAATGGCTGGCGGCCCATAGCTCAGTGAGGTTTGGAAATCAGGAAGCAGATGCACTTACCAAACTACAAGCCATCTGCCTCCAGAGATCACTAGAGGCTCTTATCTACGTGCTTATCTACAGTCTGGCCACAGTGAGTTGACACACACTGGAAAGTAACCAAAGCTACCAACATTCCCATAAATATTCTGATATTCTGCATGGTAACAATAAATGCAAGGCACGTTCCAAACTAGGACACGGAGAGACTATGCAGGGTCTGTATATGTCAGTAAGGATACACAAAGGCGCTCACCTGTGTGAACACTGCCGCAAGTCCATTGAAAACTGTAAAAGTAACCTATACTCGCCTGAGGTAATTATTGTCTCCAAGCCTTACTGCCTCCGTCTGCTAACCTAGGCCTAGTCCTGAAAGCCTCCAGCCTCCATACACTATTCTAGGCCTAGAATGTCTTCAGCTTCTGAGACGTACTGCTGAATAAGCTCACCCTTTCTTCTTTCTGAACTCTGGCTGGCTGGTTCAACTCAGCTGTTCTGGCTCAAACGCCTCTCCAAGCTGACTCAATCAATCTGGCTTTTCTCTCTGCCTCTGAATTGCTCTGCTTTGCCTCAAACTAACAGTAGCAATGTTCTAATCTTCTAGCTTCTTCCCATTCTCTCACTCATTCTGTCTTCACCTGCAACCTTCTCTGCAACCTGTCTCTGTACCACTGTCCCGGTAAAACTGTGTCTTAGTTAGAGTTTCCATTGCTGTGAGGAGACACCATGACTGAGACAAGTCTTATAAAGGCATACATTTCATCGGGCTGGCTTACAGATTCAGAGGTTTAGTCCACTATCATTATAGCAGGAACCAGGGCAGCCTGCATGTAGACATGGTGCTAGAGAAAGAGCTGAGAGTTCTGCATCTTGATTGGAGAGATCAAGGCAGCTAGGAGGAGGGTCTCAAAGCCCACCCCGCAGTGACTCACTTCCTCCAACGAGGCCACATCTCCAAATAGTGTCACTCCCTGGACCAATCGTATTCAAACCACCACAGACTGCTTCCTTCCTCTCTCTCTCTCTCTCTCTCTCTCGCTCGCTCGCTCGCTCGCTCGCTCTGGGCTGCTCTCCTCTCCTCTGAACTCTACTGTATCCCTGGGCTGTACACTCCTCTTCCTCTTTGTACTGTCTGTCTGTTAAGTAGCTTCCCTTTCCTCTCCTGTGGGAGTTGGGCGTATCCTATTCTGTCAAATCTTTCTCTGACTCGTCGCTTTGTCTGCCACTCAATTAGACATCACTTTCAAACATGGGCGCTTCCTTCTACAAACTAACTTTACCTTCATTGTTTGGATTAAAGGTGGGTGCTACGGATGTGTTTCTATTCCAGCCAGAGGGATTAAAGGTATGTGCTAAGGGCTGAGCCACAACCTAACTAGAAACAAGCTCCAACATTCTCTAACAGAAAACTTTTTATTGTTTTTTAAAGATTTATTTATTTTATGTGTATAAATACACTGTCATTCTCTTCAGAGCCACCAGAAAGCATCAGATCCCATGACAGATGGTTGTGAGTCACGATGTGGTTGCTGGGAATTGAGCTCAGTACCTCTGGAAGAACAGTCAGTGCTCTTAACCACTGAACCATCTCTCCAGCCCCACAAAAAAAGTTTTAATTAATTAATTTGTTGCACAAGCAATCAATGGGTGAAGCACACTGGGTCTTATCCAATTCAGTGTCACCCACAGGCACGTCTCAGTGAATTGATAATGATTGGGGCACTCATTCACAATCACTGGTGCAAGGAACAGGGCTAAGGAGACCAGGACTAATTGTACTTTCATTTGTTTTACAACTATACACAGGCTGTATTGACTGAAATAATTACCGGGTTGTTAAAATGGAAATATAGGGGGCTGAACAGATGGCTCAGCAGTTAAGGGCATCTGCTGCTCTTTCTGAGGACATAGGTCACTTCACAAAACCAACCTCGTGTAGCTCACAACTGCTTGTAACTCCAGCTCCACAGGTCCAGTGCTTTCTTCTGGCTCACACAGACACCAGATGCATATGGTATGCGTACATATACTTCACACACACACACACACACACACACACACACACACACACACATTAAATAAAGAAATATTTACAAAACCCCAACAATTAGCGTTTGAGCAAAGGTGTGCCGCACCAGAGGGAAAGAGCACTCCTTAGGGCTGGTGAGATGGTTCAGTAGGGTAGGACACTTGTCACTAAGCCCGACGACCTGAGTTTGACCCCCAGGATCCATGTGATGGAAGGAGAGAAATTGTCTCTTACAAGTTGTCCTCTGATCTCCACCCTCATGCACAAGCATAAAAATAAAGAAATGTACTTTTTATTTTAATTTTTTTTTTTTGAAGACAAGATCTCACTACATAGTCCTGGCTAGCCTGAAATTTTCTTTATAGATCAGGCTGGCTTCAAACTTACAGAGACCCATTTTCCCCTGCCACCTGGATGCTAGGATTAAAGGCGTGAGCCCCACTGTATCTACCCAATGTCTTTTTTATGATGAGGGTCAGGGTCTTACTATATAGCCCTGGGTGGCCTGGAACTGGCTAGGTAGACTAGGCTAGCTTTGAACTGGAGTTCTGCCCGTCTCTGCCTCTCCAATGCTAGGATGAAAGGTGTGCAAGATCAGAATGCTCTCTTAACTGTTGAATCCTCTCACCACCCCTAGCAAAAGTAGTTTTTAAAAGAAGGCACTCCCAGAAGCTATAAGGCTATTGAACAAAACATCCCATATCAGAAGTGAATTGCTTCTGTGAGTTGTTGACCCCGGAGGCTCTACATGTTGCAAAGATTATTGCTTCTGATATTGGTTGTACGCCAAAACTAGATGTTAAGTTCTCAGTACAAAAGGCACTACATGCTTCTGTTGCAGAGCATAGAGAAATCACGCTGAGACCTGAACTGGAAGATTGGTTTTCCCAGTCCTGGAAGGCACTGGCTGCTGAGCAAAACTGGTTGTTGACAGTCCAGCTCAATAATGAACCCTGTGTGCTCCACTACTGTCTTACTTAGGGTTTCTACACCACTATGATAAAACATGACCAGAAATGAGCTGGGAGGAAAGGGTTTATTTTATCATGTAGCTCACAGTCCATCACCCAGGGAAGTCTGGGCAGGAACCAGGAGCTCATGCAGAAGCCGTGGAAGGTGTTGCTCACTGGCTCGCACCTCATGGCTTGTTCAGCCTGTTTTCTTATACACCCCCAAGACCATCTGCCAGGGTGGCACCACCCACAATGGATTGGGCCTTCCCCACAGCAATCACTAATTAACAAAATACCCGGCCGGGCAGTGGTGGCGCACGCCTTTAATCCCAGCACTTGGGAGGCAGAGGCAGGTGGATTTCTGAGTTGGAGGCCAGCCTGGTCTACAGAGTGAGTTCCAGGACAGCCAGGGCTACACAGAGAAACCCTGTCTCGAAAAAACAAACAAAAACAAACAAACAAAATACCCTATAGGTTTGTGTATAGGCAGATCTTACAAAGGCATTTTCTCAATTGAGACTCTCTCTGTGTCAAGTGGACAAGAAGCCATCCAGTGCAGCTACCAGCGTTCTAAGCAAGATAAGCCCACTGGTTCATTAGTGGTGTGACTATTGTGGCTGGAACCAAATACTCTCTGATTTAAGGTTCCTCCAAAGGATGGAACTTGATATTTTCAAGTAAAGGCTACTGCTATTGTTGTATTAAACAGATGTGATGTGCCTGTCAAATTGTCTTCTAATTTGTATTTACACTCATAGTTATATTTTGTGTTTACACACATAGATTACTGTGAGAAAACTCTGCAAATTAAGGTCGAAGTGCGCCATTGACTGAATAGCCTTCTGAGGCTCAGTGTGAAGTGGACGACTCCCTTCATTAGCAGGGCTTCTCCTTCTCTGACCTTGTCTGAGGAATTCTAAGACACACATACACACACACACACACACACACACACACACACACACACACTGGGCTCTACCTGAAGAATGTCACATAGCCTCAGTTAGATTACATAATCAATTTCCTTTCTCCTGATAAGAACCTGTTCCCCTAGCATCTGAGATTCCTGACATGCTTCCCCATGCTAATGAGGCATTTCAGTACCCTAAGCTCTCAGCCAATGACTTTTACCCATCTTGGCCCTCAGTCCCCCAAAACTTTATAAACCTCGAATCACCCAAAGTAAAATTGATCTGACTCCTGCAGCTGGTCCTGGTGTAACTATTCACCGTACATACAGGGCTTCTAACACCCTCCACCCCTGCCCCACATTCATCTTAGCTGTGGAGGAAACCTTTTTTGGAAATGAGAGATCACTGTGGAGGTGTATAACTGGTCAAGTGCTTACAGTAGGTAACTGCTGCTGTGGTACAGTGGCCCAATATTCAGATATAAATAGAAGGAAATAATCAGACATCTATATCACCCACTCCAAAGCTCAAGTTATCTCAGGAACTCCAATCCTTCAGCTCCCACAAGTCATAACAATGCAGCAACACAACTCTGGTGCCAGCTTCCTGCTGTAGAGATGGACAAGTTTAAAAAACCTGGGGAAGTAGCTCTGGTCCCGGTGGCTGCAACTGCAAAGCTGTCCTCATGAAGAGCATCAGTGATAGCTCCTTGGACCCTTACAGCCATGCTCTGGTGGCTGGGATTGACCTCTATCCCAGGGAAGTTACAGTTGCATGGGCAGGAAGAAAATTGCCAAGATCAAGTCTTTTGTGAAAGTGTATTATTACAGTCACTTTATGCCCACAAGGTACTCTCTGGATATCCTCTTGGACAAAACCGTTGTCAACAAGGATGCCTTTGAAGAAAGAAGAGTCTAACACGGTGGAACTCAGTCAGATTACAGTCCTACCTAAAAGCACATATTTACAAATATCTGAGCCAATAGTGTTGAACCCATTTGTTTCTCCCCACCGCCGCCTGCTTCCAACAGTGTTGCTTTCACAAGGCCGAGCACACCCAAGGAGGTGCACCTGGGATATTAAGATGGGGTTCAGTCCTGATAAGTTCAACAGAAATGGAAAATGTATGTGATAAACTTGACCTAACTGAATCACAGCTTTGTACCAATAACCTAACCAAATACACAGTACACTGTAGATAGAGTGACCAAATGCCTGGCTGGGCTTGCTGGTCCCTGATGCCACTCAACATGTGAAGAGAATATGGTAGTGTACAGTGTTATGTTAGTGTGCCCCCAACACACACACCACACACACACACACACACACACACACACACAAACACACACACACACAGAGAGAGAGAAATTCTAAACTTACAGAGTGATTTCTCTGGGCTGTACACTGATTTACTTGACCAAATAGAACCAATGTATGTTGGGGTCCTCTGTGTTTGTTTGTTTGTTTGTTTGTTTGAGATTACCATCTTGGCTGAAAATTTAGAGAAACATCATAGAAAAAGCGTCTGAAGAGTGAAAGAAAATCGTACTGAGCCGGGCAGTAGTGGCACACGCCTTTAATCCCAGCACTTGGGAGGCAGAGGCAGGTGGATTTCTGAGTTCGAGGCCAGCCTGGTCTACAGAGTGAGTTCCAGGACAGCCAGGGCTACACAGAGAAACCCTGTCTCGAAAAACCAAAAAAGAAAAAAAAGAAAATCATACTGAACATATTTACAAATCTAATACACATGTCACTTAAAACTCAATTTATCAAGTGGGAGGGATGGTTCAGTGGTTAAGAGCACTGAGTGCTCTTCTGGAGGTCCTGAGTTCAATTCCCAGCAACCACATGGTGGTTCATAACCATCTGTAATGGGATCTGTTGCCCTCTTCTGGTGTGTCTGAAGACAGCATGACAGTGTACTCATATACATAAAATAAATAAATATTTTTTAAAAATACTCAATTTATCTTAGTGGTAATGGTTGTATAACATTGTGAATGTACTTAATTAAATATCCACTTTAAAAGGCTAAATGGTCAACTATGTTATATACATTTTACTTCCATAGAAAACTAAAAAACTGAGTTACTCTAGATTTCTACACTGTTTAGATACTCGTTCATATTTTAACATTGAAAGACATTTTCTAGCTGGGCGTGGTGGCCCATGCCTTTAATTCCAGCACTAGGGGAGGTAGAGGCAGGTGAGTTTGAGGTTAGCCTGGTTTAACAAACAAGTTCCAGGACAGCCAGCACTGTTACACAGAGACACCCTGTCTCAAAAAACCAAAAAGAAAGAAACGAAACAAAAGAAGACATTCACTATATAGTATTGAATGAAAAGTCATATCATTATGATTGATAGGTAAGAATACTAAAAGGAGGCACTGTAGAGATGGCTGAGAAGTCAATAGTGGTTACTGCTCTTGCAGAAAACCTCGGTTTCGTTCCAAGCACCCACACCAGGCAGATAATCACCGCCTGTGATTCCAGTTCCGGTGGATACAGTGCCTCCTTCTGGTCTTCACTGGAATTGTACCTACCCAGTGAACATAGAGACAAGCAGACACATACATATACATATAAATAAAAGTGAAAAAAATCAAATAAAATAAAGGAGGGTGGGAAAGAGAAGGTCATCTCTTTGGTTTATATACTCTTGAAATGTTTGTATTGTTTATGTGGAGCATATACACAGCTTTTTTGAGGGCTGTCAAAGTAGTCTACTAGGTAGAAGGAGAGAACAGACACCCATACTTTGTCCTCTGACCTCCACACAAACAGGTGGGGCAGGCACCCTCTCCACCCATTCATTATATGTAATAACATTTTAAAATCTGCTGGACATCATGGCTCACGACTCTACTCACAGTAGTGGGAAGCCAGAGGGAGGTAGATTTTTAAGTTCAAGGCCAGCTTGGTCTACAGGGTGAGTTTCAGGACAACCAGGGCTACATAGGGAGACCCTGTCTTCACAAAACAAAGCAAACAGACAAAAGTTTTCAAAATCATTTTTAATAAAAATATTCCTATTTTTGCAGTGAAAAGAAGAAGAAAACAATATTTCAGGAGAGCTTAGAGTGACGACTGGAAAGGACCCGAAGCTGTGGCCTCAGGCTTCCTGGCTAACCAACCACTCTGTTCACTACTGTGAACCTAGAGCAGTGCCCGGTTTACAGAGGGCCTGCACTAGAATTTGGGTTTTGGTGAGTGCTCTCTTCCAGTCGTGTAGATGTCTGCTTTCTTGCTATCCTCTCTCTTAGCTTCTCCTCTGTGTATACATGGAGAGAAGAGTGGAGGGAGGGGGAAGGGAGAAGGAGGGAGAGAGGGAGGGAGGGAGGGAGGGAGGGAGGGAGGGAGGGAGGGAGGGAGGGAGAGAGAGGAAATTTTGATGGCTCGTTAGGGACCTGCCCTGTTTTAGGGCCCTCCTGGTTCAATCTTAGTTACTTCCCTGAAGACCTTGTAGTCATATTGGGGGTTAGGACTTCAATGTATGAATTTTGGGCTGGGTACAATGCAAACCTTTTGTTGAATGGTCTTTAAGGACGATGAGATACAAACTTACACTCTGTCTGTTTGCTGTGTTCCTGGTGACAGAGCGCTGCCCTTGCCCTGCCTCCAATTGTAACATTCTACAACAGTAGCAGTGGCAGTGTGACCGTTACTGTTGTTTTAGACAGGCCTCACATCCCACACAGGTCTCAGATTTATGCTTCCATGTACTACAGTCCTTTGACATCCTGCAGAGACCCAACTACTCACACAAGAGGAAAATATGCCTCACTTTCTGGCACTTCTGGCTACAGAGATTTTTCACTTCTGGCTACAGAGATTTTTCCGACCTTTTATTGTTTTGTTTTGTTTTGTTTTGTTTTGTTTGAGACAGGGTTTCTCTGTATAGCCCTGGCTGTCCTGAAACTCACTCTGTAGACCAGGCTGGCCTCGTACTCAGAAATCTGCCTGTCTCTGCCTCCCAAGTGCTGGGATTAAAGGCGTGCGCCACCACTGCCCAGCCAGACTTTTTTTTACCAACAGAGCTTATGTAGAAATGGAAACAGCAAAGGTTACTTGGGATCCATTTAAGCATTTATATTTAATAACAGTTTTATGGACTGATATGTGCCCATTTTAAACAAATCTGGGTGCAGAAAAACAAAAAGCATAAAATAAAAAAATAAAAAGCCGGGCTGGAGAGATGGCTCAGCAGTTAAGAGCACTGGCTGCTCTTCCAGAGGTCCTGAGTTCAATTCCCAGCAATCACATGGTGGCTCACAACCATCTATAGTGAGGTCCGGTGCCCTCTTCTGTGTGTCTGAAGACAGCTACAGCGAGCGGGGCTGGAGCGTGAAGAAAAAATGTCTGAAGACAGCTACAGTGTACTTACATATAATAAATAAATAAATCTTAAAAAAAAAAAGAAGTGGAGTTGAGCAATGGGGCTTTTTGGTTAGTTTGTGAACTGATAGTCTTCCCATCATGAAGAGACTTGCTCTGCCGTGCTTTCCTTGCCACAGTGTGCTGTACTGCTGTAAGACCAAAGCAACAGACCAAGTGCCCAGGGAATGACTGGGTGACTGGGATTTGAACTCACAACCTTCGGAAAAGCAGTCGGCGCTCTTAACCGCTGAGCCATCTCTCCAACCCTAACTCCCCTTTCTTAAAGTTTCTAAGCAGTATGGAGTTAGAGACAAAGCCTTTAGTATTAGTACATGGGCCTTCAGGGTGGTCAGCATCCAAACAGTAGCAATGGGCTAGGGGTATATGATGGTGCTTCTTCACTCTGCTGGATGGCAGCTCTCAGGCAGCATGAGATCAAGTTAATGACTGATGCTCTGAGCATGCTGTGTTGACAAACTATGAGGTGGGTGGGTTAGCTGTATACAGTGAGTTTTTAAAGAGTTATTTTTATTCTAAATATGTGAGTCTTTTGCCTGCTTGCTTGTATGGCTGTGTACCAAGTGCATGCAGTACCTGTGATGGCCAGCAGAGGGCATTAGATCATCTAAAATTGAAATCATAGACTGCCGGTGCTGGGAAACAAACCCAGGTGCTCCTAGGTGCTGAGCCATTTCCCCAGGTCCTAAAAGCATTTGTTGTGGTGGTTTGGTTGGTTGGTTGGTTTGGTTTGGTTGAGGTAGTCTCACTATATAGCTTTGGCTGTCCTTAAACTCACTATATAGACTAGCCTGGCCTTGTACTCACAGACATTAGCTTGCCCCTGCCTCCCAAGTGCTGGAATTAAAGGCATGCTACCACAGCAAGACTATTTATTTATTTATTTATCATCACGATCACATGATCAGCAGCAGCATCATTATCATCATCATCATAAGTCCGGTATTTCCAGTGCACAGTAGGTTTTTTAGGATACTGTTCTCATCATAACTTGAGCATACATAAGCAACACTGAGATAAATACTCTCTTGCATAAATCTGCTCACAGATAAGCATTAGGGCAACCTAGAATGTTAAACACACAAGGTTGTCCCTCCAAAGGAAGAAATGCATAACCTGTTGTCTGCCCAGAAGACCGGGAGTGGATGCTGACTAGCCTGGTGACCTCTGCGCTCTCTGGGTCAATAAAGATTCATTCCCCAGATGCTTACTGTAATTTCTTTTTCTTGTCAATCTGTAGAACCTATATGTATGGGCTTTGCAAGTCTGATCTGTATTTAGCTTTCTTTGTTCCTCAAAGAATGTATGTATGCTTTGTTATGAACATGAGTGTGTGTGTGTGTGTGTGTGTGTGTGTGTGTGTGTGTGTGTGTGTGTGTGGTGAGATAGGATTTGAGTGCTTGAGAAGCCTGCACAAAGCCCTGGGTTTGATCCCCAGTATCATATAAACCAGGTGTGGTGGCGCTCAGCACTCAGGATGTGGAAAATGGAGGATCAGAAGTTCATTGACATCCTCACATACACAGTGTCTGAGGCCAGCTTGATATGTGATATCTTATTTCAAATACGAAAGCACAGCAAAACAAAACCCCAAATAAATAGAAACCGGCTGACTGCTTCTGTAATCATCATTGCTGAATGAAGGATTTACCCCAATCCCCATAACTAAACCAACATAGCTAAGATTTAAACAAGAAAAATTTTTAAGATTTATTAATTTATTTTATGCATGTAAGTACACTGTCACTCTCCTCAGACACACCAGAAGAGGGCATCAGATCCCATTCCAGATGGTTGTGAGCCACCATGTGGTTGCTGGGAATTGAACTCAGGACCTCTGGAAGAGCAGTCTGTGCTCTTAACCCCTGAGCCATCCCTCCAGTCCCTTAAACAAGAAATTTAGCACCACTCCTAGAGTCCCGGCCACTGCATTAACTCCCTTTGCACAGAGATGCTGGTAGATTTTGGTGGTAGAGAGATTACAAAGACAGATTATAGTTCCCAAGAAGCCTGCTTTATAAAAGACCTCCAAACACCAGAAAAGGAATATCTTTTACATGCGAACACCAACTGACCTCTCTTTTCAGGAGCAGTCTGAAGAGCAAACAGAAAGGTTTTTTTTTTTATGTTGAGTACACTGTAGCTGTCTTCAGACACACCAGAAGAGGGCATCTGATCCTGTTAAGGATGTTTCTGAGCCACCATGTGGTTGCTGGGAATTGAACTCAGGACCTCTGGAAGTACAGTCAGTGCTCTTAACTGCAGAGCCATGTTTCCAGCCCCAAACAGAAAGATTTTTAAAGAAAAAAAAAGTCTCTTTTGGGAGCTGGAGATCTGGCTGTGGCAGTAAGGACCTGGCCTCAGTTCTCAGCACTTACAACCATCTTAACTCTAGCTCTAGAGTATTCAACAAGCTTTTTTGGCCTCCAAGGTCACCAGGCATGCATGTACATATATATTTTAATGTTTATAAAATTATTTTTTTATTATGGGGGGTGACGTGGTGTGATGGTTTGAATATGCTTGGCCTAGGAGTGGCACTATTATGAGGTGCAGTCTTATTGGAGTAGGTGTGTCACTGTGGGCATGGGCTTTAATACCCTCATCCTAGCTGCCTTTGGAACAAGGGGCAGCTCCTCTAGCCTCATGCCTGCCTGGATGCTGCCATGTTTCCTCCTTGATGATTGTGGACTGAATCTCTGAGCCTATAAGCCAGCCCTAATTAATTGTTATCCTTATAAGATAACCATGCCTTGGTCATGGTATCTGTTCACAGCAGTAAAACCCTAAGACATGTGGTGTAGTATGCTTTTTATCCCAGTACTCTGGAGGCAGAGGCAGGTGGATCTCTATGAGTTTGAAGCCAGACTTGTGTACAGACTCAGTACTAGGACAGCCAAGGCTACACAGAGAAACCCTGTCTCAAAAAAAACTCAGATTAAAACACTACAAAGAGAGAGAGAGAGAAAGAGAGAGAGAGAGAGAGAGAGAGAGAGAGAGAGAGAGAGAGAGAATTGTTTATTTTTTAATTGGGAAATAATATTTGTGTATACAAATACATGGGGTCTGAAATATATTTTTTATCTATGATGACATGGTAGAAAAAGTTAATCAAGCTATATTTCCCTTGCCTACTTTTTGTTAAGGTGAGAACATTAAAAATCTATTTCAGCAAGTTAGTTTTGGCCACTAGAGGGAAGCGTGGAACAACAAAAACTTAAGATGTCTTCCAGAGACTTGGCCCTGTGCTGGCTGTAACCGCTGTTCGTCTCTTCTGTAATATAAGCCTCGTGCAGAAGTTCTCTGCTTCTTAAAATGAAAGATCATTTTCAAATGACGTTCATTTATCCTGCCTACACAATCCTTTCTAAAGATAATGTTTCATGCTGAACCACGAAAGAGGTGGATATAAGATCGTAGAGTGTGTGATTTTTGTTTCCGTGGAACCTCCAGAGACAAGGAAACTGTACAGGCATAAGGCCAAATGGCGGTTGAAAGGCCCAGAGGCTCGGGAACTGGGGGTCACAGGACTCGCTCTTGAGAGATCTTACTGAGAGATGAAAATGTCCCGAAACTGGTTTCCAGTGATGGTTGCACGTGTAAAACCGTGAACATAAATGTATAAAATTGCTCACTCTCCGCGGCCGGCCTGCACTGCGCTTCTCTCCGCTGCTCTGCTGCCCATTCCTTCGCCGATCTCAATGGAAGAAGAAATCGCCTCACTCGTCATTGACAATGGCTCCGGCATGTGCAAAGCTGGCTTTGCTGGCGACGACGGCCCCAGGGCCGTGTTCCCGTCCATTGTCGGGCGCCCCCGACACCAGGGCGTCATGGTGGGCATGGGCAGGAAGGACTCCTACGTGGGGGACGAGGCCCAGAGCAAGAGAGGGATCCTGACCCTGAAGTACCCTATCGAGCACGGCATTGTCACCAACTGGGATGACATGGAGAAGATCTGGCACCACACCTTCTACAATGAGCTGCGTGTGGCCCCTGAGGAGCACCCGGTGCTCCTGACCGAGGCCCCCCTGAACCCCAAAGCTAACAGAGAGAAGATGACGCAGATAATGTTTGAAACCTTCAATACCCCAGCCATGTACGTGGCCATTCAGGCGGTGCTGTCCTTGTATGCGTCTGGGCGCACCACTGGCATTGTCATGGACTCTGGTGATGGGGTCACACACACAGTGCCCATCTATGAGGGCTACGCTCTTCCCCACGCCATCTTGCGTCTGGACCTGGCTGGCCGGGACCTGACAGACTACCTCATGAAGATCCTGACTGAACGGGGCTACAGCTTTACCACCACTGCTGAGAGGGAAATTGTTCGTGACATAAAGGAGAAGCTGTGCTATGTTGCCCTGGATTTTGAGCAAGAAATGGTTATTGCTGCCGCCTCTTCCTCCTTGGAGAGGAGCTACGAGCTGCCTGATGGGCAGGTGATTACCATCGGCAATGAGCGGTTCCGGTGTCCGGAGGCGCTCTTCCAGCCCTCCTTCCTGGGCATGGAGTCCTGTGGCATCCATGAGACCACCTTCAACTCCATCATGAAGTGTGACGTGGACATCCGCAAAGACCTGTATGCCAATACAGTGCTGTCTGGTGGTACCACCATGTATCCCGGCATCGCTGACAGGATGCAGAAGGAGATCACAGCCCTAGCACCCAGCACAATGAAGATTAAGGTAAATGGCTTCCACCTGGCCCTAAGCAGGCCTAGGACCTGTGGTTGGGAGGTGGGACCCACAGGAAGGACATGAGTGCTCACTCCGTGTTTTTCCTCTGCAGATCATTGCTCCACCGGAGCGCAAGTACTCAGTCTGGATCGGCGGCTCCATCCTGGCCTCACTGTCCACCTTCCAGCAGATGTGGATCAGCAAGCAGGAGTATGACGAGTCGGGCCCCTCCATCGTCCACCGCAAATGCTTCTAGATGGACTGAGCAGGGGCCAGGCATCTGCTGCATGAGCTGATTCGGAAGTATCGATTTGCCCTGGCAAATGTACACACCTCATGCTAGCCTCACGAAACTGGAATAAGCCTTTGAAAAGAAATTTGTCTGATATCAGCACTGCATCGTAGAACTTGTTGCCGATTTTTGACCTTGTATTTAAGTTAACTGTTCCCTTGGTATATGTTTAATACCCTGTGCATATCTTGATTTAGTCCTTAGTTCATGTGGCTCGGTCACTTGGTGGCTGGGGAGAGCACGCTGTTGAAGAGAAATCCACAGCCTAGTGGATCTCTGAGCACCACGGAGTGATCTGTGCAGGGTATTAACCGACAGCAGACTTCCAGGATTTCCCGAGGCTGACAAGGGTTTCTGACCCAGTTACCATCTTGCCAGTCCAACAGGGTGGGAAAGTCCGAGCCTTAGGACCCACTTTCCGTTCTGGTTTTTTCCCTCCTGACCACCATGGGTTGTTACTTGCCTTAAGTTGGGAACGTTTGCATTGACACCTGTAAATGTATTCATCGTTTTAATTTATGTAAGGTTTTTTGTACTCAATTCTTTAAGAAATGACAAATTTTGGCTTTCTACTCTTCAGTGAGAACATTAGGCCCCAGCAACACGTCATTGTGTAAAGAAAAATAAAAGTGCTGCAGTAAAAAAAAAAAAATGTATAAAAGTCATTGAATTGTACAACTGACATGAGTGAGCTCCAGTAAAGTTGAATGGGAGATGTATAGAGTTACACAATTCGTGATGCTGGCCTGTAGTACAGCGGGAGGCACGCAGATAACCCCACGCCACCTCCGCGGAGTTAATACCCGTGAGAACTGTGGGCTTGGACTCCAGATTGGGTTTCAGGAGGACCATCATCTTACTTTAAGGAGATGGCTCTGACCTCACTGCCCTGCCCCACCCTGTGAGCCTGTCAGGACACTTCATGTTCAACACTCAACAGGAACACCCAGGTGTTCTGAGGAGACAAAGCCTCTGGGGGCCAAAAGGCAAGGCAGTGAGGTCTGGAAGTCAATGATCTGCGTCAGTAAAACAGGCCTTTACTCTATTATCTTGATTTTTAAAGTTTAATGATCTGCTTTTTTGGTCTGCAGGCCTGTATCTATGCACCACCTGCATGTCTGGTGCCCAAGGAAGTCAGAAGAGGGTGTCTGATCTCCTGGAACTGGAGTTACAGACAGTTGTGACCTGCTGTGTGGTGCAGGGAATTGAAACCAGGTCCCCTGGAAAAGCAGCCCGTGCTCTTAAGTACTGAGCCATCTCTCCAGCCCCTAGACTTTATTGCTTTTAGAAGAATTGTGTGGGTATGTGTGTGTGTATGTGTTCGCATGCGTGCACATGCATGCACACGTATAGGCGGGAGGTAGGAAGATATAGAGGGATGGCCAGCAATTAATGGAACTTTTTCCTCTGGCAGAGAACCCAAGTTCAGTATCCACCACCCATGTGTTAGCACATAACCATCTGCAGCTGAGTTTCAGGAGATCCAGCATCCTGTTCTGGCCTCTACGAGGTACACGACTGTGAACAGACATCCACACTGGAAAACACCCACATAGATAAAATAAAATAAATAAAAGAGGGTCTAAAGAGATGGTTTAGTAGTTATAAGCACTGGCTGCTCTTCCAGAGGACCAGGACTCAGTTCCCAGTACCCCCACTGTGACTAACAACCATCTTTGAGAAGATACAGTGCCTCCTTTTGGCCCCCACGGCCATCACGGATGCATGTGGAGACACCCATGCAGGCAACACACCTCAACACATAAAATAAAAGAAAAATTAAATATACAAAACAAAGGAAAGCACATAATTTTCTTTTCATTACATTACAAAAATGTTGTTTGATATGAAATGTCCCTGGCAAGGCTTGTGTTGTTTGACTACTTCATCTTCAGCTGGGGGTGCACTTTGGGAAAATTGTCAAACTATAATTGAAAGAAGTGCATCCTGGGACCAGGCCTCAAGGTCTTATAGCTCAGGCCCACTTCCTGCTCTTTTTTTTTTTTTTTTAATTTATTTTATTATTTATTTTACAAACATTGGTGTTCTGCTTGGTTGTATCCTGTGAGTGAGGGTGTCAGATTTTCTGAAATTAGATGTGAGCTAGGACTTGAACCGTGGTCCAGGGAAGAACCGCCAATGCTCCTAACTGCTGAGCCGTCCTTCCAGACTCCACTTCCTGTATTTTGCACTGCTGGCTGACTGCTGATACAATGTGACAAGCTGGCGTGCTGTGGAAAGGCTTTGCCCTCAGGGTCTGTAAGGCAAAATAAATCCTTTCTCTCTTGCATGGCTTCGGCTAGAATATTTTATCACAACAACAGAAACCAAGATACAAGAGTATTATTTGTCCTAAACCCAGATAGATCTTTCTTTATCCCTAGCCCATATTTTACATTCCTGATAATAAAATAGGAAATTACTTCAAGGAAATCCCTGGAATGAAGAAAGAAAATATGTCCAAACCATTCAAAGAAATGTGATTTTTTTTTTAACATTTTAATTAAAATTGGCCAAATGGAGAATAAAGTCAAGTAGTATCTGGTTCTCTCCATCTCTCTCTCTCTCTTTCTCTCTCTCTCTCTCTCTCTCTCTCTCTCTCTCTCTCTCTCTCTCTCTCTCTCTCTCTCTCTCTCTGTGTGTGTGTAGCCTTGGATATCCTGGAACTCACTCTGTAGACCAGGCTGATCTTCAACTCAGAAATCCACCTGCCTCTGCCTCCTGAGTGCTGGGATTAAAGGTGTGCGCCACCACCACCCGGCAGTATCTGGTTCTTAAAAACAAATAAGGAAGGGAGAGGAAATGTAATTCAGCTGTCCATCATATCTGGACACCTTGCAGAACTATTTATTATTTGTATCTGGGAGAACAACCAGGCTTCCTCTGACCTCCTGTGTCCCAGGAGACCCATGGGAGGGAAAGCTGATGGCTTCCTCTGGTTTTTATTTATTATTATTATTATTATTATTATTATTATTATTATTATTATTTTGGTTTTTTCGAGACAGGGTTTCTCTGTGTAGCCCTGGCTGTCCTGGAACTCACTCTGTAGACCAGGCTGGCCTCGAACTCATAAATCTGCCTGCCTCTGCCTCCCGAGTGCTGGGATTAAAGGCGTGCGCCACCACTGCCCGGCAGAACTGCATGTTTGTGCTTGCTGGGAAGGCACTACTACTGAACGGGAGTCCTTGCTCTCTTTGCACGTTTTTTTCCTTGGTCAGGGTCTTACTAAATTGTGCAGGCCAGACTTGAACTTAGAATGCTCTTACTTCAGCCTCCTGAGTAACTGGTTGACAAGTCTGTAACACCAGGCCAGCTTCCTGGTTTCTCTCTGATCCAGCTGTGGAGTCTACTTTAGCCTTGGCATCACTGTCTGCTTCCAGCTACGCTGACGCGTGGCAGGCCTCGCTGCCTAACTCCTTTCTGGATGTGGAGAGTGCATGCAGTAGGAAGCTGAAAATGACTCTAATCATATTTTCAGAGTCTCTCTCTCTCTTTCTCTCTCTAAGTCAGAAAAGGGTTCTCTTTATTTTTATTTTTTTTTTTGAGATGGTCTCACTGTGTAACCCTTGATTGGCTTGGAATGTCGACCAGGCTGGCCTCAAACTATAGAGCTCCTCCTGCCTCTGCCTCCTGAGTGCTGGAATTAAAAGCACAGACTCTCACGTCCAGTCTCCTTTATAATTTTTACTAAGTACTAAGATTTTAGAATAAAGTAGCTGGGACTCGTTCTCATTTTGATAGAATGAATTTTCCATACTGTACTTCTTTCAGTGTTAAAGAGATTGAATATGCGTACTCCTTTACTTTTTAATTTATTGTTGTGTGCGTGGGTGAGTGTGCAGATGTGGAGATCAGAGGACAACACTCAAGAGTTGGTTCCTTCCTTCTCCTTGAGTTCTTGGCATTGAACTTGGGTTGTTAGGCAGCAAGTTCTTCTGCCCTTAGAGCCACCTCACCGTCCCTCAGGCTAATATTAAAATCAAAACTGAAGTCAGAAGCTGCTTACCAATTCAGTTAATAAATCCACAGTGTGAGCCACTGAGTTAGCTCAGCAGGTAAAGCCCTTGCTGCCGAACCTGATAACTTGCATTTACTCCTCAGGACCCACAGGGTGGGACAGAGAATGACGGGTGGATGGGTGTTATATGGGGTGATTAGTGGGGTGGCACACTCCTTTAATCCCAGCACTCAGGGGGTAGAGGCAGGCAGATCTCTATGAGTTCAAGGCCAGCGTAGTCAACAAAGCAAATTTGAGGCCAGCCAAGGTTATATAGTGAGACCCTGGGGGTGGGGGTGGGGAAGTGAGAGTGAAAGGGAGAGACAGAGAGACAGAGACAGAGACCAGATACCCATGGATTGTTCTTTTGACTTTTGTACTTTTTGTGCACTTATACTTTGGCACACACACACAGACACCCCCACACACAAATGCTTTTAAATGTCAATAAATAATTAATAAATGCATAATGCAATATATGATGTTATATGATAATTATAAAATGCAAGTTTATTTTATTTATTTGGGGGATAATAATGAAAGAAGAACATAAATAAGTTATAGTAGGAAAAGTAACTTATTTTCAAATATTCAGAATACCCTCTGATAAAAGGCCAAGAGGAAAAAAAGGGAGAAGGACGGAGACAGTCTGCGGGAGGGAATAGTGACCATTAGTCCCCGGTGGCTGTGCACGGCTGTCAGCATAGCACTTGCGAAGTGAAATCAGGGTGATCGGGTGTTCAAGGCTACCCTCAGCTGCACAGGAAGCTAAAGCTCAGGAGAGAGAGAAGGAATTTTGGAAAGAGGCTAGAGTTATAGATTAGTGGTAAAAACACATGTAGTATGTGCAAGGTCATGGGTTCAACTCTTAGGATCAACTCTTTTCCCATAAAAAACAAAAAACACTCATTGGAGCTATAGATTGTGGGTCCATAAATCAATGATGGGCTAATGGAAGCCATTAAGATGGCCAGCTGGTGGAAATGCAGAAAAGTGTTTGTTGCATTTTTAAATTCTAATTCTGCTTATTTACTTGTATTACATTTATTTATTTGTATGCATGCCTGCATGTATGTATGTACGTACGTATGCCTGTGGCTGAGCATGTGCCACAGCACACGTGTAGGGGTCAGAGGACAATTCCCAGTAGTTGGTCCTCTCCTTAGACCATGTGGACCTAGGGAGCAAACTCAGTTCACCGATCACGGAAGCAAGTGTCCTTCTCGGCTGAGCCATCAACCATGTATCTTTAGCTAGAAATGTCTTCCATGGGGATAAAAATTGCAGAGAGTTGAGGTGATAGCCAGGTTTGAGTCTGAAGGACACGAGAAACTCTGCTTCCAGTTAATAGCTGCAAGGAAACAGGAAATTAAGGTTTAGAGAAGCAGGAAATGCTCCCATAACTGAAAACAGTCACTGGGTAAGAAAGAATGAAGCCAGCCTTAGACCTCAGGCTCCTTTACTGACCTCATGAATCCTTCTGAAGCTTGGACAAAAACCGATGTCCTTGCAAGAACCTATGCAAGTTCTCACGGAAACTTTATTTGACTGACTTTTTTTGAAGGACTTTTAAAAAATATGGGGTGGGGTGCTAGGCCATCAGCTTAGGACAGAGCTAGTCACTCTGATAGGGAGAGTCAGCTTTGAAAATAGCTGGGAACATCTCTTGAGAAACAGTGAAGCTACACTAATTCGAAGCGGCAGATGCATTCACACTGGGATGCGCCTGGCCTGCGGTGGCCGTTCTTATGTAAGCTGATTAGGCTGAGCTGCTTGGTGGACCGTTCAGAAAGCCTCAGAGCACAGCCGAGCCCACAGCCGGCATTTGCCCCCTCTGGTTTGTGGAAGAGATGTGAAGGACAGTGGACTATGGGGACATCAGAGCACCAGATCCATGAACATCATGCTTCTTGAAATCAGTGAAAAAATTCCACTTAGAATAACAGACCGACTTTGTACAGAGAGGGGAAACAGGCTCACTTCTTGAGGCAAAACATTTGTGTTTGCATTTGAGAATGTACATAGTTGAGCACTTATAGAATCTGAGGAAGGTTTACAGCAGAAGTTATAATTATTTTAGGGACGTTATAATAATGTATCAGTTTGGTTTCAGACCCCGGGAACAAGGGACTGAGGTACCTACTTTAAATGTCAAAGCGGACCAGCTGTTCTGGTTTACTTTATGTTGCAGTGGTGAAACACTCTGCACAAAAGCAACTGGGGGAGGAAAGGTTTATTTAGCTTGCGGGTTTTAGTCCTTCATCTAGGGAAGCTGGCTCAAGAACTCAAGGCAGAGCCAGGCAGTAGTAGCACATGCCTTTAGTCCCAGCACTTGGGAGGCAGAGGCAGGTGGATTTCTGAGTTCGAGGCCAGCCTGGTTTACAGAGTGAGTTCCAGGACAGCCAGGGCTACACAGAGAAACCTTGTCTCAAAAAAAAAAAAAAAAAAAAAAAAAAAAAAACCCAAAAAACCTCAAGGCAAGAACCTGGAGGCAGGAACTGAGGCAGAGCCTAAAGAGGAGCTCTTCTTTCTGCTTTCTGGCTTTCTTCAGGCTCACTTTCAGCAGACAGCAGCTTCTTCTTCTTCTTCTTCTTCTTCTTCTTCTTCTTCTTCTTCTTCTTCTTCTTCTTCTTCTTCTTCTTCTTCTTCTTCTTCTTCTCCTCCTCCTCCTCCTCCTCCTCCTCCTCCTCCTCCTCCTCCTCCTCCTCCTCCTCCTTTCCTCCTTTTTCCTATTCCTCCTCCTCCTGTTCTTCCTTCTCCTCCCTCTCTGTTCACCTTCCTTTTCCTACTCCCCCCGCCTTTAGTTTCTCAAGACAGAATTCCTCTGTGTAACCCTGGCTGATTTAGAACTCACTGTGTAGATCAGGCTGGCCTCAAATTCAGAGATCCACCTGCTTCTATCCCCCAAGTGCCACGAGGTCGGGCTTTCAGCAAGTTTTCTCATACAGCCCATGCCCACCACCTAGGGAATGGCACCACCCACAGTGGTCTTGGCCCTCCCATATCAATTAGCAATCAAGAAACCATGGAGTATCTTTCCAGCCCCTATATATGCACAATCGTTGAGGCATAAAACAGGGGTTTCCATTTCAAGAACTAATGTGAAATCATTTATGATGTCTGAATTGTGTGGAAGGAAAGTGGCTGAGCTCTGCAGGAAAACACAATGACCAGAATAATAAGGGGTTTCACTTATTTTGTGTGTTCATGTGTGTGCGTGTGTGTGTGTGTGTGTGTTTGTATGTGTGTGAAAGTAGTAAGTAGTGTGTATGTATGTGTGTATCTATATGTGTGTGAGGGTGTGTGTCTATATGTGTGTGTCTATATGTGTGTGTGTGTGTGTGTGTGTGTGTGTGTGTGTGTGTAAGCATATGTGGAGGTTAGTTCCAAGTCGGTCAGAGGATATTTCACAGAAATATTTGGCTTTATGCATGGCAGTGTGGCACAAAGATAAGAGAGCTGGCCTGGCAGAAGCAAGGCTATGGGTTTGATTACCAAAGCTGAAAATAATAATACACTAATTTGTTAGTATTTATCTCTTCAGTGATCAGATCTCTCAGCCAGTCTATGAGGGGTTCAGCTTGTGAAATGTCCCTTGTAGGGTCCTGTCTGTACACTTGATCCCTGATTGATGGTGCTGTGTTGGGAGGCTGTGTAGCCTCTTTGCGGGAAGTGGGTCCCTGGGAATGAGCCTGGATGGACCTACATTTAAATGTTGCTTTTCTTGCTGTGCAGTTCTGGGGACTGAATACAAAGCCTTCAGGATGCCAGGCAAGGACCCTGCCACTGAGCTAACTCCCCAGCCAAATTATCATCATTTTGCATGCATAGATTTCATTTTGTAGGTTTGGCTAGAGAGCCTTACTTCCACACCTGATATTAGCTACAGGCAGAGTCTATGGCACGGTGGTGGAAGGCAAGTTTACCTTAAGTTACAGTTGGTAAATCTTCATGGAGGGCACATGAGCTTTCATTACACTATTCTACTTTTGTTCTAGGCTCTTCTACAAGAGAAGGTGGAAAAGAGAAGTCTGCATTTAAGGTTTGCTTTCTAGGATGAGAGAGCTTCTTATTTTGTGGCTGATCTGTGGCACAGATACCAGGTGTGGGTGCCAGGAATCAAATCCAGGTCCTCTGCAAGAACAATGTGTGCTCTCCACCACTGAACCACCATGTCTGCAGGCAGAGCAGCCAAGCATGCTCGATTGAAAGAAAGATGATAAACGACCCAGCTCTTGATGGCTGAATCACAGGACCAGCCCTGGATTCCCTAGCTGTGGGATAACTGCCTCTGTTCTTGAATCATTTTCAATTAGTTTCTTTTCTTTACAGCAGAAACTATCTCAACTAAAACAGTGACCAGGAGCCAGGTGGTGGTAGCACATGTCTTTGATCCCAGAACTCGAGTGGTGGAGCTTGGTCTACAGAGTGAGTTCTAGGACAGCCAGGGCTACACAGAGAAACCCTGTCTCAGAAACAAAATTAATTAATTAAAATAGTCTCTCTGTCTCTGTCTCTGTCTGTCTCTCTGTCTCTCTGTGTATCTTCTGTTTCATCTCATTTATGTATGTATGGTATACATGTATGTATGTATGTATGTATGTATGTATGTATGTATGTATGTATGTATGTATATGGGTACTTTGTCTGTGTGTATATCTGCAAACCAGAAGACAGCATCAGAGAAATTGTGAGCTTCCAATGTGAGTGCTGGGAATTGAACTCAAGACTTTCAGAAGAGCAGCGAGTTCTTTTAGCCACTGAGCCATCTCTCCAGTCCCAACTGAACAACTCTTTAGTTCATCCACAGGTCTTAGGTTTATGGGTCTGATGAAGACTTGATGCTGAATCAAATCAGAGCAAATACAAGCTATCATTCTATCCACGCAGTCATGACCGAGCCCTGCGGTTTCTGTGCCTCTACCTCCCAAATCCCAGGGCGTTAGCTGCTTAGGATTTTACTTTCATCCTTCTATTCCTTCCTAACCTAGACATGCCCACCGTCAGCCATCCTAGGGAACACGCCCTAGACGCAGGGGCATCAGTGAGCAGTGTTACTTCCTGGAAGAATGCTCTCTGGTGGGTGGGGGAGGGAAGCAGGAACACTTGCGATTAAGCAGGACGTAATCTCTTCAGGGACCTGCTTCAGTTCCAATCCGACTCAGGTAGAGCTTTGCAGCTGGCCTCAGTTTTTGCTGCTCTGAGAGTCAGTCATCGTAGGTTATGCGCTGCCTGGGGTGAGGGCCAACCAGGGAGAGGGCTGGAGAAGGATGTGAATAGTTCGAGCAGCTGGGAGCAAATGTATCCAGTTAAGGGGATCAAAACAGAACGTCAGCAGTGGCCACATTTAACCCCAGTAATGCCCCAAATCTTGCATAACTCCGTGTTATCTAGGCCATCTCCCCCAACCCCACCCCACTTCTCTTTTGAAACAAGGTTTTTCTATGTATGTAGCTAAAGCTGACCTTGAACGCATGATCTTTCATGCCCAGTCTCTGAATGTTAGGGTGAGATAGACAAGCATCACCCTGCCTGACTTCACCCACTCCCTTTCGTTTCTGAGACATCTCCAGTTATTCTTCCTTGTTCTTACTCCATTTCACTCATACTGGCCACCTGGAAATTCTGGAACTTTCCAGCATGCACTGGCTGCAGATGAGCTGTGCTTTTCTGCTCCCTCATCTGGCATGACTCCCTCTACGAAGTCACCAGTCTTTATTAGAAGGCACCTTCGTAAAAAGTTTTGTTCTGGTTGGGTTGGTGGCACATATCTATAAATCTAGGACTTGGGACACTGAGGCAGGAAGATTTGAAGTTTAATGCTAGCTTTGGGGCTACATAGTGAGTTTGAGGCAAGGATAGTCATAAAATAAAATAAGACCTGCTTTAAATGTCATATCTGAAGTGACAATTTCACTCCCAACCAGTACTTACAAATTCTACCTAATCCACTCAAAAATATGTACTGCGGACTCCTTTTTTTTTTTTTTTTTTTTTTTTTGGTTTTTTGAGACAGGGTTTCTCTGTGTAGCCCTGGCTGTCTTGGAAGTCACTCTGTAGACCAGGCTGGCCTCAGAAATCCACCTGCCTCTGCCTCCCAAGTGCTGGGGTTAAAGGCCTGCACCACCACTGCCTGGCTCATGAGGACTCCTTAAAACAGTGGCTGGTAGGCTGAAAGCACTCTGCACATCTTTGTTGCACGTGATGCAAACATGCATGAATGATTCCTGGCAGAAGCCAAAGACCTCAGTAAACACTGACCTGAACCAGAGAGGCATCGTCCCTTACATAACAGGTTAGGGAAAGGGCAGAGCTCTCCAGAGCCCTGTTTTTCCTTCAGTGCTATTACAAAGCTTGGGTTCTTTGTGTGAAGATGTATGTCTGTATCTTAATATACAACACACTGTATTTCTACATGTACATAGTAAGAATAGAGCCCCTAGGCTGGGTGTGATCGTGGCTCACATCTGCAAACCCAGCACCGAGTAAGGCTGCCAGCCCAGGCTATGTAGTGAGCTCCAGGCCAGCCTGGGCCATAGTCAGCCTTATCCAGATCACAAGCTCCCCCAACAAGAAAGAATAGAAACATTTAGGATTTTCTAATTTTATTTAAATGAGTTCACATCAAATCTAATAATCTAGTCTTACTTATATAAAGCAAGAGAAAGGCAAAGCAAAATCAAAGTGACACTGGTTGCATAGATAACTCAGTTTCTAAAACGTAAAACTTAAATCCAAACTCAACACTATTTAAGGTCATAACGCAGCCTGATTTTAGAGGGTAGAAGACTATTAAGATATGTAAAATACCAAATCCCAACCAAATATCTATCAGTATTAAGGTATATTAAATTCTTTAAGGTATATTAATTAAAATATTCTAGAAAGAAGGGCTAAGGTTACTAAAAATACAAAAGCAACTATAGAATTTTGCAGATCAGCCTTGGGGTGATGCTGCTTCCGTTGTGCCCTCGGTTTCTTCTTGTGACTCAGGCTGGGCAGAGGGTTCTGAGCCTAAGGGAGGGCTTTCTTCTAGTTCGGCACTCTCCTCGGAGATCGAGCTCAGGTCCGCAGCAGTGGTACCTTCAGCCTCCTTGCTGGTATCAGCCCCCTCCTTGCTGGTATCAGCCCCCTCATTGCAAACATCAGCCTGGTCTGGCGCTGCACTCTCCACCTCCGGAGCGGACTCAGGGACACCCTCAGCGGTCTCCACCAGGGAAGCGTCGGTGATCTTCAGCTCAGGTTCTGAGCTCTTTAAGGATGTCTCCACCAGGGCAGCTTCGGCAGGGACCTCAGAGGCAGAGGCCTGAGAGTCTTCTGGAAGCACAGCTGCAGCCTCTGGGACTTCCTCGGCATCTACCGATTCAGCTTCCTTTACAGAAATTTCTCCAGTCTCTGAGCATGCTTTCTCAGCTTCTGCCACATGCTCCTTTTCGCCTTTAAGATTTGGTTATTTAAACAAAGTGTTAATTGGGAGAGCATGGGAGTAAAGTGGAACATTACAATTTATTTTATTTTATTTTATTTTATTTTATTTTATTTTATTTTGGGAGAAGGGAAACATTTTTGAGACAACACTTACTACAGACTAGATTAGCCATGAATCTGGTACTAGCTTGAGATGATCTTGAACTCCCGATCCACCCTCCACCCCCACACCCCTGCTCCATTTCCCAAGTGTTGTGATTATCTTTGCCCTCCAGAGCCATCTTGCTGGCTCTAATACAATTTCCTAGTGTCATGACAAAGAAATTAAAGCTGAATGCCCTGCCCTGTGGTGCACACTCTTGGTTCCAGTGTCCCAGAGGTGGAGGCAGGTAGATTTTTATGAGTTCAGGGTTCAGTCTGGCCTACAGGCTAAGAGATTGTCTCAAAAACAAAACAAACAAAAAACAAAAACAAACAAACCAAAACACCCCAAACTAAACCAAACCAACTAACCAACCAACCAACCAAACAAACAAACCAAAAACCTCCCAAACCAAACCAAACCAATCCCAACAAAAAAATCTAAACAACCAACCAACCTCACCCCTACTTCCCCCACCCCGCCAAATCAAAACCTGATCCCTGAGCTGCTAATATCCCTGTTCCTAAATAATGATCACAGTAATTGATAATGACTTTATAGTTGAGATAGAAAAAAAGGTATCAATTTAAAGTAATTGGCTTGGGGCTGGAGAGAGGGCTCAGTCTCAAGAGCACTGGCTACTCCTACAGAGGACCAGGGTTTGGTACCCAGCACCCACACAGTGACTCACAACCAACTGTAATTCTGTTCCAGGGGAGCCAGCCCTCTTCTGACTTCTTGTATGTGTTGTGTGGGGGGGTGGGGAAGGGAGGGGGAGACCAGGTACACATGTAGTATACAAATCTTTGTGCATGCAAAACACTTACACACATAAAATAAATCTTTAAGACGTTAAAGTGAGCTATTTAAGGCAGGAAACAGATGTTAGTGTGAAACTGTAAGATTCTGTTCTCACTGTGGCTGAATTCTCAACCGAAGGACTCAGTACACAACACTGGTTCAACTCAAGTGAAGTAACTTTGAGAAAGACACAGTGTTAGTCAAATTTAAAACGATAATGAGGGAAAGGAGAGGTCACACTGCTGAGAGAGACAGATTCTAAAATGATGTTTGCATGAATGGATGTCTGAATAGTAGCAATCATATTACCATACAAAGAATTAAAACTGCCTATCAGCAGGACACACAGAAATCTCCTTCATTTATCAGATGCACTCATCCAAAACCAGTAGCTTTCCCTGAAGTGAAAATCCACAACTATAACAGGGAAAAATATTTTAAAGATGTAACTCTTTAAAATGGCTGCATTATGTGGTGAAGGTAACCATGGTTTTTTTGTTTGTTTTTTAAAATTTTGTCATTTTTTTATGTATGTGAGTACACCATCACAGTCCTCAGGGCATCAGATCTCATGATGGATGGTTGTGAGCCACCATGTGGTTGCTGGGAATTGAACTCACGACCTCGGGAAGAGCAGCCAGTGCTCTTAACCACAGAGCCATCTCTTCAGCCCCCAAAGGTAACCATGTTTAAACTTGTTCTCCTAACATCCCTTTGCTGAGTGTCATCCAGCAAGTTCCCTGGAACACTGTGGCTTATTTCAACTTTCTTTCCCAAGTGAATGTCACACATAGCCACCCTTGATTAAGGCACTAAAGAAGGGAGAGAAAGGAAGGAAGGAAGGAAGGAAGGAAGGAAGGAAGGAAGGAAGGAAGGAAGGAAGGGAGAGAGCCAAGAGTGGTGGTCCATGTCTGTAATCCATCATTCCCGAGGTGGAAGTAGGATGAACACACGTTTAAGGTCATCCTGCCTTGGAGTCATGAGACCTTGTCTCTAATAACTAAACAAAATAAGAAAGTTACTTTACCTGGAAGTGGTTGTAACTCCACCTTTGTTTGTTCTTTCGGTTCAGTCACATGTTCTGTGTGTCTGACTTGCTTTGATGTGAAAGCCTTGTAAGTCTGGAAGAAAATGTGTGCTTAGCTTTATTTCTCCCTAAGATTTATCTCATAAGGGCAGTGGTGGCGCACGCATTTAATCCCAGCACTTGGGAGGCAGAGGCAGGTGGATTTCTGAGTTCGAGGCCAGCCTGATCTACAGAGTAAGTTCCAGGACAGCCAGGGCTACACAGAGAAACCCTGTCTCGAAAAACTAAAGAAAAAACCAAAAAAAAAAAAAAAAAAAAAAAAAAAAGATTT